>VYXF01012754.1:140327-182741 GCA_013397295.1 Polioptila caerulea
GATCCACTGCATCCCTTGTCACTGCCCCCCAGGAAAATAGGGAAGGTCAGAGGTTTCTGTATACCTGATAAAAAAATCCATCAGCACCATTTGCATTTGATGTCAGTGAGAGGTTGAACCTGAGACTTCTTCTTCTAATTTCACATCAGTATTTTCAGTCAGAAGACACATATCCTGCCCTTTTCCCATTTCTCCTTAGTGCTGCCACATTCCAGGTATGTCTTCCTTCTGGGGACTGCCAATGACTTTTTCAGAGGTGAAAGCTGTTGTGAAGGGAGTTTCTACTCATAAACAGTGCCCACCTCCTTGGAGATGGGTTCACCTACTTAGCCAGAATGAACTGTGCCCCTCAACTAAAACAGCAGGCATGGGGGAAAAAGAAATGTTTTCTGACAACATGGATGAATGCACATAATGGTCTTAAATTACTTTGACAGTTTCCTCTGGGTTTCTACTTCAACTTACGAGGCCCTTCACTAGCTGGTAGATATCCTTCAGGCAGAAAAGTATTGCCCACAGCCATACATTACCTGCAGTATTTATCATATATACTTGAATTCATCCCCACAAATCTCAGGACTAATGCAACACTCAATCATGCAGGCAACATATACAGAAAATAGAAAACAGCATGGGGCTGCCTCCTTGGGAAAAATCTCAATATATCAGTTCATAGTTATTAACTTCATTTGTTAAGGTATATATCATGATCACAGCCACACTGTAGGGATTGCAGTGTTCACTGATCTCCCAAGGAAATTCAGCAAATTATTGATTCTAAATATCCAATGCTGAAACCCTACAAAAAAACTATACATTTGGATTTCATCCCCAATAATTTGTATTTTAATGTTATGCAGTGAGAAAAAATGAACATGAAAACAATGTCAGTCAAATTACAATTATAATTACATCTAGAGAAATAGGTTTTTGTCCTTTCTTTTGTGAGGTGTATCTTTAACCCACTTCTTACTCCCCTTTGAATTACATTCGCTGCCACTGTCCAAGTAAATTCTACATTCACATGGAAAAATAATCATTAGATTATACAGCAAATTAAATTAATGCCCTAAAAAAAGAATAAATTCCACCAGAGAATTAGCCCTGGAATGATACAAGATCATTCCAGTTTGCTCCCAGGAATTTCTCCCCCAGCAAGAAATTAAAGGAAAATGCTGGTAATGTTTGATGTTTGGAGATGTAGCTGAGAGGAGAATTCTGGCCTGCCAGGTTGTGGTGGGTTTTAGAATTTTTTTTGTATTGCAACTCATTGTTAAAAAGCCCTAAAAAATAAAAATGGCAGAGTGCCATCAGTCAAAGTTTTAATACGAAAAGAATAATTACGTTCCCAGTCCATTAAACTTGTGACACATACTCTATAAATGCTCCAGGGAATAAGATGCAATATTGTGATGGTAAAACATGTCTGCTGAAGGGAAGAGTGCCACTAAAATAAAAAGAAACATTGTAAAGAAATGGAAATTTTATGAGGTCAGGTATGGCAGGTAAGCCTGATGAAATGCTAATTTATATCCTTCACAGTGCAGACCTTGCTGCTACAGCAGGAACTAATCTGCTGATGGTGGAGAAGAACCAGTGTTGGAGACAGACAGCAAAGCAGAGATGGACAGACCTCTCCTCCAAGAGTTCTGACCAGCCCAGTCCTCTGCATCAGAAAGTTCTTAGCTGCTGTGTCCCAATGTTCTTATCCTGGCATGGTGCAATGATTTCCACAGATCTGAAAATTCTTCCTAGTTCCCTGCAAGAATGCTCTGGGAAGTCCTAGGGCACCCCAACGCAGGCCAGACAAGGACAGATTCCCTGGCAGGTGATGGATACTGCACAGCCACACCTCCAGCTCTCTGCTCCATCAGCATTGTGGAGCTGGAGGATGATTTTACTTTTAATTTTCAGGCATGATTTTTTGTTGAGAACCAGTCCATATACTTTATCTATTTTCACACCCAGGTATTTAGATTTGGTAAAGCCAGACCACCTCACACCAGTGCTCTCCAAATGAAGCACTCAGACTCTTTCTTTCAAAATGGCATACTCAATTCCAGAAAATGTCTCTTGTTTGGAGCACAGTCTTTTCATTAATAGCAGCAGTTTTTCAGTCTGGCAATGAACCAACTTCCTTCATTCTTCACTCAACTTCAGCCTTTTGCAAACACACTGGAATACCCCCAAAAGAATCTAGGACATATCCTTTCTACACACACAGGATATGGTTTCTGGACATTTTATATCTCTTTGATTGCTTCCTCACTCTAGAGGGAACTTTTTTACTTTTATACCCTTCACACCAGAGCAAAGTGAGGGGGCAGTTTCTTCCAGTGTGCAGTTAAGAGGAAAATAATGGAAGCTTGACTGCATTATGGAATAACAAGATTCTATCTTTCCTCTCTTCCTTCTTTTTATTAATTCTGTTGTCAAGTTAATATCCATGAGACTGAAAACTTGGGCAGTTTGGAACAAGATAAGAATGGCAAGATTAAAAATAGAGCCCTAAATGCTGTTCAGTAGTTTGGGAGCACGCTTCATTATAACCTATGGAGGAATTCAAATAGAAGAGCACAGCTGCTTTGGATTCCTGTCCAGAGAAACTGCACAAACACAGCTTGCATAAAAATAAATGCTTTGCATACTAAGGAAATGGCCTGTTATTTGCCATAGAAACATTCTAATCTTATTCCTCCTTTTTTTAAAACTATCTATTATAGAGCCTCAGAGTAGTTCATTCAGATTTTTGTTGGAATAATTTTCACGCCTTTGACCAGTGGATGATTGTGTCTTAGCCAGGAAACATATAGGAGAATATCAGCCCCACAGGTTAATGCTTCTGGTCATCTACTAACTAATCCCTGAAGTTAAAAGATCAAATAGTATCTAAAAATCTCTTGAAAAACCAATTCCCTTAATAACAATTAGGTGTTCCTCTACCAATTTAGCTCTCTGCTGTGTAAACCTTCAACTTTACTGGATTGTATGAAGAATATTTAATGTCAATCTGATATGTTTAATATTCATCTTACCACACAGCACTTAGGAGTAAATTGTGTTGTTAAGGAGGTTGCATGAACTTTCCAAAGTGAAATGAAGCATCTAGGACATTCAGTATTATCACTTTTGATCAAAAACTGAATGTTGGGGAAAATATTATGATTCCTCAGCAACTCAGATCTTTATATCACAGAGAAACATTCTTGACACATGTTTCTTCTAGGCCAAGTGTAAATTTTTATGCAAGAATTATCAGGTGATGTTCTGTGGGTTGTGCCACTTAGGAGATCAGCAAGAACAAACTCGAAATCTGTGCTTCTATAGATCATAGACTTAACTAGCATTTATAGAGGGTGAGCAATTCTTGTGCTTTGATGAAAGAAAATTGATTGAAACTTGAGAAACACTTGACAAGGTTGAAAAAAAATGAGCAGTATAATTTCAGTGCGAACAAACACTAATGTCTGTGAAACCCAGTAGTGGCATATTACAAATTTTGTCTCCACAACACTGAACCCCAGAGGACCTTAGCTATTCTTTACTGTGAACACCACATTCCTCAGTACAAACCTTAGCATCTCTATTTCAATCTTCTGTGTCAGCCAAAAAGGCAAATGTCACAACTGAAGAGTGCAAGGAATTGCTTCTACACTTTGCTGAGTTTTAATTTCACTGCAAATAAAAGCAAAACAAAATAAGGATTTAGCACCACAGAATACTAGATGTGTTCCTAAAATTCTGGGATCCAGATGTAGGCTGAATTAATTTATGTAGATGAAAGTATGGAAATGAGCAAGATGTCTCTGCAGACTGCGGGATACGACACGAGATCTCTTCAAATAATTTCCCAAGATTTTCTTCCTTCTGCCTTTTCCCTCCTTCCCAGGTGTGTTCTTCATGTACTACTCTTATTGCACAACTTCTCACCACTTGGGAAAATGCTGCTGGAGATCCTTAGGAGTGGAGAACATTGGTGGATGCAGTCGGGAAGAGGTGACCAATATAGAATCACAAGCTGAATCAAAAATATTATTAATATTTTCAGGGCTGCTCTGTGCTCAGACACCACCTGCTCCACTCTCAGTGGCTCTGAATCCTGTAATGTTGTACATGATACACCCTCAAGTTGAATAACTACTAATATCTCCATTTTGGTGCTGATGAAGCAGGTGATGATCTCTTCTCTGTGGTGACAGTGACAGGACCCAAGGGAATGGCCTGAAGCTGTGCCAGGGCAGGTTTAGGTTGGATATTAGAAAAAAGTTCCTCCACCCAGAGGCTGTTTGGGCATTAGAATAGGCTCCCCTGGAAAGCAGTCACAGCACCAGCCTGCCAGAGCTCAAGAAGAATCTGGATGATGCACTCAGGCACATGATGTGACTCCTGGGAATGTCCTGTACAGAGTAAGGAGTTGGACTCGATCCCTATGGATCCCTTCCAATTCAGCTTATTCTGTGATTCTGTGAATTAAAAGCTGATCTTGATCTTGTGATGAAGGAAAGAGAGAGGCATTTAATTCTTATCCTCTTGGAAAACTATCTATTCACCTTTCAAACCTGGGTAGTTTAGGCAGACTCAAGATGTATGATACAATGCTCTGTAACAGGTAAATGGCAGAGGAGATTGAAAACATTTAATTCTAAGTCATGCATTCAGCTCTTCTGAAGGAACAGACTGCAGATCAATCTTTAAGAAGTCATTGATGTAAGCAGTGTTTTCTTACCTTCACAACACTGAAATTGAGGGTAACTCAATTGAAGATGTAAATATTTTTCTCTGTATCCATCCACTCCACAAGATCTCCTAGTGACACACATCTTTCTGTCACCGTAATGGCAAAAAAAAGACCCATCTCTAGTAATGGGGCATGACAGAGTATGGCTGATGTAGCAGGACTGAAACTGCCCCAAAATAAACTTTAGCTTTGGTGATCAGAGACAACCTGAACCCTACCTGTGTGCCTGGTACCCTTTCTAATCTCTCTGCTGAAATGATGATGTTAACTGAGACAAACAAAAATTATAACGATGGCTATTTACCCAAGTCAACTTTTTCCATTTCCTAACAACTTCCAAATAGTTCTACTTCAGAAACAGGACCTAGCACACTCAGTATTTTCTTTACCTTGCTTGCCTTGCTCCAGAGAGTTAAACAGACCCTTTTGGTAGCAGGGGTCACTAGAGACCTCATGGACGTGTGCAATGGTTTGTGATGTGCAAATGTCAAAGCTAGAAATAATCCACACCATGCAGCTTCCTAACATTACTCAGGGGAACAGACCTCACCCCAGAGAAGTACAGGGTCCCTTGAATGGTGCTGTCTCTGAAATACTCTGTTCTGTTTCTGCAGAAGGCTAATTAGTCCCACTTTCCCAACCAGACTGTATGATCTCCTGTGCCACTGTTACCCTTAGATCATCTCTCATTGCCTGGAGCATACATGGCCTAATTCAGGTAAGATAAATCTATCTCAGGGGAGAAAGGGCTAATGCAAAGCCTTTTAATGTCTGTTCATTTCAATGAACCTTGTGTCCTAATAACAGTAACAGATATACACCTGAGGGAGATCTGAAAAAGAAGTGGAGTGATCCAAACAGAAAAGGACACACTTTTTATAAGTTATTTGGAATATAGATATGAACATATATATGAATATTACTGTAAGCCTTTAGGACAAAGATATATGTGTGTGAAAGTAGACCATCTCTGAAAACATCTCCAGGAGACTGGCAGAGGAGGGGATTCCTCTGGAATTAAAAGGAATTTCATTGTAGTAAAATTATGGAAAACGTGAAAACAGTTCAACAGCAGGTCTGGGGATGTACCTGTAACAACTTCTCACTCAGCCATAATCTGGGCATAGAGTATCTTAATTTACAGGAGAGATTTTTCAAAGTAGAAATTACTACCACATGATTTGGGGCAGCAATATTGAACAGTATGTCAGACACTTATCATTGTGCAAATCTGATAATGCAGTCTTGTTGCAGCTTAAATGCAGTCTTCATCAGCTTTATAAGAATACTGTAGCATTTAAAAAAGTACTCTATCTACTTAGTAAAATGCATGAAAACCCACAATTGTTTATTTAAACACTGTTGTATTATTAAGGCCTGTGAACTACCAAAACCACCCTGCATTGCAGATGAAGTCTGAGGGCAGCAATTGATCAAGAACATTAAAAATATGTTGATGCCTGTAGTTACCAATTTATCATATCTACCCCCCGCTCTTTTTTTGTAGTGAAATGAATGATGAATCTATTCCAAATCATCAATTCCCATAAAATGTATAGCTCCAAATAGGAACATGCTCAAGAATTTATAAAGAGCACAGTGGGCCTGGATACATTATCTTGTTTGACATTGCTTATACAAGAAACCTGAAATACACAAATTGATTGATTTGTGTTTTTCATCAAAGCTTGATTTAATTTATCAAATGGACAATGCCAATTTGCATTCATCAACAGATAAAGTCAGGTTAGAGACTGGTTGCTGGCTCAAACCCTGTTTTCATATTGGCTTTATTATACTCCCTTCTCTCTTTAGGTTTAAAAGCACAGTTTTGAGACCCTTCTTTTTAATTTTTTACTGTTTTCTGAAATGTTTAGGGGAATGAGACAGTAAAAACGCTTACTCTGTGTTCAGAACTTGTTCGGTTGGTGGAGGTGAAGGTTTGCAAGGGTTTTGACCTCACTGCTGTAGTATTGACCTTTTCACTACCTTAGAGAAGTCTGCCTGATATGTCTGCAAGCTGAATTAAGATGGAATTTGTGGGGCTTTATAGCAGATAGGAGAGATAATTCCTGTGCCGTCTCTCAGTTGTGCACACAGCCTGAGATATTCAGCCAATAAAAATACTTGTGCATCTAAATTCTATACTAAGCTTTAAATGTTTATGTTACTTTTATTCCTGTCCCTTCTTTTGACTGAAATTTGTCCCCTTCATTTGTCCTCCAAATCCCTCTGTTCTTTAGGGCAGTAACTCTTTCTACTTGCATCCCATGAAATCCTTCCTAATTCTGAAGGATTCATAAAATCTTTCTCTGCACTGAGCCTGAGCCTTTGTCAGCTCAGGAAATCCCTGCTAGAGGAAGGGACCAGTCCTTATTCATCTCCCTGACTATCAGATAAGGGTGATGTCTTTTCTGACATCTCTCAGACGAAAGCCTCCTGCAGCTCATGGGGGTTATTCTCTGATCTGGGTCCCACTCACTGCACAAAGACAGGTCAGCAGTCATGTTCACCTACAAAATAAGATGTCCAAATTCAAGACAGGCCTCCAAGTCAGCTCAGTTTCAACACCTGTGTTTTCCACTGATTTTAATGAGACTTCAAAAGAGCTATGCTCTTACAAATTTGGTTCCACTTTCCATGAAGTGTCTCCATAAGTGAGATGTTGCATAATTCTGAGCCTAATTTCAGGTTGATTTTAAAATGCAGTTCTGCTCTTTCAGCAGCTTTATTGGCAAAATACCTTTTTGAGCTGTGTTCTCTTGCTTTTTCATATATAATTAATTACAACAGAGGCTTATTACTTAGAGGATAAGATACTCAAGTGTGAAGATGTCACATCTGTTAGATAAGGGGACAGTGAAATCAGAAGAATTACCTAGGGTTGAGCTGAATGCCAATATTCAGTGGCTCTGATGTAATTAAACAGTACATTGCTCAATCTAGTCAGGAGCATAGGAACAGAGAAACACTATTTAGAAGAGACTGTAATGTTATTACAGAGCCTGATTCAACACAGCACTTGAACATGAGCTTCAGATTAAGCACACATTTAATTCTTCTTCCACTGCAAAACAAGTTAGAATGAGCATATGCACAGTTGCCTTGCAGAATATATTAATTATTCTCAGAGAAGGAATGTGCAGGGACCACTTCACTAAGACCATCTCATAATCTCTAATGTATCTATCTATACTGACAATTCTTCTGTGACTATAAAACCTGCCATTATCTTAAAAAAAAAAAAAATACAAGCAAGGAGCTGAAGGACTGGCAAAAAAAGACAAAGCCCATGAAATTATTTAGCCCTTTAGTTTCAAAATTATTTTGGTAATATGAAGGCACTTAGTACACTTATATAATTTTGTAAATACACTTAATTGTTTTAGCAAAAATGGGCCAAAAGTCACAATCCTGAATAGTGCTTTGTGATCTTTTTGGATCCCAGTTATCCCAATAGTAGATTCATGGCAAAGCAGCTGAGTTTCCCTCTTCAAACAGATATGAAGTACAAATTAAATTCACATTTCCTGATGCAGAGAAGGACACTATAACCATGCATCTGACACAGCTGTGTTTACCAAGGTTATGGTAAACAAAACACTCTTAACATCTGAATTTTTGTGTCTGACTATCACCAAGATTCACAGACCATCAGGTGCTTGAATGTCAGTCTGAACTTGGTCCAGAAACATACACCACGTAAAGTTGTAACAGATTCAGTCATCACATTGCCAAAGCATCTCAAACTCCACTTGAACATGTAGAGTTGGTTTGTTTCATTAAAAGGAAATGAGAATTAAAACATCTAGAAGCTTTAGGAGAAAAATATGTAGCATTTGTTTAAAAATGTAGTACTAGAACTGAAGAGCCAGTATTTTTTCACTAGAGCTGAAGAAATTTAAGATAAAAATGAGTCAGGGAGAGTTTCAAAAGTACATTGATATCACAGTGGAAATGGATAGGGAAAAAAAATGGAGGTAAAATGTTGAGTTGATTGATATGCTAAACTCCTAAATGAGATGAGTCTTGTTAATGAATTAATTCTAAAATTCCACTTGCTTAAATCTTGTTAAAGTTCCCGTATATGAATCACTTTTCTGCAGTAGTTGAAATCAATCAAAGTTTCAGAGATGAAATGGCTGAAAATTCTTAGGGATTTACTTTAAATGCATCATTACAACAGGGCACTTTCCAATTTCATTCTTAGTTCCAAGAAACCTGCCAGAGGGCAGGAAAATGCTTGTGACTTCCATTAGCCTTTTCAGCAGGACTGTCATAAATTTCTTCCCTATCCAAGGATACATCAACAGGAAGACAGACCACTGTATGCACAAAGTAAAACTATCTGTTGCACAGAAGAAAGGTGATTTGGTACCAGTTCATCATCCGTGTGCATAATTCATTATATTATATGATGTGTTTGCCATGAAGATAAATGGAAATAGTGGAATAGAAATGTCAAACTTGTTCTAAAAGCTAAAAGTTTTCATTTCTTAATGAGATCATCTATTCCAGGTAGACAACTTTGCTCTTTGATAAAACAATTGAAAAATAAATTGCATTTGCAAAAGCCAGCCTGTACAAATCCACATAGAAGAGGATTATATTCCAATGAAAATATGTGAGGCATTTAACTGCAATGACAAGAACACAATAAAGCAAAATAATATTGGGAGTAAATACAAAAAGCTTTGTGATGAAACACTGAATAATGACTTCAATGGCTATCTCCAGGGTTACTTTCATTATATGAGTTTGATTTTAGGACTGAGAAATATTTAGTTGCAGATGATGCCTGCTAGCATTGCTCTGAACTGAGACAGCAGCAAAAGGATTAAAACATAACATGAGAATTGTATGGCTAAACAAGCAGAGACACTTGATGCAGTCCTTTTAGTTATTATTATTATTATTACTGTGACAATACTTGTAGATCCTGTCAATCTAACTGTTGTGATTATATTGGTTCTGCTCAAGAAAACATAGATGAAATAAAGTAGGAATTGCAAAATGTAGTTTTGTAGAAATAGAATTTGTATCTGCTCAGAATTACCTCGTGCCCTGTTCAGCTGAGATTTCACTGGGGAAGGTTTGATAATATGTAATGGAAATGTGTGACAAAGCTTCTTTGATTTTTCATTTCAAACTGAATTCTAGGCCTATATTCTGCAAATTTTAAATGTAACATTGAATGCTGAAATAACTTGTGATTTTTTTCTTTGCATTTTTAAATCCATCCAAGCATAACACAATTTTCCTCCATTGTCCCCAGGGTTTTCTGGTTTTTGTCTTGATTAGAAGAAAAGGAAATGTCATTCCCTCAAAACCCTACTTCCTGGCATGTTTGTAGCAGTGCTGCTCAGCCCTTCCCTCTGGAAGACTGGGCAGAGGTGGGGTGTGGGTGGGATGGGTTATATGTGCACCCTGTGGGTCAACAGCAGAAACAGGACCAGAACTCAAAAAGCCAGTGGTATTTACTCATTTTTGTCTTCAAACACACAGATATGGACTCCTAATCTAAATACACATTGAAAACAATGCCTTGCACTGCATCTAAACAAAAGAAAGCATCCATCTTTTATGGAACTATGTCAATATACATGATAGAAAGTAGAGCAATAACTATTCTTTAGTGTAAGTCTGTTTTAAGCGTAAGTCTTGGCTATTAAAAGCACCTGAACCCTGATTAAAAATACTAAAAACATTATGTGTATTCCCTAATTAAAAAAAAAAAAAAGGCCTCCAAAAATTTAGTATTCAACAATATATTACTTAATTAATTACTTATGGCAGTTTTTAATGGTCTTGCAATCAAAATGAATAAACAAACAATAAGAACACACTCATCCCCCCAAAAAACCCTGAAAATAACCCCACATTTATTAGAATAGCTAAAAAACAGAGGGAAAAAAGTAAATATCAGTGAGCTAAGAGATGGTCAATGGGATGGAATGGAATACCATTCCAAGGACAAGCTCAAAATTGCTGCCGATGCTCCTGGACACCTCAGAACCAAGAAACACCAGCATGAATGTGCTCCTACCTGAATCCATGCCAAAAAGACCATCAGTAAGGCTGTCAGTAAGGCAGAATGCAGCTGGGAATAGCTAATAGGGCAAGAAGCTCTTTGCCTGAGACGGAAGCTCTCCCTGTGTGCACTTGAACTTGGATGCTGAAGAGTTACTGTGTGTTCAAGATAATAAGGCTTCAGGGTGCCTTAATCAGGGTCACCTGTGTGCTGCTTCCCTAGAGCTGGTGCTGATTTGCACTGCTTTTTTAGGTATTTAGAGCATAGACAAAGAAGAAAGCATCTGTCTGGGATAAAAATCCAAACAAAACAGGCAGGGGATCCTTAGAAGCAGCCATAACCCCAGTTGCTCGAGTAGGAACTGTTGGAATGACAGAAAACCCTGTCCTTGCACTGTACCATGGATCAGTAAACGACTGGAGTTTTGCATTCCCTGTAGTTTAAAGAGAAAGAATCTCACTGGAAATTAAAGCAGAGTCAGATGAAAACCTAACTGATATCAGCAGGGAAACCCAAACAAAGGCAAGACGATAGTTCTGTTTGTTTAAAGGCTGTAGGGATGCAAAAGGAAATCCATTTGTCCCAAGGCAGGTCAAGAACTTTAAAAGAGTATTTATACTTTTCCTTTGTGTGTAACTTGGTATAATTACTGTAGTAAGAAGAAGAAAGAAAAATTCAAAGAATTCTTTGTTGTCAAATTTTTCAACTGTTTCAAAGCCCTAAAACTGATCTTTATCATACATTTCCCAAAGCTTAGGGACGGGCAGCAGACACAGCCACTGCTTTTCTGTGCCAGCTTGGGCAGAAGTGATGGTTTTGTAGTGCAGAGTTATCCAGGCTCATGCTGGGCTGCACGTTACTTGTCCAACACAGCAGCTTGGCTGTCACACTGTGCATCTCAGGCTGGGGCAGGAGGTGCAGCTTCTCAGGCAAGCTGCTGGGACCTCTGCACCTGCAAGCAGTTTGGCAGTGTTTTGTGATCTAAACAATTTCAAGTAACTGTGACTGTACTGATGTTACCTGTTACCATCCCCTATACAGGGATGCCCCACCCCTGGAATTGTTCAAGGCTGGGTTGGATGGGATTTTGAGCACCCTGGTCTGCTGGAAGCTGCCCCTCTCCATGGCTGGGAGTTGGAAGCAGGTGATTTTTGAGGTTGCTTCCAACCTAAACCGTTCTATGATTCTATACTTATGGCACTAAATCCAGTGCTGTTGGCTCTTATAAATAATGAAGATATGAAGGAGATCTTCTTGCCTTTAATGGGAAAAAAATGGAGTAAGGTTAATTACCACAAGAGAATTTTGAGAGCAGCCTGCATCTTTGGAAGGGCCACCACAAGTGAAGATTTAACACTGAGACCAAGGACTGAACTACCTGTTAAACCCTCACTGACTGCAAACATATGCTCTTAGCAAGAAGGTGAGCACATGCATGGCCAGATGGACCTTCCACCACCATCTGAAACCCAACATAATTTTCTCCCTCAAACAACACGTATGCAGTGCAACACAGACCTGATCTGCCTTCCCTGATCCAGGCTTTATTTTCTTCCCTGAGGTATCCCAATGCCTGTGCCAGCCCATCCAAACTGCCAGGCTGATGCTGAAGGACAGTTCTGCAAGGGAGCATCGTGGCAGAGGATCAACATCACTTTGATTTACCCACTAGTGCTTTCTGCAGCCAGCTGGGCTGCAGGGTGTGTGGGTCCTCTCCTCACTGCTGGCCAAGGGAAGGATTTGAGGGGCTGACCACATCCCAGCACAATGTATTTGCCAGGGGTGGCAATGCCTGCTGGCTACTGGAATTGCCCTCCTGCTGATAGCAGGGTAAGTGAGGGGGGAAGTCACCCCACATGTAAACTTCACCCTTTCTGAGTGATTGGAAGCATATTGTGCCCTCAGAGAGGAAGAAAATTTCACAGATTCTCTATTTTCATCCCTTGGGCAGCAATATGCAGAGTGGAAATCAATAGGAATTATTTTGAGAAGATAAAAACCAACCAACCAACCAACTAAAAAAACCCAAGACCCAAAAAAAACAAAACAAAAAAAAAATTGAAGAAAAGGCAAGTAAGGAACTCTCTTGATCAATCCTTAAGTGTTTTTCTATCAAATTATGCTGAACACTTATTATATTCCTCCAGGAGTCCAAAAGAACTTTGGTGTGACATGGCAAAACTATTAGTTATGAGCTAACAAATACCAGTTATGTCAGGCAATTTGATAAGAGAAACAGCATTTATGGATTAAATGCAGAGAGTAGAGGCCATTCCTCTCTGTTCAAGTCACAAGCAACTCTCCTTTCCCCATTCAGAGAATTAGCAGCTTTCAGTTTACCACATGGTCAGAAAAGAATTAAATTAATGTAAAATCAACTGGTTGACCTGGTCACCATAGTTACAAAGACAAAATTTTGCTGAATGTCTCCAAGATGAGATAGATGATTGGGATATCAGATCATGAGGAAAATCCTTCTCCTGAAAAGGACTCTTTGAGTTAGATTTCCAAAGTTGGGAACAACAAAAATCTAGAAAGTTCTTAAATGCAGAAGTTTGATACAAAAATGATCTACTTATGTACACTTTTAATTCTGCTCTTTCATAAAGATTTTGCTAAAATATTCAGTGGTTTCCACTCCAGAGATGGCTGCATTTCACAGGTGAGTGAAACCATCACTGCAGGCAATATCTGTAGAGCACTTGCTGAATTTCTGTAAGCTTTATTATTACTGATTCAATCTGCGTAAGAGGAAAAAGGGCATCCAAATGGCACTTAAGATGGAATAAGGAGCCCTTCATAAAGCTATTAAGAAATTAATAATTACAGGAAGACAGATGTAATTACATCCAGAAGATCAATGCAGCTTTTAATGAAGAAGAATTTCAGGACCCTAAATACAAATTGAGATAAGAAGCTTCTGAGGCTCTCCCACATATTCCTGCTAGATAAATGAGACCAAGGAACAAAGGAATTACCATGCTGTTATATAAAACAAAATAATTCTTGAATCTACTGAAAACCTTGAGGAAGCTGGTTTGAGCTGTGAAACCATGTCTTCTTTGATATATGATTTTGATAGATGTTTACAAATGGTCCTAGTAAAGAAACATTTAGTGTGTTCACTGCAAATGGGGCAGATGACATGAAAAGTTGTCTCCTGTTAAAAGACTTCTGTTTTCAATGGCGATGAAAAACCTTAAGACTCCCACAGACTTAAAAGAAACCCTTCCCCCCCCGCAGAAGTCTCAGCACTGGCATGATAGAGAAGACAAGTCTTCATCATCCCTTGCTTGTGGTTGAGGCCAGGAGACTTGGCAGGACACCTGCACATGGAGGGTCTGTGTTAGGGTTGTAGCTTGGCCAAGGAAGAGCAGGGAGAAGAATGTCATGGCTCCGTTGGCTCCTTCATCTGAATCCTTTAGTTTTAGAATGGACAAACAAAACATGATTGAAAGAGCAATTCCATTGAGCAGGAACTTTACCTCCTCTCTGCTGTGAGGAAAATAGACAAAGGAGAACAATAATACCTGAGTCCTGTAGTGAGGAATTGTATGGGAAATAAGCACAGGGGAAAACAAACTGAATTAGCAAGTCCATGCATCACTTAAAATAAGCCTACAAACCCCAGCCTCTCCATGTACATTCAGCTACAAAGCAGATGCCCTTCACATAGGCAAAACACACTACAGCAAATGGAGTGGTTTTTTTTAAACACCATAGAAGAAGAAGAAGTCCCCAAACATACCCACAGCATCCTAAAAACAGACCAAATGGGGAAAAGCTACTGCTAAAATCCTGGAGCCCTAAGAGCTGAAAATGGTGTTACATGGAAAGAACACAGGCATCAGCTTTCACAAAAAGATAAACACAAAAAGAAAATGGTTTTGCCAATAAACTCTGGTAAGGAATTTCTGTCTTGACCTTCTCTTTTTTTTCTGAGGCATGTCAATACATCTCTGTGCTGTGTTTTCCTTATGACTGCCTCCAAACCCCACACATTTTTACTTCATTAGGAGAAATAACAAACAATACTCCTCTTGCTACATATCTCTTGTAGATACCAAACTTAATTACAAGCAACACTTTGTCTGATCAATGTGGGAGTTGGAGGAAAAAAAAATCTAACAAACTAGTCTTGGCACAAAACGGACATTGAAGAATAGTTGCAGCTAAAACATTGCAGAACACATGGTGGAAAACAATTCTTCATTTACTAGATGGTAGTTCTGCTCCGGATTTGCAGCTGTTACAGCTCTGCAAGCTTTGCAGGAAGCCTTTCCATTTGTACTAGCCAAAGATCCAGCTCACAGTGAAGCACATTTGAAAAAATTTCCTGGTCAATACCTGCCTGAAGCTTGTTTCCAGCACTTATCAGAAAAGTTCATTATGATGGCAAAAAATAAAATACTCTTCTGAAGAGAAAGAAAATCCTCAATTATCAAACTACTGGCTTCAGCAATATTTTTTGAGAGAAAAGGTAAAAAGGACAAAGTCTCAAGAGATTTTGAGGATTAGTGGGGATTTAATAGGAAATGCACTGCAGACAGCAACTTTTGTCAGTAATTTTGAAGACTTGGATGGTCTGATTCAACAGGATGGAAAAGTCAAAAACTTGACACTGAAAAGTTTACCAGCAACAGAATAGCAACATTATGAAACAACAAGCCCCAGATCTTTTCATAGTCAGTACATAGTATCTTTCTCAATCTGGTTCAAATCACAGTTACAATATTACTTCTGAGTGTACATTTGTCAGTTAATAAATATTCCAGATAATATGTTGAATTAGTTATGATAAGCTGAATGCCTGGCTATGGTGTTCAGCTTTGAAAAACTTGCTGTTCCTAAAGTAGAATAGACTCAAAAATAAAAACCTTCACTGGAAATGAAGAGAAGGATTGTTTAGCACCATAGCACATGCAGCCACAAGGAAAGCAGAAAGAGACGTGCAATGCCTGCCTGGACAATAAGGATGTCTAGGATCTTTTCTAGTCCCACAAAAGGTCTTGAAAAGTAAAGGTCTAGCTCTCAAAAGCTAAATTATACAAGATTGTTACTGATAAAAATTTGAAACGTAAAGTTGCAAAGACTCAAGGAATGTAGAAGACAGCAATTCAATGACATGATTTTCAATCCACCTAAAGGAGTTTCCTCTTATCAGTGAGCTCTTCCCCTTTTATTTTGAGAGAGGCCTTTGCCTGGCCATGGGTGTTCAAACAGGGCTCAGAAACAGCTTGTCTGATAAATAAAGTGTTATCAGATATGATAGCTCCTGTCTGTAATGTTCCCAGGTACTGATGGGGAAGGATTAAGCCTGGGAATAGATCTTACAATGTGACTGTACTACCCACTGCACTACCAGGGCAGAGAATTCCAATGGATTATTAATACACAAAAAAATTACTTTGGCTTTCTTTACAAGCATAAGATAAGAAAGTTATGTGTCTTACAAAATGTTCTATTCAATCTAAAACAGATATTCTTTTCTGTTTGTTTCAGCAATAACTCTCCCCAATTAAATGTTATCAGAGCTGTTCTTCCTTTTGATTTGTTTGTGTGTGTATAGGATGAAAAATCAATTAGTCATTTCAGCACACAAGTAAGTGTCTTCAGCATTTTTTTGCAGGATAATGAATGTACTTAGAAAGATATGAGCTTCAATGACAAGATCTTTGTGGACATTTTGGTTATTTTTTTCAATTTGTTTGGGTTTTTTCATAATTTATTTAAATACTTAAGATGTAGGAGGCTTAGGAGAAACGTAAGCATTTCAGCCTGCTGCACACTGCTCCCAGAAACATGCCTGATGTGTTTCTGAGAAGCAGTTGAAAATCCCTTCTGAGTTGCTTTGGTTTCCACTGTTCTGTTCTTCTTTTAGGCCCCTCTCCTCAAACAAAAAAAAAACAAACAAAAAAACCAAGACCTGTGCTGTTAGGGTAGCACTCATGCAAAACTTGGACCAAGGTTGCTCACCAACAGTGAAGTGTTCTGCACTCAAGCAACCTCACCCACACAAATTTCAGAGAAGGGGGTAGGAAAAAGCTGGCCACACATCTCTAGTACTCTGCCTTCTGAATTATGGGGCAAAAGATTCAGGCAAATCCATTCAGCTTTGGAACTGCTATAAGTTGATATGTATGCAGAGGTCAAAGAAGCCTGTCTGTTCTGTGGGCAAAGCCGGACCGGTGCTCCATGCAGGTCCACTTTGTTCTATTTGTAGCTTTAAAAAGCATTGGCCTAAAGGGGCTGAAACCATTTTGAGAAGCATTTGAGTCTGTTAGAGACAGTGCCCTGAGAGCTCAGTTTATGCTACTGGGGCAGGACTTAAATGCACGAATCATGGCTGGCAGTGAAGAGGGAATTGTACTCTTCACTTTTGACGTTAAAAAGATTACTCTTCATTGCTCATAAACCTTCATATATAGGAGAAGACATCCTATTAATGAGTGTTACTAGCCATGCACTGGCCTAGAGAAATTAAACTGGCTAAGCACCTGGAGTTTCTTTGCCAATGAACATTATTTATTTACCACTCAATTGTGATCATCTCTTTGCTTTTTCCCTCCACCAGACTCTTCAGGACCTCTTAAGATTTCTCTTACCTCCTTTTCAAAGCAGTAATATATTAGTCCCCATAAGGTAGCTTAAATGTGTACATCATATGGACCATAAACCCATTTTGATTCCTCATAAAACAAAACATTTTTTTGCTTGCATTTCCTTTCCCCCTCTTCCTCCCATGTCCCTCTCTCACTCTCTGCTCCCTTCCACATTGGGAGCACTTTAAAAACAGAATTAATTAGTCAAGCCAGCTACTTTGGCTTCATAACTCATTCCCCTTGTTATTCACTATTGAGTCATGAGGCAGAAGGTAGATGTCTTGATCTTGAAGATAGGACAAAGATACAAAATATTTCCATCAGGTGCTGGAAGAAAGGTTACAACCTGCTTCATACAGAATTCAATTAGGAATCACAGACAGGGGAAGCAAGTTTGTATTAATTCCTACAGATGCCAGAATGCTTTCAATCTATTTCTGTTTCAATTCTTTCCTCTAAAAGATTTTTAACTAATCACAACATTAAATTAGTTCTTTTAAAACAGCAGGTGATCAATTGAATTTCAATGCCTGAGGAAAGAAATTTAAAGATTCCCAGATGTTTCATGGAAATCATCAAAAAAGATTAAATTGAGAAGCAATTCTGGCACTAACTGAATTATTTCCCCTAGTATTTCTATTGCACTGCTATCTGGGTATTCCTGTACCATGAGGCATTTTTAAAGTGTTCACTTGGAAATGTAGATAGGCTCCAGCAGGCAGGGTTTCACCTGTCTGTGTAAATGAAGGGCTATAACAAATAATTGTTTGGTATATCCCATGTGGCTTTTAGTTCTAAATGCCTGAAGAAAAGACCTTACAAAAAAAAAAAAAAAAATGACACCCTCGGTCTTTATGTCAGTGAATTCTAGGAGGAAAAATGAGGTGATCTGTTGGAAATTACTGCTTGCTTCCATAGAGGAGAGCCAGATGTTGATCTAATGCTATGTTAAAGCAGAAATTGAATTTTTTCTTCCTGGAAACATTCTGAACTTCACCATTTAATTTCCTCTATATTTGAAACATGTAGAAATAACCTTTTCTTTCTTCTCTGATTTGTGTGGATGCATATGTGTGTAGGTATGAAAACTGAAGAGTCTGTACAAGCTGATAAATGCATATTTAGAAAAGATATGTTTGGAAATGACAAAACAGTTCTACCAAAGAAATTCAAGCTTTCTGATATTCCCAAATCTAGACGCATCATTTAAACTTGCCATTCCAACAAATTCACCTTTGAGGCAGTTTGTTATTTAACTGACTGCCTGTTTTGAAAACTATATCATTTGGAGTGGTAGCCTGATTTTCTGATACCACCATTTTTCCTGATGAATCAGGAACCATCTGGAAGAAAATCCATGTTTTGATATTTGAAGATCATTTCTTGTGCATGGATTTGTACCCCATATTTATGTTAACGTTAACAGATCCTTCAATTGTTTTTCATAAGGTTCAGGTTCCAGAAGTTCATAAGGGGCATGGCCTCCTTTTGAGAGTCAATGATATTTTTGCATATTCATTGCTGCTGTAAGGAGAGTTAATGAGAAAATAAAGTTGAAGCCTCATCCTCTCCGCAGATGGCACATATTTGGTGGGACAGACTCTCTTGCATGAGATGCTATTGCTTTACTCATTTCATCTACAGTCTGAGTCATGTCGTTATTCTAAATTGTAAGATCTTCATTTTAGGAGTTATTTGAACTACTTGGAAAAGGATGAGCTCATGATAAACACACTCAATGAAGTAGATATTTATTTCTCTCCTATTATTTTGCAGATTATTGAGAGAACAGCAATGAATTTAAATACTCTGGTTAGTGAGTGTGTGAATAGACAAAGGCAGGTGACCAGAACAACCAAAAAACTATGGCTGAAATGACAAGAATAAATTTATTTACTCTTGCAAAGAGGATGATCCTGAAACAACACTCAGGCAGCAGAGACACAAAAGTGGGAACAATGGTACTGCCAGAAATTCTGCTTCTCACAACAGAATGAGAATAAACAGCAGCAGGCATAATATAGGGTTTCCCATACTGATATTCTCCAGTACTCCCAAATGCAATTCACATGAGGGAATCCACCCTCTTCTCACCAATCTTCAGCTTTTACCCCTCCCCTCCCAATAGTGGGTGTCTTCAAGAACTGTGCTGTAGATTGTAGTCTGAGAGGAGACTTCTCAGCCAGAAGTTTTCAGGTTTCCTCCCAAGGACCACTTCATAAACCTGAGGTCAAGCCCCAGAGAGGAGGAGATGTATGGTTTAAGAAAGCAGCGAGGGAAATTCCATGCAATGACTTGACTGAAAATCCCTTATAAAACATCTGATGCAGATTTGGACTCAGACTTGAAACTTCTGGCAGTTGATACAGAGCAATGCACGAGGGAAGTGCAGCTACCTGCTGCCTACTCTGCCTTTCCACCTGATTTCATCACCCTCTTCACTGAGTCAGCAGAATGAATGGTGTGTCCACCTCTGAGCCACGGCAATTCAAACTTCAGGTACTTTGAGGTCCACTTGGAGAGGTGCCCAAATCTGCCATTCCTCCTGCCAATGGACAGTGCAGGGTTCACAAAGCCAGCTCGTTTTCTCAGCAGTGGAAGCAAAAGCAAACATCACCCTTCTGGGCTAAAAACCGATGCCCCTGCTGTGGTGAGAAGCCAGGCTCAGCACAAACAGGGGTCTGTGTGCCCCAGCCCTGCCCAGCTGTGCTGCAGCACTGCATCCACAGCCTCCCCAGCAGCTCACCCTGCTCGTACCCCTGGAGCCTCTGCCTGCTGAGCCACCGCCTGGTGCCTCATGCTGTGTTTTTAGGGATTGCCACGCTGGAGCCAGCTTTGCAGTAGCTGACAAATACTGCCAGAGTGATAACTGAGGCAGCAGGGGCCCAGCAGAAAGCAGCTACCAAAATCCTCATCTTTCTCCTCAGTTCCTCTGAGCTGTGTGGGGCTGCATTTAGCCTGGGTGCATTATTACTCCCCTGCTGAGACTGCAGGCAGAGGAAGAGGGAATTCAGCCCCTTTGGTTACAAGATGTAAATTAATATAATCCTTTTGCTTGTTCAAGGTGGAGGTATGTATGTTCCTAGGCAACCATGGCTTTTGGGGGACTTTTCAAATTCTCTTGATTATCTCTCTTAAGGCATAGACTGAGACCTGACCATTCCTGTTTTCTACTGAATATTTATTACTGTTTTCTATACAGTAAGGTCTAGAGCTCAGTTCAACTGATTCTGAGTTGAGCAAGGAGCTTTATGTACAACCACTAACATAATCTATGCCTTAGCAATACTAATGATGGATTCACACCAACAGAAAATGGATATTTCCAGCTAAATCATAAGAAATTCATTAAACCTAAACCTGGATAATCTACCATGCATTCAATTAGAATGCTTGCCTGCCATGAAAAACAGAAATATGAAAACCTGCTTATTAAAAACACCCACCCACCCCCCAGAAAAGAACCCAAGCTGTCCTTCCAAGGAGGTTGCTCCTTCTTTCTACCTCCCCCACTGTCACTATTAGCCTAAGAGCAGAGAGCATTCATAAGAATTCCTTGGAGGGATGCAAAGGACAATCCAATGAATAATGCTGTGGGAGTGATTTGTAGCTTTCCCCAAAGCATGAGCTGATTTGTTATGAATAGAACACAGCCTGCTGCTCTGTTGAAAGCTGAATCTATGTGACTGATTTTCTTTTAATGCATTTATGGTAAAGAATGATCCTGCATTTGATTGCGTGACCGATCACCCCGACACACGCGGCTGATATTCTACCTGTGCAATCATAATTCTACACGTACCAACAAAAGAAAAAGCAGAAAAAAAGAGATGTGTTTTAGCTGACTGCCTTACTTTCTCATTCCACTAGTGCAAAGGCCATCTGATTTAAATTCTTCAAAGACACATCTGTTGGAATGAAGCATTTCAGGTTATCATTTTAAGATTGTATTTGCAGTGTGGTTTAAAAGGACAGCATATGTGGATTTTGACTGGGGAGACCATTCATAGGAAAAATAAAACCTGGTTAAAATGTGTGGGATTACATAATTGATTTTTGGATGTTCTTGCTAATTACTGAAGTTTGAAAAAGCCTATAATTTACCTTGAGGAAGCAGATATAAACAAGATCTACCTTTGAGGGCAGGAACTTATTGTCCCTGTAGGACTAAGGGAATTAAATTTTTATTCAGAGTGCTTAAACACAGTCACATATCAGGAACTGAATGGAAATTATTTGGCATAATACACTGAATATAAACCTTCTATTGTCCATACCTGTGCTTTCCTGCTACTGTAGAAGACTGCTTTTTAACAGAAAGAGCCCACAAACAAGGAATGCTGTCAAGTCTCCATTTTGCAGGGGGATACCAAAGTTATTTCATAATAACTCTGCTGTATCCTCTAGAGAATGGGAGAAAATACACTGGAAATTGCTCATGCCTTTAGATACTTAAGAGAAAGGATATTGGATAACTCCCCCAGAGGCTGACCCAGGGCTGGAAGAGGGAGGTCTTTAGGCAGATGAAAATGGCAATGGCTGGAGAGTACAGCATAATATCTTTGCCTCCTACTTTCTATTCATTAAACTGAGGTATCGTTTTGGTTTTCTTTTCTGAGGAATATCATTACCCAGTTCCATGCCATCACTTTCCCAAACCAGAGATAGAACTGGGAAAAACGTAACCTCCAAAACAGGCCAGAAGGGACCAATAACCAAATCTGAGCAATGTTGGGTCCATATACTCATGCTCAGAGAAAAATCAAAGTCAGCCACCACTTGAAGTGCTTCCTTGTACATTTATTTTTGTTCTATTTTCTGCATCTCTACTACCTGAATAAACTACCTGTCACACTCAAAAGATACTACTCCTCACTTTTTGCACTTCGGACTTTGCTATCAGTTATTTCAGACATAGAGTCTCATCTGACAATGTTATTTTAACTATATTGTTTCTGATTTTTAACAAGGGATGATATCATCATTATCATGAGCAAAATGCAAGCATTACATTGAAACAGACAGTGATGGCTTTAACTGTGGTTCTGCTGCAAATCTGGAAGGAAGAGTAGCATGGAGAAAAGCATGAAGTTATACTGATCTGTGAACAAAGGCTCTGATTGTAATTTTCCAGGGATTTGTTTATAATGACACAAAGTTGTGAGCAAAGCACTTAAGTAAAACCAAAGGTACCTGGCAGCAAATTACCACTGCTACAATATTGTTGAGGGTGGATTCTACACATGACAGCACACTGCTTCTGGCTATGAACTCAGACTGTTCACCCACACCCAAATCTACTCTCATTTGTACTTTAGCCAAATATTACCTATTAATTTCAAAGGCACATTAGGATATTCAAAAAACTTTGGAGCTTCTGGCCTATAAATGATTTTGTAGGAGATGAGGCCAGAAGTGGATGTGACTCTTTCTCTCAGGCAGCCATTTCCCTACTGAGCAGTGAAATGGTTAATTGGTGATGAATGGGTCAGGTGTAACAAGATGCAATCAACACTTGCAAATTTTTCTTTAAGGGGGAAAAATCTTTTGGCATTAATTCTCATGAAACCTAAGAAATGGGGACAGGCTGGCAAAGTTTAAATGACTTTAAATGATGCCCATGGCCTTCTGCAAAATCTGATTTCAACTCAAATGATTGATGGGTTGCCATTAGTAGAAGAAAAAAAAGTTCAGAAATTGAGCCAAGTAAATCAAGAAAGACCTTTTGAGTTTACAATGAACACTTCAACATGATTCAAAAAGTGTTTTAACCAAGATTTCATTTTCTGTAAATACATGTTGCCTTCAGAATATGAACTATTCATTTCCATGAGTCTCTTTTGAGCCAGTCTTTCATCTGGCCTGAAAGATGCCCAACTATCCCTGCCAGCATTTAAAGGCTTTATTTGATTTACTTCAATGACATTGGGGGACTGCAGCTTCTGCATGAGCTCTGGCAAAAACTCTCCTCTTTTTAGATATACTTTTACCTTTCTAGATATTCATCTATATCTTAGATATAGGAGGCTCAGATACATGAAACTTTGAAGTTCTCACTACACATTTCTTGAATTCCTTTTCTTAATAGCTGAAACAATTTTATTTTTAGTTAAAAAAAAATTAAAGAATCTACTTTCAGGTTCATGAAAATAAGCTACAAATTCCTGTCATGACTGGCCAACTCACTTCACTGCAAGACACAAAGCAAACTGAAAAACAACTGAAAATTAAATTGTTCCAACATTATAATAGTGAAGTAAAAGGTGTGACAGGTTCACTGTCTCACAGGAATGAGAAAACTGCTTTAACATTAGGACAATAATTTTTCTTTTAAATCAGAAATTTTAAAATAGGGCTTCTTATTTTATCCCAAGTGAAATATTTCCTTTTGATTTTAACTTTTCAAATATGGAACATTTATTTTTATTTTTTCTTTAGAATGGAACATGTTTCAGTAAAAATCGTCTTCTGATTGAAAAATGTACTCATTTTATTTGACAAGAAAAATATTTTTGTTTACAGAGAGAAGAGGGACAATCTGGCAATTCCACTACCCAAGAGAGAAATGGTCTCAGGCAAAATTACAGCTCATCTGTGAATTTTTCTCCTAGCCTCAAATCAAGACACAGCTGTACCATTTTGAATTTTCTTGCAACACCAGCCTGTCATGACTTTTCTCTTGAGAGCTCTGAACTGAACCCTCTGCTCTGACACAGACTCCCTGTGCAAACCAGGGCCAGTTCTGGTGGGTTTGGGGTTTTAGTTTTTTTTTTTTTTTTTTGCACTTCAGAAGAAGTTATCTGCAATTCGAAAACTTTATCTTCAGAGTTATAATGAATGTCACTTTCTTGGAGTTTTTACCTGAGATCAGAAAACTTTCTATCATGGGTGTTTTGCTGATGACCAGACTTGTTCTAAGTTATCAGAGAGAGAAGATCAAAAGAGCTCTCAAGTGAAATTTTAGCATACTTGACTCTACTGCCAAAGCCTAGACAATGTTGTTGCTAGTTTTACCATGGAGTATGTGTCCATACATGAAAAAAGTCTCAAAAGTGCTTGAATCATAACTAAGGTAGCATTTGAGAATTTTTAAATGAAACTGAATCACGTAAAACAAACGGAAGAGCAGCAGACAACCACTTCATTTACTAGGCCTCCTAGAGAGCTCTGTGACATAAATAAATGAGTTATAGGTAAGCTGATTTCAGTTTGGCTTTGTTCATACAGTGTAATGTAGTTTTTTGTTAATTAACAAACAGAGCATAACCTGACACTATTTGAGGAATAGGATTATAAAGATGTAATTTTATGTTAGACTGCTGTGTAAATAGGCTCATTCCCAGATTGTTAGAATAGTGAGAATTTTGATAATCTACCTAGAAGTCTGACTGTATTAACAGTACGACCTTCATAATTATGTTATTGTTGAGTGATAGCAACATAAATGAGCACACGATGAATCAAAAGAAATAGCAGCATACAGAAATGCACATAAGCATAAAGGTTTAAGACTGATGCTGAAAGTAAACGAATAAAATGGAGCATTTAAGTAGTAACCCTTGCAACTCCATATGTGAGGCCTTGTGATGCTTTTGCCCTGTAAAATGAACATGAGTTTACGGTCAAAAAAAACAGTCATAAAAAGAATGGCCCATTCAGGAGATATTAAGGGCTGTTGTGAGCCCCCTTCACTTTGCATGTTCATAGCACATTGTAAGTCCCTCTCTTGCCTGCAGTGCACCAGCTCAAGCTGATGCTTTTAAACAACTCTTCTTCATGAGGATGCTCCAGGCATGATATGGTACCAAAATCAATTCCATGGGACACCCCTTCCCTGTCTTCCTCCCGGGGCTTCACAACTAGACGTTCCTTTGCTGCATTTCTGGCAAGGATTCCAAGTGGTGTTTACAGGCTCAGAGCAGTTTGTTCCCTCACTCCTGCAGAAGGGGCTCTGGGCGTGGGGACGATCTCCTCCATGAGCTGGCTCCTCCTGCAAGGAAGCCACCAGAGGGAGCAACGCCATCAGAGCTGCCCTTAAACAAACCTATTTAGGATTGCTGGAGCAGCCTGGTGTCAGCTCACTGGAAGATAAGTGCTGCTTGTTGAGTGCTATTTTTAATTAAGCAAAGATAGCACTCCAGCAATCATGGGACTGATGATGCAGCTACTTCCCAGCTTCATTATAACTGAAAACACATTCCTAGGTCTGTCCTGGATTGCTCCTCGAGCACCTGTGTAACAGCATCAGTCGCCCTCATTTCCAAGGAGACTGAGATTCAATTCTCTTTTGACCCAAAGCACTTGCTCAAGAAATTGCAGCATAGTCAGGACTGGTGTTTTCTGGACGGTCACCACAGGCTTTTCCAACAATTTATAGGGCATAATAGAGTGCCCCTCCTCAGCTGAGGCTTGTTTATTCCTGCTGTGCTGTTCCAGTACAATTCTCCCCCCACTTCCCTGGCACACAGTGACGTAACAAAGCAGAGTTTGCAACAGGCAGTGGAGCTGGCATTTGGCAAGAGCCAAGTACTGGTTCTGATGCTGCTGCAAATCTCCAACACACACTTGGCAGAACCCTGCATCTTTCTTTTCCTTTGGTTCAGTAGCTGCAGTAGTTACACTTGCCTCCTCTATGGACTATTTTGAAAGATTCTGAAGAAATTGTATTACTGCCAACTATGATATTCTCCCACACTATTTCTGCTCAAACTTGCCTTCCATACACTGCATGTAAATACAACTCCAATTTGTATTTAATGCAAATGAGTTCTCCTCTTCTAGCATAAGGGATTCCATCAATTGAAGAAAAAATTAGGACATTTGGGATTAGGGCTTTAAAGAAACTCCACTATTTAGATAACCCATCCCCCATGTCTTTTAATTTAAAACTCACTTTAAACCCATTTTCAAGTTTCCAAAGCAGCTATAAGGTGCTTTAACACACATGAAGCAGATGAAATTATTTTGTAATGGAAGCCTTGTCATACATCATTAGGATCTTCCTCCTACCTATAGGGCCATTTAGGAAGCTGAATAAATCTATCCAGCTTTATAGCTGTAAGAGACGGTACATTAGGTTTGCTGGCCTCAGAGTGCCTGAAGAAATCCAAACACCAGCATTCTTCAAGTCCAGGAGATTTTATATTCCTGCTTCCAAATGTTTGGCAGAGGTCTCCAACAGCAAATCCTCACTTGGCAGCTGTGAACAGAGGTCTACAAGCTCTAAAGAGGCATATTTATCACAAAGCACACCAGGAGGTGTGAACACTGTATTTCTGGTGAACAATAACCTATTGCCTCCTCACATCTGTGTTGTTGGTCTTTTCAAGACAGGAACATGGTATTCTGGACTCTTATTTAGTCACAACCTCTGGCAGTCCAGGAGCTTGCTGCAAACTGCAGCAGCTCCAGTCAGCTCTCACAGCCTGGGGTTTTGGACCCCTACCCCTCTGGCCAGGGGAGTGACACTCCAGCATTTACTGTCCCTCCAGCTATGAGAGCAGCACCCCTCCCAGGGCTGCAGCAACAGCTGAGCCACAGAATGGCTCCTAAGTAAGATGCTGGCAACAGCATCCAGGCAAGCACATATAAATAAATATTAGAGCTTTTGGACATAAAGATTTTAAATGAAAAACCATAGAAAACAGATACATTTAATAAAAACATGCATGATAAAAGTCCTTATTTTTTTCATAAAACCCATTCTAGCATTCTCAGCTGTATCTTAATTTGAACCAGAACTAAATTATTTTCATTCCTGTTATACTAGTATCATTTTCTATTATCCAAGTGGAAAATATATAATCAAACTAATGCATTTATCCATTTTGATGTGGGTTCTGCGACATTTTGGTTTTTCTTCTGCTGGAAAACTGACAGTTGCTTGGTTTCCATTAGTGTTTCTACTATAGTTGGATGAATAATAAAATTTTTTCAAAACAATCTGGCTCTTTATGTAAGGGAGGGGGGGAAGGAAGATTTCAAGTGGAGTAAGTTTTGTTTCCTTTTTGTAGCTGATAAAAAAACTCAAAATAAGTGACACACTATTTGCAGTCAATCAAAGTGGATGGGTTGCCTGCCCTGGTATGTGGTGTCTGCATGGGGGCCAAAGACACAAGCTGGCTTAGTTTTAAAGTACAAGGGGACATGGATAAAACCCACCACTTTTAGGGAGACCAGTAAGAGAAACAATATTAATTAGGTTTCCATTTATTATTTCCATCTAGCATTCATTACATCTTTTTCTCACACTTAACTGTAGTGTGTGGTGACTTGCATAAATGCAGGATGCCTAAAATAAACACTAGAGCAAAATCAAGAAAAAGGCTCATTTCAACAGAGGATTCCACCATAAGTTTTTTTTCCCTGTTCTAAACTATTCCATCCTTTTCCTTGTGTGTGTGTTGCATAAGGCTTACCCCAGTATGTTTGCTAAGTCACTAACATGCAAAAAAAAAAAATAAAATTGAGGGTTTAAGCTATTTTCGTTCCTTATAGTTAAAGGAGTTTGGAGAAACCACTCATCATCCACAGAGACTGCACCAGATCATGATAACCTTCTAACACCCTCCACAGTAAACTTTTGACCACAGTAATCAATCTAGCTGTCTTTTTATCTCAGCTCTGGAGATGAAATCAGATTTAAACATCATTGACAAACAGCTCCAAACATATGGCCATTAAACTCTGAGGGATCTCTGTTCCTAAGCCCTGTTGGTTGAAAGTCTGGATGCTACCAAAAGAAGACATTCCCTCTTTCCAGAGTCAGCTGCAGGGATTGTCAGCTGTGTCACCTCTCTCTGCTGCATTTTATGTTTGTTTTCCATTAACAAACACTGTGTAAAGAAAATCTCCCCAAAGATCACGCTACAGAAATAATTACAATGGTCTCACATGGGAGACCAATAATAAAAACTAAATTTGCCTTTAAAATATGTAACTAGTACTATTCTCCCATTCCCTGCCTGTTAAATATCTATTAAATTGGCCAGCAGCTACTTCAGAAGTGGCTGCTAGACATTTATTGCATGTTACACACTGTTGCTCAATTTTATGTGCTCTGGTAGGGGAACACACACACTTGAAATGCACTTAATGTGCAGAGGGGGCAGAGTGAAAGCCCCAGGGCTGCAGTTACCTAATGGAGCATTGGATGTTCTAGTGGAATAGAGAAATGCAAATGTTCTCTCTGACCAGCCTTGCAAATTTCTCTGGACCAACCTGGCAGCTTAACTTCAGGTTTAAAAGTCTCCTTCAACACTTCCCCCTAAACAAATTATAGAAACCCCTACAAATTAAAGTAATCTGCATAATCTGCAACCACTAATGGAGGAAAATCCAGGGAAAGCATAAGCTTTGAAAATACAGTGGAACATAAAGTCCAAGCTTCTGCTATTGTGTCCTCTGCCTTTCTCTGCTGAGCTTCATTGACAGCACTGTGCTGAGCAGTTTCTGAGGTGGAGCATCAGCAGAAAGCACCTGTCCCAAAGGCAAACCAACATAACCAGTGCTAGGAATACAGGACAAGAACTAAGAAACACTTCATCATAATCAATACCTGCATTTCTGAAAGGCCTAAAGAGCTGCTTGTGCACCCAAAAGTTCATCTCTGTTTTCAAATATATCAGCTAGTCTTCTAGCTACCTCTCTCTACCAACAGACTTGGTTTGCCTGTACCATCACATGATCTTGGCTACAACAACTCTACTATTTAGGCTCCTAGAATATTTACATTTACCTAAAATTTCTGCTAAGTTAAGCAAATCTTGAGAAGAAAAAGATTGTCTCATCACAAAACAGAAAGTCTCAGGTATCAGTACACTATAGCTGGAAAAATGGTCAAAGCAAGGACAAAGAAGAGGTAAAGCTCATTTAAAGGTTAAATTGAAAATCTGCATAGGTTTTTCTGAGTCTTGGTATGGTATTAGCTGAATAAAAGGAAACTACCTTGCTCTCCAGAGAGGTAATGCACTTACTTTGTCTGAGTGCTGCCCTTGAAATCCTATCATTTATTGTTTTAATAAAAGCACAGTATTTAAAACATTAAACTTAGAAGAATCTGGTTCACAGATGTATAATAGCAACACAAATAAAGGGGATTCTTTTCTAGAAGGATCTATCTGAAAGAGATACAAGAAATGGAAAAAGAGAACCTACCTTTCTTGTCACACCCAAATGTCATGTGGGGGTAGAGCAACTGAAGTACTCACCTGAAAAAAAAAAAAACCCAACCAACAAAGAAACAAAGCCCCCAAACTCCCCAAATCAAATATAGAAGAGTAGGTAGAGGAAGGCTCACTCTCACAGCGACCAGGAGTATGAGAGGGGCTCAGTCAGAGAGCACCAAAACAAATCAGGAAAAACAGTGTCCCTTTTCCTAGTTTTTATAGAAACCTTCCACAACAGATGGTTGTAGTCAAGCTGAAAAAAGGAGAGACACAGGAGAAGGTAGAGAGGAATAAATGGTATTCAAGTGTTTTAGTGCAGCTCTGGTAAAAAACACAATTTGTAAATCAAGAGCCACTGTGATATACCAAAACAGGCTTCCTTTGAAAGTCTGAGAACAAAATCTTTTATAGTCTTGTTGTGCAAAAACCAAACAGAAAGGATTAGGAAAGAGCCTGGGGAAGGTTAACAACACACTTTTGTAAATGTTTATTAGGAGCTCCACCTGAGCAAGATGAAAAAAGGACAATATCTGATTATCAAACGAACTACAACCAGTCTGCAGCTGCAGCACATTAGGCTTTTATCCACCCTAGTCCACAGCAACAGATGAGAAACCTTCATCCAGAATGAGAACAGCATAACAGCTTATTGCTTACCTGATAGTCTAAAATGTCCTTTTCTAAAACACTTGCTATGTTTAATTTTTAGTGTCTATCCTTACCAAGCCCCTTCCTAGGGGCTGAAGCTCCCTCTTATCAGTCGGGAACACAAATCCATTCCCTTAATGATGGTTTTTCTTAACACACACCTGTGCAACTGTTTAATGTAGCTGCAAAATACTTCATGTCTGGGTAGGATTGTACCCACCTCTTGCAATGTTAGTTTACTGTGGTCAGCATTCCAAGTGAAGAGTTGGTGTGGTAAATTTACCGAAACAGGCCATAATTAAAGTCTATTTCCCATGGTACCAGAGAAATAGCTCAGAAAAGCAGGCCACGGGGTTATGGGGAATTCTGAGCATTAAATATTGTCTGGCAGCTCCAGCAATGAAAAGTTGGAAATGAATCAACATTTACTCAACTTCTTCCACTTTTATTGGGACTTGTGTGAAGTTTCCTTCCTCTGAGCTGTCTAAAGGACACAAGATGACATGAAAAGGTTCTGTTGCTGGGCAGGGCTCCCTTGTGTGGGGAAGAAAAAGAAACAAACCAGCTGCTCCCCTGTTCTCTTGTAAAGTTAGCAATGTCACATCACGATATTGGTCAACACAGAGAAGGTGAAAGTCTCAGCCTTCCCAAGGTTGCTGGTATCCTCTGATTGTCCTTTCTGCTGGGCTGCAGACAATAACATGGCTCCCAAGCCCATATGTAACCTTGCCAGGAATTGCAGGAAGCCTAGAGCCACTGGCAGGTGCATGAAAGACAAATGAGCCTAATAAAATACTGAGAGAATTAGTGCTAGGCTATTAAGCCCAGGTCCCTGGTGGTATTGAGGTATTTAAAAATCAGAGGGAATTAGGAGTCTAAATATATGTGCAGCTTTGCTCCTACAGATTAGATTGTTATACTGGAAGTTTCAAAGCCATCAGATGGGCTCTGGATTTCCCTTGGAAAATCAAATGAGAAAATAAAACCTGAAACTCTTTGGAGCTTTTCTTGCTGCAGAAACCTCCCTTTGCCTTGGCAATATAACTTTCACAACAATTGTCTTTCAGCTCTGAGATTCCAGTCATCCCAAATACTCTCAGAAGAAATTCCAAAGTTCATCCTTTTCTAGAATGGTACCAATTTTTCTGACCTGATACTTTACTTTCTTTTCAAATTTTGGCTATTCAGAGGAAGAGTAAGAATAATGATTAGTATCTCATGAATAATTTAGAATTTCACCTATGCAGATCAACAAATATTCCAGAAAATGTGTGTCGACATTTCTGTGATCCTACCAGAGGAATGGCTGGAGAAAAGATTATGTAAATAACAAAAAATTATAATAATAAAACCAAGTTAGGTGACCCAGGTCAAGTCTATTTCCTTATTTATTTCCCTGTATTGTGCTAGTGTTTATTCCAGGAGAGAGAATAATAAAGGGAGAGGGGGAGAGATAGAATAAACAGAAGTAGTTTATAAAAATGTTGTAAGAATAATGCTGTTCTCATTATATCACAGAGCACATCTGTCAACTCTATCCATTTCTTCTAGATGAGGTGGAGAGACCTCTGACATTTCAAATGCATCACCCTAATCAAATCCCTATCCTCTGAAATGTTTTCTGAGACTGCATTATAGGCCTGTAGAAAGCAATGAATGAATAATACTTTGGAGAACAATAAGTTAAGTAGCAGAAACAGAGCTGAAATAACTGGGTTCACCAGCATTGAAAAGTAAGGGAGCCATTAATCCCTGAAGAAAAAGTATTTTCAGCTCTACACCACTGAGACCTGCAGGGCTCTGGGGAGAAGCTGCTCAGTGTGTTCCCATTTACCACGGGGAGCAGGGATATTATCAGCACTTCTCACTCTGCTGCACTCTCTGGCTGGACAGCCAGACATTGAGTTCCATGAAGGGAGCCTTTAAAGGCAGTTGTCAGCCTGTTTTTTAGCCAGAGGATTTATTTCTTTTCTCAAAGCCCTCAGTGGCCACTTTTCAACCTTAATCATAAAGTGTCCCCTGTCCTTAGGCAGCACTGCTGAAAAAAGGTGTAAGACGATGTAAGTCATGGTCTGGTATCTAAAACCATTTAAAAGTTACATTTTTTGGTTCAGTTACAAGCACTGTAACCAGCTTGTTATGTGATTTTGTATTTCTCTTCAGCCATCAAAACTAGGAATATCTAGTCTGAACCAGAGACCCAGGCTTCTACAAGCAGTGAAAAGAGGGAAGCACATGCAGAAGACAATTCTTCCTCTTCTAGGACTCAAAATGAAGTCGTTTGACATTTACTCCCTTCCTTTGTCCCCACCATTAACTACATAGAGAGTGCAGAGATCAGTCTAGGATCAGTGGGGATTAGTTTCATCTAAGCATTTGTGTCTAGAAGTTAAATACCAGAACTCCTCAGATAGTCAGAGTTGTAGATATCCCTACAGGGTAATTTTTTCTTTCTTGAACAGGGGCAGGAACGTGGAGGAACAAGGCACACAAGGAAGCACTTGTTTCTGTCTGTTAACTTTTGAGGGAGTTCAGGAATGGGTTTCATAACAATCATTTTTGTGTGTTTACCACACAGAGAGTTTACATTTCTGTTATAATCAATATCAGTTATATATGAAATAATAACAAGAAATGAACGAAGCAAGGTAGGAAAGGAAAAAAAAAAAAAAAGAAATATGAAGTTAAAAGGAAACCAAAAGTAGACTAGAACTACCAAAAAAGCTCAACTCACAGGACTCCGACAGGACATTCAGTCCATCCCCATGATCAAATCTTGATCCACGAAAAGCAGTCCTGGAGCAATGAGGAATGTGTTTTTACTCAGCACAAGCATTGCAATGCTGTTATCCCCACTGCTCAGATCCTTGGCAGCTGGGACAAGAGTACCCCAAACTTCAAACACAAGCAACAAGAGATAAGAGCCTTCATGCTCTGTGGACACATTGCTTTCATCTGTAGCACTATCAGGGGACCAAGGATTTAGGACAAATGCATGGAATTATTCTGGTCAAGGCACTTACTTGATGCTATTGTTTCTGCAAAACAGAAACAAGCGAAAACAAACTTATGCAAAGAATTTCAAGCAAGAAGTATCACGTATGACAGCAGGACCGAGCTCATGTGGTACACTTGAATTCATTAGCAGAATCTCAGCTGATTTATTCAGGATTGATTCAAAAGAGGTTCCCTAAATAAGTAGTGTCAGTGAAAAACTAAGAATGCAACCTTCCCCAAGAAGAACCTGTAGTTGATTTGCAGCCTCACAGCTGCTGAGCAAGGCTTAGGTAAAAGTTTAAATCACGAGCTTGAGCAATAGAACTTGCTGGAAAATTTGGGACACAATAAATTTTGATGGAAGAAGTTGCATATGTAAGCAATTTCCTACAGAAAATTGTTGGCTTATTTTTTTAAACTTAATATACTAAACAAAAATCAATGTATTTTTAGACTTCTCAGAGGGTAGTATTTTGATTAGCTGAACTGTACTGACACATTAAGTACAGTTTCCAGTCAAGAAAAGGCAATCTAGAGTACCCCAAGGCCCCATAAGAGTCATAGTCCTGTATCAAATCAAATTCTTTCTGAGAGGGAGATTTTTACCACCTGAACTATATCTACCACAAAATGCAGCTTCTCTTCTCATTGGCTTGTGGTGTGGTATTCACGATTGCAACTCTCCCCACAACCAAAACCTTGTCATACAAACCCAATTGCAACACTGAATTCCTCATTAAAGCCAGGAACAGAGAATAAATACTCTTTATTTTTCAAATACTAATAAATTGGAAGCTTATAGATCTACAAATGTTCCACTAGGAAAAGGAAATCCGGTTTTCTTACCTCTAGACATCTAATTGTTCTCAGACATTCTTTGTTCATTATGGCAAATGTGCTTTTTCGAGACTGGAGTGGTGAAAGGAGCCTAATCGAACTCTCAATGTGACTCCTCAGCTGTGACACTTCTTTTGCTAATTCTGTGGGAGATCAGCCCTGCAGCTCCTGACAATAACTAAACAGAACCCTGAACAAATTCCTGCTGTGAAAACAGGATCAGACTCTACTCTTCACACTGCTAAGAAGAGTATTACAAGCTCTTGTCTTTATTTTTTAGATGCATTTATTTAAAGGTTGTCACTAAGCTGTGATGTGAATATTGCCTCCCTTGAACTGTGACTGCACAACGAGAAAAATGGTGGCTGTCCTAATTATAAAGTATTACTTTGCTCATGGAGAACTTATAGTTTTAGGAGTGGCTCAATCCTTGTACTTTCTCTTTTAGCTGACAAAAATTGCTCTTTTTTCTGCTCTCTTTGGGCCTTAGGTGAGGCAGAGGGAAGCAGGCAGACAGGTCATGGGGGCTTAGTCAGTGGCTGCTGTACTCCACAAAAACACTTGGTCTTGGTTTTCCTGGATCGAGCTCCAGTGGTCCAGGACATGGAAAGTTTATGTTAGAAAGAAGTGTTGATTAGAGGAAGCCCTGAGTTATGAACACCATGACCTTCTAAGCTCCTCTCTCTGTGCCAAACTCAGACTCTGCCAGCCTCAGTTCTGTGAGAAAACACAAGAGGAGCTCCATCCCCTGGAAAATCCATTTTGTTCCAGATCTGGCTGTTGAATATTTCTTCATGCACAGCCTGCTGGTACTCCTGCCATGTAATGTTCTCATCTGAAAACTCTTCACAGGGATGACTAGCTTTGCTTTCATTTTTGCTTATAGTCACTGCTACTAAAAGGGGAAGAAAACACTGTCAGAGTGCAATTTTTTTCAAAAGTTCTCTAATGTTTTTATTCAAAGAGAAAAAAAACCAAAAACAAAATCCCACCAATCATGACATTTCAAAAGTCAGAAAAAGAACAAGAAACATGGAGAGAAATGTCCCAGCAGCATGGTTGAGCTGGAAGACTCCAGTGCTCTTGGGTAACCTATCTCTGTCACAGTACGTCAGATTTCCTCACAATCAGAATTCAGGTTTCTGAGGTGGTGTTGGTTTCCTGATATGAGACAGAACCTGCAAGCCAAGCACTGTGACCCTAAGAGGTGTAATGAGAGAGGAATATTGTCTTTGCCATCTCCTTCCGACATATCTGAAAGGAGAGTTCAGCTTTACCATCATCTCTTACGATGTTGGTTTTGCTCCAGGACCTTGGAGTTCATTTGGCATCACAAGTTGCACTGCTCCTGTCCTCTGTAGAGCAAGAGGAAAACAAAAGGTTTTGCACAGAATTGCAAAGATTTTTCAGTGAAATAGTGATGTGATCATTTGTCACAGGATAAGTCAGGTCCCTCCCAGTAACAACTAGCACAACTCCTGCAGCTGAGGGTCAGACCAAAGCTGAACCTCTTATAGATATTGTGGAAAGTCTGTTTATTTTACCATGGACTAGAGTGCTCCAGCTCTGGTCCAGCTCCCTGTGGCTTTAGCAGTTTGTCCTGTGCATGAGGACAGAATTAAACATCATACTCCTCTTTACACCCTTGACTGCCCACTCACATACACCCAACCATGCCAAGCTCAAGACTTGGTTCTGGCTCGCATTCCTTGCTTTGAGAGTGTGCAGTAAACCCTACCATGTGTTACTTGTCTTTTTTACAGCCTGTACCGGACTTATCAGTCACCTGTGCTCTGGAACAGAAGGATTCAGGGCAAAAAGCATTGTAGGACACCCAGGTCACCACGACACAAGTGCCCTGGCATTGCTGAGGTGGAGAGAAAGCATCCCTGAAAGGAATGCATGGGCTAAAAGCATTCAGCCCATGGTCTTATGAAAGGTTTTGGCATTTCACAAGACCCCAAAGAAACCCAGCAGAATAGAGAGGAATTACTTCAAGGGTCCTCAGCATCTGAGCTATTTCTTTAAGTAGTGTTCCTTAGTTACCTCCTGAAAGTGGGTGTCCACTAGTGTAAGGCTTTATTCAGGCCATAAATGGGCCAGAGAAACCAGATCGAAAAGGAGATTGCAGGAATGTAGGCACCTCCAGTTTTAGGCTGAAGCTGTGATTTTATTTTCTGCCTTTGCTCTTAGAACTTTTTATTATAAATTTAAGGAGAGATTATACCATAATAAAGAGGTTATTCAGTGGAATTAATGGCTAGGAAATTTAGAAGAGATTAACAGGAAAGCCTTGCTGTGCTATGTGTCATTGGACTGTGTCACAGGAGGTCAGCTAGTCAAACACAGTAGCTTAAAGCTGGGAGTGGATTAATAATCTATGTCCCTATACAGCCATGCAGGCTTTGAGCATAAGCAATGTTCATACTTTGGAGAAAAAACTACCATCATAAAGAGAAAGCATTTGAAACTGCCTGCTCCATGCTATCAATGCTTAGAGCTGGGTGAAGTCACCCTTCCACTTGTTGAGCAGTACCACAACCATGACCCAAACCCTTGATGAAGCCACCAAAAGTTTCTGTTTAATTTCCCTCTAGCAGAAAGTCCCCTCACACATGCACATGTTTCTTTCAGGTGCTTGAAGTGTGAGGGTGATGCCAAACAGGAGGATAGAGTGAAAGAGAAGAAAAGGCCAATCTTTACTGTTTTGCTACCTTAGGCCAAGACACCTGTAAATGGTAAGAAATCAGACTTGATAAGCAGCTATTACTGGTCCAATTTCCATAATTTCCATGGAAACCTGTCAGACTGTACATGCCAGAGTACATTAAAGTGGTGTATGAGGAAGGAATATTGCAGCAATCTGTTTTCCTAAGCTCTCTAGGGGCTTGCTAGCCCCCTTACCAGCCACTTATGCCTGCATCCTAATTACACTCCCATCCAGCCAACAAACTCTAATGGCAATGAGAGGTGAAACAAGGCAAAGACTGCACAAAAATCATGGGGTATGGAAGTATATATGAGACCAGTTCATTATCTGAGAGCTGCACACACAAAATGAATCCGAGGCTGAGCCAGCACCGTGTGCCATACACACACATCTACGTGAACTGAGGTACTTCCTTTTCCCCAAATAACAGAGCACTGGAAGAAAGGCCAGATTTACAAATTTCCAAGCTAAGAGGCTGCTTGCTGATGGTTTAGCTGTCATTTGTAGAATTAAAAACCTTTGTGTAAAAGTTTTGGACATTGAAACGGGTAGAGAAAGTACAAATCTAATCTGTATGGGGAATAATTGTTGTTACTGTTATTGATGTTATTGATATTATTGTTGTTAGTGTTATTATTCTCATTATCATTCTTGTTTTAATTTTTTTTAATATAATAATAAATTTGTGAGGCTATTCCACATTTTGAGTCACTGCTGGAACAAAAATAAAAGGGCAATGAGGTAAGGAACAGCAGTTATTGGAACAGAGCAGCTCAGATCTGGTAGGGAAATCAGCCAGTTTGCAAGGCTGGCAGATACTCAGCCAGTGAATGGGCTCTCATGGCAACGAATCCCAAGCAGTGATTGAATTCAGCACAGGATTTCTTTCTCACTTTTGAGTCCTAGTTTATAGACCTCAGGACAAGGTTTGTTAAATTAGGCTATAATTCCTCCATTATAAAATGACATCTTAATGGTTCTGATCTTTTGGAAGACTTTTAGCAGATTAGGAGGTGATGGGATAGGGGAAAAGATTTATTGCAAGCTCAAAGCCATGTGGTAATCCAAAGGGATTTATAGACAGTACTCTTCACTACTTGTGCTGAACAAGGATGTGAATTATTTGATTCTGATAACATGAGAATCCTCTTACAATACAGTATGAACTTGACAAAATGTGACTAATGCTAAAAAAACATTCAGAAGTAGATTTTTCTCCTTTCCCCTTTAGTTGTCTTTAAAGGAGTAAAACCCCAGGTTTGTATAATTTTTAAGTCCCTTTAGATAGACAGAAGCTCTGAACAAAAAGTGAGTTCAGTGTCTGTGGATACAGCTAGTTGGAAAATTCCATTAGAAATATTTTTCTAGCTGCTGGACTGTGCAAAGTCATAGAAGTTAAAACTTTGTGCAAGGTTATTAATTTCAGTTTGGACATGCAGGTTTCTTGGGTTTGGGAGAGAATTTTAGGTCTCCTAGAATAGGGGAAATCCAAATTCATGGCCTAGTTCAGCCTAGTTCAGACAAGACATTGGGCTGAAGGACGCCCTCAGACATCCTGTCCAGCTGCATCTGAGCTACTTTAATTACCTGTCCCGTTGCTTTCCACAGATAATCCATTGCAAGGATAAGTGTTTGATTTCCAAGACTTGTCAGTAAAACTGCATATGTAGCCAATAGTTACACCAATTTCATCAGAATTATCAAGACTATGAACAGACTGCAGTTTAAAGAGCTTTTACATAATGTTGTGTATACAATAATAGCTACTTGTTCATTTGAAACTGGAATATTCATGTATCTCTGATTAGATTCTCTTATGAGACTCATTAATATATAGCTCTGGACTAATTAAAATTTTTTTTCATTTCAACATCAAGATGTAGTGAAAAATTATGTTCTTCACATATCAGAGGAGACAAAGGATATGGTACAGATATGATCAATCCAAGGTTATAGATTATATCTATGGGAGACTCAGTATGAGAAGAGCTAAACCCCATTGCTTCACGCTTGCTTCAGTCTCCACATTTTGAAAATTAGCTTTCAAGAATTTTAAAAGAATTGAGAAAAGAATTTACATTCTTAGCTGGTAGAATTGATATTCTTAGCAGTAACATTTGATATTCCCAGCTGGATCAGTAGAGATATCCCATAGCAGAGATATGAGCACAAGAACAAATTCAATTGAGAAACAAACAGTTGTTAGTTCAAGAACAATGTATTAGGAATCTTTTTCCATTAATAAAATCCCAAGTTTAGTTCCAAAGGGGTCTGCTCTTCTGACTGATCTGAACTGCTAGACCTCCCTTAAACCTCCTTAAGTGTTTGACCGGTTTTGGTGCATTTGAGTGCTAGGTCACACAGTAAGTACCCAAGAAACTGGGCCACATACAGAGATGATATTTCTTATACCTGGGAGAATTCTAAGACACACTGGAAAAGGCAGAACAAAAGTTGGAAACTGGCAGTGAAAGCCAGACTAATTCATTTTCATAACAGACCTTGATTTTTTTAACAGACATGATAACTAATCATTTGCACAATTTACCATGGAACAAAGCAGATACTCCATCACTTGAAAATTTTAAATTAAATTGAGTGTTTTTTTCAATGAGATATAGTTATTAAGTTGGCAGCACTGTGCTTCAGTTGGGTGGGAGAGAGGAGAAAATGCCAGATGGAATTTGTTACTTTGCATCATGAAGGGAGGTCACACAGGAGATTCTGCTGCCTATCAGACCAAACAGAGTTCTTTAGTGATATGCAGTTACAGAATTTCATTGTTGTTAAAATCTGATTTAACCCATTACGTGTTTTTGCAAAAAGGCAGGAAAGGACCCCAAAGAACTAAATATGGAAAATCTGATGTAATTGTTCAGGTGAACATTTTGTGAACCACATGCAGAAGAGTGCTTATGCATGTTGCTTTCTGTTTTCTCTCAGAGCTACATCTTTGCAAATAGTTATATGTGTCCATCACAACTGACAGCTGCTGCATCTTTTGTGATTTAACACAATTCTATACCAAACAACTCTATTTGATGTCTTTTGTTTTCTCCCTCTGTGTTCTCCCTGTTGGAATCCAATTTGCAATGATAATTGAAACCAGTGCCATTTCAACTGGGGAAGATTCTTGCCCTTCTAAAATGTGTTTATTTCCTTCAGATGTACAATTTCTTTTCTCACACAATAGTTGCCACAGAGCATAAAATTACTTCAATGCCAACTTTAGCATTTAGACTTACATCCTTGTTATAATGCTTTTAATTAGTCATTACTCATTGGAATGGAAACTTGTTTAATAGTTTTTTCCCTTGATGAGGCCGATTTTCACTGGAAGAAAAAGCAGCTGTCTCCAACCATGCTAAAATTGAGACTCTGACAAGCCATGGGGTTGCATCCAGGACACACAGAATGGTTTAGCTCACTCTGCTTGGCAAGAGTCAGTGCTCCAGGCTGCACTGCATGGATTGCTCTGTAATCTGTCTGGGGACCACCTCACAATCTGCAATGAGTCATGAGAGGCTCCTTATCATGGTAGCTTTAAGCTCAAGTTTAGGAAATTCAACAGGGTTAAAAAATAAGGGACACTCACCTCCATGCAATAATGGTGTCAAGTCTCTTTAGAGCTCCATCTTAAGGGATTAATTGAATTGTTAGGAAGGGGTGAAGTGTAAAACATTCTCACTCTTGAAAGAGGATCTGAGCTCTGCATACCAACTGAGCAAGTTGCTGGCTGTTATTTGGCTGGCTCAGGCCAAATGCATGACAGGCAGCACACCTGGGAATGGCAGGCGCTCTACCTTGCTTCCAGTCCTTGTTTTTGGGCTCAAGTCAACAAGTTTTACAGATCCCAAGTAGGAGTGATAGGGCGGGGCAGCAACATCATTCTCCAGAGTGAAGGAATTGCTGTGCAGCCAAGCAACCCCCAGTCACAGCTCTGCCCATGGCAATGGTCACAGGCACCCTGTCTAGACAGGGAGAAAGGCACCATGGCTGGTTGGTTCTTCCTGACTTGGTTTCTAGTCCTTGATTCCCCTGCTTGCCCCTTCCTGCTGTGGCAAACCCACCTTCCTCCCCTGCTGCCATGGGTGCTCTCCCAGTCTGGCTGGGCTGGAAGCTCAGGTGGACAGATTGGGATTGTTGGCATCAAGTCACCATCATCTACACCCCCTCTCACCCAAGACCTAACAGCAGCCCCTGGCACCAATTCATCACTGTAAGAGTAACTTTTTGTTTGTTTGTTTGTTTTTCTGTTTTTGCAGAGATGCAGAAGACACCTTAGGCTTATTCAAGTCCACCGTAGGTCATGAAGGGAAATAAGGCCCTGGAAGATTTGTTCATGCCATGTCGACTGTCCACAGTCAAATATACAAGACTGAGCTGTAAAAGCAAAATGAGCTTCCATCCCTTTTTTCTTCCCCTCACACAAATGCTCACACACCACTGGGCTACTGTTGGTTCCCTGAAATACGATGTTTGCACCTGTACACAATAAACAACTGCAGCCCTATAAAACAAGGGAGATCCTTGTCTCACTCCTATTCCAAGCACCTTAGGAATGCAATGCATTAGGCAGTGGTAGCTCAACACCTGTCTAGTTAAACAAGAAGACCATCAGTCTCTCTGCAATTGGAGCAGATCTCTGCAGTTTCCAGCCCGTTTTGCTGCGGAAGGAACTGTCTCAGACAATGATATTTGTTTCAGCCTTATTTTGATTTACAGTGCTGCTCTTCACTTTGGTGTTGCATGGTGAGTGATGTGAGCATTCTGCAAGGCAGTGGATAACAGTGGATAACCCTGTCTTGTTGGATTAGGAACTTTTCATCCAAAATCTGTTTCTATTTCACTTGACCAAACCTGATAAAGGTTATTAAATTAATAAGATTATATGACAGAGCACCTGTTTCTGCTGTTCCTACCTAAGTTTTGTTCAGCTGGACAACATCAATTTAATTTGATGAGACATTGGACAGCTACCCTCAGTGCTACTGAGGGGAAAATTGTGTGGGCCCTGATCTTCCCTACAAATCTGTTTTGTACAGGAAGGTTTTTCGTATCAAGTAGGGAAAGCAAGGGCATTCAAGAGGTCTTAAAGGAGATAAAGCTACTGGCTTGGGGAGGATGTGGGGCTGTCGAGGAGGTAGGAGGAAAACCAATGTGATATAATAAAATATAAAGCTTCTAGAAAAACAGACCTGGTTAGGCCTACATCTATTAGGAATAACTAGTTCATTATGAATGCTGGATTCTGCAAAATTGCTGTTTAATTTGAGGGATTCTTATTAGCTACTACTATTTTTAATTTTCCTTGGGCAGGAAAGCCAAATGGAAGCAAAATATTTTTTAATTTGGGGTAAATATGCCCAAACTAATGGAAATTGTATTACACATAAATGCTTCTCACATTCTCCTTCATGTAACTGATTTTATGGCCATGTTTCTTGTCTCATGAACAATCGCTGTTGCTGAGATTTCCCCATGCACTGCAGTTTTATAACTAAGAAAATTTAATTTTGGACCCACTTCAAATAAAAATTACACATTTTTAAATGCAATTATGCTAAAAAAAAAATTGTTCCAGGAAAGAAGATCTGTGCATTGTCGTTTCTACCCAGTTAGGATCAAGCATGAATCAAAATATCAGAATTTTATATGGAAGAAGAAATCCAATTTATGAATTA
>VYXF01012754.1:182955-274567 GCA_013397295.1 Polioptila caerulea
TTTTTTTGGGTTTTTTTTTTTTTTTGAGAAGTGCATGGAAAGGTTTTATCCATGGACTGTTGGGTTCAACTAATTACATTAAGAGCTAATACAATTTCCTTGTTTATGCTGCTTGTACAGGAAGATGATTGTCTAATCCTTTAAGCAGTACATTTAATTTTGGTCTCTATTTCAAGTCTTTAAATTGTGTTAACTACTTCTAGTTCTCAAGGTAAACATAGTCTAAATCTTAAACGTTTACTTCTGAGTAGATTCAAGGATGAAGCTGCTCTGGTTTCATTTCAGACAGGAACATCATTTCATGCCCATTGGTTCTAAGCTGCAGGGCAGTGGTGGAAGAGGGAACAAGAAAAATCCTTTTCTAAAGCAAGTCCAGGACTTTATCAGCAAAATTGTCTCACAGTGGGTGGCTAAAGTGTTCATTGCTACTCTGCAGCCATTATTACTAATTATTAGTCTAATGTATGCCTATGTATGTCTAATCTGACCATCCATCTCTATCTAAGTATTTTAAATCTACATATGGAAGTAGAATGAGGTTATACTTGGACTAGAAAATCTGTGTACATGAATTACATTTCCTCTCTTTGGAATTATGTTTCTCTTGTATTTCTGAAATAATATTGAAAGGAAAAAAGACTAAAAAAAAATCTGGAGAAACCGAAAAATAAATGTTACTGTGTAAAATTGTATGCAGATATTATAGTTAGTCTTCTCTCTGTAGTTCCAATTTTTATTAAAAAAATTAAAATAAAATAAAATTTGGGATTGTGACAATTGTCAGTATTGAAGACTTGGAGCTTTGATGGGAATTTTATGCCCCTTGTTGAATTTCATCATTCAGTTTCTATGTATAGATTATAAAATTTTGTCCTGCATTTTAGCCAAGTTTTATATCCCAAGGTATCAGCACCTTAGAAGCAGTAATGCTCCACTCTGACATTTCCTATAGGTCTTCTCTAGAAAAACTTTCAGTCCATGATCCATTACTTCTAGGCAAATCTCAAAAGGTGATCTTAAAAAAAAGTCCTTGTAATTTCTCCAGAAGTCAGCCTAGATGGTGCCCCCAAATCTGAATCTCACCTGGAAAATTTGTGGGAAGAGTCTGTAAAACTCCCCACCCTGAGATGCACTAGGTTTTACTGTCTATGGATAAGTCTCCAGTGCTGGTGTACCCACCACACACCAGTGCTACACCCAGGTACTGGTAATGGAGACACCCACACCTGAACTAGCTGAGAATATAGTTTTAGGACTTGCTGTAAGGATAGAGACCTGTAAACAGAGAAATTAGACTTGAGCTATCGGTTGTGTCTTAGATTAAATTAGTTTAAATCACTCCCTTTATTTCCATTTTTACAAAAAAGAACTGGTGATGCCTCTTTCATTCATCTTGAACTCCCATTTAGGTCATAGACTCTTAATAACAAAGACATTCTTTCATTAATTCTTTATCTGAGTTACAACTGGAATCATAGAATAAGTCAAATTAGAAAGGACCCATAAAGATTATCAAGCCTACAATCCATTGAGCCTATCTAGTACATATTCTTTCTTCATTATGACTACAGGAAACACCCTGAAGGTCATATCCCTGGTGGCTCAAATTAAGCTCTTCAGTCCTCTACAAATTATTAAATTCTCTTGTATTAATTAAGAGAAGATTCAAGTGAATAAATATTATGCTAATTTTTGAAGGAGAGTGCAGAAGTTACCATGGGAGTCTCATCAGACTCTATACTGGGACTTTTATTGTTTAACAAGTGATCTGGAAAACTGTGAATAATGTAGGGGCAAAGTTTGCTGACAATGCAAAACTAGGACTGACAAAAATAAGGAAGCTAAAACTGGAGCAGAGCACAAGGAACTATGGAATACCTCCTGATACCAAGCAAGACAATGATAAAACATCCAGTGAAAGCCAACAAAAACGAATGCAGCTGGGGACAGTAATTCTAGCTGTATTATTTGGTGATTGGCCCAGCAGGAAGCTTCTAACAAATTATCTTGGCTATTGCAAATCTGAGTGCTTTAAGCCTGTCTCCAGCTCAACACTTCCACCTCCTCATTTCTACCAGTCTAAAAAAGCCCCTCTTTTCTCATTTCATAATAGATTGTTTGTGACTTTTTTTTACCTTCCCAGTGTTCCATAGACCTGGGTCAGAGTACAGAAAGAATCATTAAGGTGGCAAAACCAGCAGGAAGTAATTCCTAGTAGGGGGGAATCAAGGAGCTTAAAAGGGAGTCATGACAGGAGAAACAAGACAGATTTGCTGAAGAGAAAATGGTTCATAATACAGCAAAAAAGATTGTGGGGTCTGTGTGGATATTTCCCTAAACTAAACAGAAAGCCATAATAAGCCACTGTGTGCAGCTTTGGTGCATCATCATCCTGACTCCTGAGAGGAGCTCTTCTCATTCTGTGCCAAAAAGGGCCCCGTTGAGAAGGGCAGGGAATGGAATGACAGCTTAATCAGGAAAGCTGGAATGACAGCTGTGCAAGGAGACAGGAAAGAGACTGAAAACTCTTGGCTTCCAAGACAGATGACAGGGACCATGAGTATAGAGTCAGTTCTCAAAAATCACACATTATGTAAAGTGAGTGAGAAAGAGATGATGAGTTGCTGCTGTCCACAGTCTAGGAGCAGAGGACACAGAGTATTATTATTGGATGTCAGAGCATATAAAACTCAGAAGAGAAAAACAATTCTCAGCAAGACAAAACTAAATTGTGAACTTTGTTGACATAGTATTTTATAGATGTTTATTGATGGATTAAAATAGAAGTTAAATATGATACAGACTTCCTGGTACCTGTTAAATTCTTTAATGGGGATGTAACCTCTCAGTGTTTTCAGAGGCATATAACACAAATACTTTTGAAAACATCCATTGTCATCCAGATCAATAAATATCCTCATTTCTGTCAGTCTAAAAACCACCCATATTTTCTTGGTTTTGATTTTTTTTTTAACTTCCATGTTAACCTGATTGTTTCCATTACAATGATGGGCAGAAGAAAACAGAGGCAACAGAAATGTGTTCATCTTCAGAGAAGATCAGGCTGCCTGAGGTCATGGCCAGGTTTTCCTGATAGACTACAGAGCAGATATAGGAGGCCTCTGCCTCATCCTTGCTAGTGATAGCTCACCAGAAGGGGAGAGATGACTTTCAAACTCCTGCTTCTTCCTCTGCTAATCAAGTTATAAAATCAGAATTTTGATGAGCCACAGTTTGTTGCAAAAGGCCACATAGGCAATTTTCATCTTTGTAAACTCTTAAGGACACAGAGTAACACAGCTGAAATGCTCAAACCAACATTAAAAGGCAGAATAAGTGATGCAGGAGGGTACCTGGGTGTTTTACAGGTGCAATATGTTTTATCAAGGACACTATCTTTAGCCTAACACTCACCTTTCTTTCCAAGCTGTTTTGGACATGCAATTGAAAAATAAGATCTTAATCTGGTCTTGAAGCTCAGACCAAACAATTCAGTTGGACTTTATCAACACTTTTATATTTCATATTCTTTTTAAAGGGAAAAAAATCCCCTCATTTGCAGTTAAGTATTATCTTGTAAACTATTGATAAGACTTTTCACTTTGGTATTAAAATTACCAAAAATTGCATTGCATTTGTATGTAAATCATAAATTTGTAGCTGAAAAGTATGGTGCCTAGTTTGCAAATTCAGGTCAATAACTGTTGAAATTCAAGCTCTACTTTAAGCTGATTGCTTTCTGTTTACTACCTACATCACTACAGTGGGTATTGATGCAGAAAGGAAATTCCTCAGAACTGTTTGTGTAATTGTTGTGATTTTTTCATTATTAAAATTATTGCCAAAGAAGTTTTTATTATGAACAATCTCTGAAGACATTTTCTTTCACATAAAGATTGGATTTGGGATGAAGGGAAGGACAGGAATTGTGAGGGTTTTGATTGAAACTAGAAAAGTTTTAGCTAAAATGTGATTTATTAGAAAAGCAATAATCTGTTTTGTTTAAAAGACATTTTCTTCAAAATCATTATGCTTTTATTGATCTGCTTCCATGGTTACATACCATATTTCAATCCAGGGAAATGGACTCTATAACACATCATTACTTCAGGCATATGACATCTCTTTTGAACACAGGAATAGATTGATAAGGTTAGCTCCTCACATTTCAGTGATTAACAAAGCTTTTGACAACCTTCCTCAAGATCTGTAGGACAAAATAAATAAATAGAATAAAAATTAAGGGGCAGGCAGAATTCATGTCTGGACTGAAGAATGCTGATGGAAAAAGTCTTGTGCTGCATTTGAACACATCTTCCTTGCAAACTGCTCCCTCAGTAGCAGTGCTGTCTTAGTGTAAATTTAGGAGGTTATAATTTTCAAGTTAAATTAGACTGGATATGTAGTCTAAATTTTAGGATTTTGTACATGTGCTTAGATAAAATATATGTGTCACCTTGAAAAAGCTGTAAAACCGTAGTAGGAAGATAATTGTCTAACGTAGACAAGAAGCTATCTATCCAGCTAATTCCTTAAAAAAATATAAAAATTGTCTGACCATGAAGAAATTGTTGGTTCCTCAAATGGATGCACCAAAATTATAAATCATTTTACCTTTATTTGCAGGAGCATCTCCATGATTTCCAAAGGACTCATTCCCTCAGCTGGTAAGTACTACATATACGTTCTGATCATGGCCTCATGTCCATGGCAAAATGTTTCCCAGAACAAGGCACACCAATGCCTTTAGGTTAAAAGGAGTTCTATGATCCATGAAATCACAGCCCCCACAGCTTGATCAGAATCAATCCAACTGTGATTTAGCTGCCCACAGACAGCAGATTTTTTTCAACAGCAGGAAGAATTTCTCTTATGCAGAAGTGAAAAGGATAAATTCTCTCTTGTAAGACTTGGTGTCTCTCTGAAAGCCCAATTGCTTTCCAATGCTTGTGAATGCTGGTGAATGATGGTCAGGCAGAGATGTCCATGGGGATGTGCAATCCCCAGCTGTGGCAAGCGAAGTCTCTGGCCTTGGTCCTCGGGAGCCAGAAAACCTTTGTGGTCCCACTGAGTAAGGACAGAGGAATGCAGTTTTATCCTGGGAAATGGAAAGGTGTAAAGTTTTCTCTCAAAGAAATGAGTGACCTGCTAAAAGTAGTGTTAAGATTAAAAGAAGTTTCACATGCCCTGTCAGGGCTCTGATCTCTGTAAGCTGCTCCTTCTTGGGAAGCCCCAGGACCGAGCCCAGCAGATCAGTGCCTCCCTCAGTACAGAGATCATGGCAGTGCCACGACCCTTCCTAGGGGAGGAGCAAGTGTATAAAATGGGAATCAGCCAGCACAAATTCCAGCCCAGACCTGTGATGGGCAGGAAGAAGAGATGTACTGTTCCCATAAAGCTCTTCAGGCTACTCTGGCCTCAGTCCCAGGGCTGACTGACTGCCTGGTTCATCCCCATAATGTTGTGGATGAAGACAGCCCTGGACGAATCCGAAATTCAGGAAACCAGGAGTTCCAAATTCTCTGGATCCTCTCAAAATTGCAATCAAAGTTACCGACTAAACAGTGCTGGAGCCTCAAATCCTCTCCCTACCCACTGAGCCATGTCCAGGCACCACTGCTCCTAGCTTCTACTTGACACAGCATAGTCAAGAACCAATTTTACTGAAACCTCCTCAAGACATTAGTTGGTTTTCTGGAAGAGAATTAAAAGCCACACAGGTTTTCAAAGAACCTTGTAGAAAACACTGTATTAAAAATACTATTTTAAAAATCCTGCTATTCATAGTAGGCAACAGTCTCTATCCTAGAAGCGTAAATAAAGATGAATATATATATAAGGTAATATATATGCATATCCATACACACACATACTTACGGATCTCTATACACTTAAATGGATACACAGCCACCAAGCACAGATGTACACACAGGACTTTAGCTTGATAATTGAGAAATTGGTGAGCTGGGGAACCACAACATCCAAATATGCAGAGATGGGCAAGGAACTGCACCTTTCTCCCAGGCCCTGAGTCGGTGAGCTATGAAATGATTCAGAGAGGTCACCCCCCAGGCAGTCTCTCTCCACAGGGAGCTGATTTAAGATGCAGTTCCAAGTGAGACCTCACCATACATTTGTCCAGCCTGCCTCCCTACTCCTTTGGGAATAGCCATCCCACAGAGTAGCTGAACAATCTCCCCTGCCAGTCAGTTTTGTACATCCTGGCTTTTTTTTTTCTTTTTTTTCCTGATCACCACAGAAAATACAACATTAAATCAGCATCAGCTGTAGAGTTTCATATTCTGGCACATCCTGGTGTGCCAATAGTTGCAATCTGAGACCCCATACATCAGCATGTCTTTCAGAATAGCTAAATCATTCCTGACAAATACATGCTTGCAGTAGCTGATGAAAAATGGATGGGCTTGCTTGATATAAACAGGTTTTTGAAGGATCTTACTGACTGGCTTGCTGAATTCTCTCTTGGTTGAGGAGTCACTGGTTCAGTGTATTAGTGCTGAGTTCTCCACTCATCACCCTACTAGTTTTCTTACACAACTTTCTTCATTTTCCCCTCTCTTTCCTTTCTTCTTTGCCTTCCTGCCATCCCCAGTTTTTGGTTTCAGAATGGCTGAGAGCTAAAATTCAGTTCTCCCTTCTCCTTCTGTCTGTCAAGTCTTCAGGAGACTGAGACCTGCTCATTCAGAATATTTTCAAAATACACCAGTGCCAACAAATCTTAACCAAATGCATTCCCCTCTGGCTGTGCTGCATGTGACTTCCCCCCTCCTGTTTTGTGTGTTTTTCATAAAAGTCATCAGCAAGAGCTATTTGAAAAGGTCATTTTCCACCTGGAATGAGGCAAAAATTAGGTGACTGGAGAGAGGCAAAGTAGCATTTCATGAATGCAAACTTCTCCTTCTGTCTGAAAATAACACCACCAGCCACAAACATACATACCAGGAACTCCACCATTTCCCTCCTCTTGTGAAGGCATCACATAATGTTTGTTGATTTGCTCTGAATGACAGTCAAATAAGATATCATTTATTCTCCTGAGCTCAAATGCAAAAGCTCCCCAAGAAAAGAAAACAAATTCACCAGAAAAGTCTGACATGAAGTGAGCTTAAATTCTTTGTTCTGTAGTTGCTCTGACTTTAGAGTTTCCACAGGAAATGTCATTATCACACACTGGCCTTTGATAAACATCATGGGAGTTGAATCCATAGGGAAAAATGTCCCTTTTAGAAAGGGTAGTGCCCAGTTTCATTATTTCCACACCTGCAGAGAACAGTCACAATTTTCTCTGTAGTTCCTTTTTTATGATATAGATGACAAGAAAGACCACTGATTTTGAGTGGTGCTTGCAGGCAGTCAGTACTAGTGATGAAGCCTTTGAAAATCAGGTTTCCTGCTTGTACCACTGAGCTACAGTCTTTAGGGAAATTAATGGCCTTTTTACACTCGAGTCTGAGAAAAACAGGGGTCCACTTCTGCCCACTGCAAAGTAAAAAGAGAGAAAAATAAAACCCGATCCACAAATCACTATTTTTGTATAAAAGCAGACACATAAGAGGAAGAACTGTCCCATGGTTTAAGCAGAAGCCTGTTCTTTTGAGACAAGCACTAACTCTCCCAAATGATCCATGGTTTCAAGAGTTTGGGAAATTCCTGGACATGGTGTTTTGGGGTTGTTCACGTTGCCAAATTTTGGTATCCTTGATTTAGCCCCATGTGCTCTTCCCTGAAATGCTCACTGTGCACAGGGGTTTGATCATCTCTTTCAAAGACAATACCCAAAGCACCCTGAGGTTCTCGGTCTGCTTGGTGCTGGGAAAGGAAAGGCAGCAAATGTGTTTTGGTCAGGCAATAAAAATTAAATGCTTTCAGGACATATGAGAGGGAAGGGCTGGTGGTGAGAGGGAAGTGCAGGGTGCTCTCGATTCCACTGAGGTAGTTTTCATCAGGAAATGTCAGCGTGGCTGTGCAGAGTGATAAAGAAAATGAGAAAGAAAGGCAGAAAGATTTCAGACTGTCCAAATGGGGTAGGTCTTGGAGCACAGCAGCCCTGTGACTTAGCAAGGCCTCAGAAGCAATGTCTTGGATGTTTTACTTCTGCTGTCTGTCTGAAAAAGGTTCAATGGAAACAGATGTATTTTAAGGGTGCCAAGGTACTCTCAGAAGATACACATATATGTATATACATATATATATACAAACATACATTTTGTTTCCTTGTTTGAAAGGAGAGTGTAATTCTCCAGTGATGCATTTTTTCAAGAGCTCTTTCTAAGCAGTGAGGGAGAAGAGGCTGTTGCTGCATGATAAGGAAGTTTCTGAGTGATAATTTAAAGATAATCTTTTAAGATTTGGAGCAACGTCATTATGCACACTTCTAAGTGACTTAGATAAAAGTTTTAATTATTCCTATCTTTATCATGCAGTTTCTCTTAGAAGCCTTTAAAAAAAAAAAGCATACAGCTCATAGCTGAACTGAGACCCTGCAATTCATAAACTGTTCTTTAACTTTGGTTGACTGGAAATGGGTCTAATCCAATTGCATTCCAACCTTCAATGGAATAATAATACTGAACAAATAACCCCACAGGCAGTAGGACATTGCTTTTCCTGCCAATCTCAATTTTAACTTGATTGTTTCTTAATGCCATAGGCGATGTCAGGGTGACTCAGGACAATATGTTGTTGAAGAAGAATAGTCTGAAATATTACTCTTAATCCCATTTTATAGGTACCCGTAAATGTTAGTGGTAAACCATTGCCAGATACCTGTGGGGAGATTTAATAACAGGGCATTACAGCCAAAGGAAAAAAAATGGCAGCTGAGACCACCTTTTTTCTGCTCCTCTGAGGATTTCTCACTTGTAGGAGTGAAATATATCATACAAGGTGATAAAGTTTAGTTTAACACCAAAAACCTCAAACAATCCTTTTCCTTCACAAGGTCAGCAGTTGTGAATTCAGCTGTGAAGGAACCTCAGGGAGACAGACCATTTCACTTGTTGAGTTACAGAAGGAGAGAAGGGAAAAAAGCCCCACTTTATTTTTAAGTCTACTTTTATATTGCACAGGCAAAATAAAAAAGCTTTGTCAACTGCTCTTATTGCCTGAACTAGAGAGCAACATCTGGATAACAGAATTGAAACTTAGCTTGATACTTCCTAGGACTGTGTTTGACTTTTTCATGTGTGGCACCATTTTGGTGAACAGTCATACTTGATTTTTGAGTGCATCCATATTCTTGTGTGGTTTCCAGCTGACAAACTCAATTATTTTTATTTTTCTTAGTCTCTAAACACAAACACACACACACACACACACACACAGACGTATGTATATACATATTTAATGTATTTTGTATTCTTGATTTCCATCCCAAGATCAAGATTATAGTCAGCTTTCTGTAAGATAACCTGACCATCTGTGTTAACAATGCTTTCCATCTTCATCTCATCAGCTTATTGGCCTAAGAAGCAGGAGTGTGTTAATACAAGCTTATTATTGAAAACACTAGGTACAATCAATTCCAAAATGTGGCCTTTATGAACTGTATTGGTTATGTTTTTCAAGCTTCATATATCTCCTTTCAACACTGCTTGCTATAATTTTCTTTTTTTATTCCTTATTTTATAAGTTATTATTCCTCCATTATACTAATTTTCTTATCCTGCAATATTCTTTTTCTTCTCTATTTTTTTTTCCAGTTTGTAACTTATAAAATTATTTTTTAAAGGCAAGAAAACCTACCCTTGCTGTAAGGAAAATTCCCTTCTCAAATGCAGTTATTGTGTGATCTATTTTGGAAAGGCCATATTTTACTTGATCCCATTTTTCAGCTACTTTGACATAAATTACTCTTTCTATCAAGGTGTTTAAAACATTTGAAGGCTACAAAGAACTAAAAAATGGGCCTGCATCATAATTTTCCACTTCTTAAATAACTATGTGCTATTTGTTCTTCTTCAGTCTTGCACTACCATTTCCTAACAAATCAGTCTAATAAAAATAATTTTCTATAAATTAAGATTTTTTTGTAAAAAATATTCTCATTCATGGCCACTTCCAGGAGAAATTATACATGTGATTTTTACCTATTTTGTAGCCAATTATATGGCATTTATCCCAAGAAAGAAGGATCAGATCTACTAACACAAGAAACTTTGCATCAAAATGACCAAATTTTCATATTTTGTTTTTAACTGATGGATTAGACAATTGAAATAAATATTCTTAAAAATACTAGAGAGCTTGAGGATTTATTAAATTAATCTGAGAAAAGGAACAAGTATGATGTGCATTATGCAATGTCTTTCAACACCATTGCCTGCCTATTAAGCTGCAAGAAAAGAATATTTAGTGTCTGTTTATTAACTGATTGCCAAAGAATCCTGATTATTTCCAGGATATAGTTCTGCACAAGAAAGAGTAAGATGAACTGAAGAGGAACAAAATGATTGATTCATTTCCTTTGGGGGAGGGGAGGGTATAAAGTAAAATAATGAAACATAAATGTGTCAGATCCATTTATACAGGATTGATATTTAATTTAGCTCCCTTTGAAGCTGAAATTAAATTTCTTAAGAGGTATTATTAAAAGGGAGATGGAATGTAACCTTCCATCAAGCTACCATTATTTTAATACATCTTTAAAAAAATGAACTTTTTTTCCTGAAGTGTGCTGGTAAATTGATTTATGCAGTTCTAAGCAGTAATTATGAAATGTGCTTATCTAGACACCTTCTGTTGCTATTGATCCTACATGTTATTCTGATGAAAAGCTCACAATTCATAGCATTCTCAGTGTTTAGAATTGTTGGAATTATTTATAACTTGCAGTCCAAGGGTGCTGCTATTGAAATGGGGTTTGAAGCTGATTTGCAATGCACCAAATTGTCTGCTTTCAGGGCCTGAGCACAGATAGTTACAGCACTCTGCTTTGCAACCCACAAATGGAGAGAGCAGCATCCCTGTGGAAGAAAAAGATCAGTGGAGGGTAGGGAAGTGTCTGTCTTTCCAAGAGTTTCAGAAAAGGAAAATGGCTAAAGCAGGAAATTAAGAAACTTGTAGAACTGCTGCAGTGGAAAAAACAAGGGCTTTGATGGGTGCTAGGAAAAGAAATTATTAAATCTACCCTAATGTTCATTTGCTAGTGGCAGTTACCTCCTTCAACAACCTGTGATGTTTATTTCTTCAGAGATTTCCAATGAGCCAAACCATCTGTTGAAGCTGTGACTGCTGCTACTACTAGAAATTGTAGGGGGAAAAAATAATAGCTTTTCCTTCTCAGAGCAGTGTGGTCTGAACCAAAGGCTCCCAGTCCTTATCACAAGATTTGCTCCAAAAACACCCCGTTGTGCAGTCATTGGAGGGGAAATGTCATGTGTCAGACCTGAGAGTGTTTTCCTACTGCTCTGCTGTGACCTGGAAGCCACACAGGAGTTTTTTCAGAGGAAGCAGCTTCCCCTGTGTGGGTTTCCTGGGAGGGAGGAGTGTGAGGACAGGGGAAAGAAAAAAAGACAAAAAATGAGAGGACAGGTAATTTGATGAACATCTGATATGGTTCCAGCCATAGCCTGCTCTGTGTGAAACAGGGGAAAGCAGCATTTTGCTGTTCCTTGTGGTGCTGCTGGGATTTCATAGTCCCTGCTCATGCTTTTCATGGGATAAACACCAGAATTTGTGGCCCTGTTCTGCCAGCATTGCCTTCAGGAGCTACTTTTATCCTTAAACCCCATCAGGGAAAAATCCTACCAGAGACTTTTTGGGCACCTTCTCTATCTGCAGGAAGTTCACGTGCCATGTCCATTGGTGGCATTTATGCTAAACCAGGTAGCAGTGACAGCAGATTTAGTCCCTGGGAGGAACATCCTGAGACACAGTAACAGCAACACAACCTGACAGCCCTCAGAGTCATTACCATTTATTGTTAAGGTACCAGCCAGTAGCTTCAAGGACATCTCAAAAGTCCCTTCAATGGCAGATTTCTAGTGCCGTAGCAGAAAGAAAGTGGATCTAAATTACCATGGAGATAATACTTGGAAATTTCTGGCCCACATCTAAACACAGTGATGCAAAAAACAGGATTTTTATTTTCCTGTCATTATTACCCCTTTGAATGTTACTTTGGATTAAGATGAGGACATTTTTCCTCATACAGACAGGCCTCTCAAATGTCTTTGATAGGATTCTATTAATATGCAATGTTATCCAGAATAAAATTGTGGTCTGCCACAGACTCTGTGAGACAACAGTGCAGGCCACAGATGACCCAGAGGCTGTAAATTACCCATCTCTCAATTAAGTAGAACTAAACAGGGCATATCCATGGAGCTGTCAGAAACACATGATGTCACCATGAGCTACAGTGCTCTGTAACCAAACACAGCATGAAGATATTCCAAAATAGTTCCATAAAGAACTGCACAAACAGGAGGACAATTAATTATAAATACTAAACAGAGGCATAGAAGCTCTTTTAAAATCCAGTAGAAGGTCTTAAACTGAAGCCAATTGATATCCCTATTGGCATTGATCTTCACATTTGAAGATTACAGTGGATGTTAATAAAACCAGGAGGAAATTGCAACTGCTTAGCAAAAAGAAAAAGAAGTTAAGCCCACACATTCCATCCAAACAGATATTGAGAATGGCATTTACAACATGATTTTAAGGTAGTCAAAATCGCCTTCGGTTAATTTCAGTGTGGGCTTTGTTTGGTTTTTTGTTTGCTTGTTTTTTAAAGAACTGACCATCAACACCAGAATTTTCCTCAGATGTGACAGATGTGACTACATAGAAAATTTTTTATTTATGGAAAAGTTTGGAAGAAAAGGGTTGTTTTTTGTCTCATAATGACTTGTTTCTAACTCTATTGTCAGAAAACAGGCATTCAAATAAAGGCAACAAAGGAAACAAAATACATTCCAACAATTCTAAAGATTTAAGGTGAAATTGCCTTTCATTATCAATCTCCTGGGGATTTCAGATTAATTTTACAGAATCATTCAAGAATACACTGAAAATTGTTTTGTGGAGCTCCTTTTTCTTACAGTGACCTGTTATTTCTAATCTTGTGTTTGACCTTCTTATTTTGCAAGTCCTAAAAAAACCTACTCTTACCTGATGCTAATCCCAAAATAATACACTCAGCCACTCTCAGGGCATTGGATGGGCAAGAAACAATGCCAATGTTTATGAAGTCAGTTATGTCAGTTACTGGTTGCAATATGATTAATTTCCTTTTTGAAAATTACTATTTGTCCCCCATCCTTCTTTTCTTTCCAAAGACACCATAACGGGAATCTTTGGAAATTGTTGATCAACTTAAAGGGAGCTTGGTTCCCACAACAACTTAACCAGAAACATTCTCTCAACTTCAAGTAAAACTTATTTTCAAATTTTTTTAGACCTTCTGACTAATTTCATCTCCAGAGACAACCTTTCTCTACTGCTTCCATTCCTGGTCCAATGTTTGCAATTCCTGAGAAATGAAACGGACAGCGAGGTCTTCTCTGACATCGATCCAGCTGGGCTGCCAGCTGCCCTTCCTCTCTTGAGTGATATTCTTGGGGAATCAGAAGAGGGAGGGACATTTTTAAGCAACATGACTCTACAGAAGCTCTACCCAGGAGCATGGCAATGGGAAGATTCACTCTGATAGCAAGGAAGTTAATTAAAGGGCGGGCACTGTGGGCTGAACCAAAATCTGGGAAAGTTGATAAGAGCTACTCTTGCATTGCCCACTGCCTCCTGCATTTTGTGTAAGCTCATTAATGATCTTTGGTTGATGTTGTTTGAATGGTAAAATAAAATAAAATATCCACTGAGCTTTAGAGCCAAGCTGCAAGGAACTAATTATTTTAATGTATTCTGTATCTGGTGTGTCATGGGAAATCAGCAAAGAAAGAAAGGAAATCCCTAGCTTAGTGAAATGCAGGAAACCTCTCTTACAAGGACAGCCATAAACAGGCAGGAAGTTGAGGATCTGTGGTCAGTGTGGCCCTACATGCTTTGCCATAACACTTCAAGAAGTGTTTTCGAAGACGTCATCTAAGAGGGAAATTTCTCATATAGCTTAGAAAGTTTTCTTTAGACCTCAGCCCTTAGGACAATTACATCTCAGAGCACCTCAGGGGGCTGCTGCCAATAGAGGCTTGATTTGCTGTCCATCATCAGCTTGCTGTATTTTCTTGGAAACTTTCCTTTAGGCTGGCTCATTATTTTACAATATACCCTGAGGTGACACATGCCTATTTGGGTAGTAACGAGGAAATTATATTGTCCTGAAGAGATTTGGTACAGGGTTTTGGTAAAGAATCAGAAATTGAGTTTTGGAATAAATTGTTTGCATTTCAGGTGCAGAATTAGATTGGGTTTAGAACTTTCTTTTTATTTAATTTTTTCAGCCAGAGGAGAATGGCCACGCTTGAGAGATCTATTTCAATTTGGCTGGCCACTGGATTACCACCAACATAATTGTGTGTAAGGATATGTCCACCTTATTTCCAAGGACAGCTTACCTGGTAAAAAAAAAAAAAATAAGCTTTAACAAGAATATGAACACTATGATATGTTTGGAGGCTGGTTTCCAAAACCATTTTTTTCTGCTCTTTCCAAATCTCTATTACCTCTATAATTGGCAGAAATACAGACAATCCATCTTGTAGAATATATGCCTGACTTGCTAAACCTGTTTGATTCACACTTCATTTAAATATCTGTGTGCAATATTGAAGGAATTCTATACTCCATAGGCCATATTTATGTGATTTACATTGATTTGTCTCAACCATATTTTATTGTTATTTAAAGGTTGTGGGCTTTTCCTGTTGGCTGGCTGAGGTTTTTTGTTGTTTTGTAAAGGGTTTACAGTGAGAACAGTACTTGCTGAAGTTGCAGTAGTATCTCATGGAAAAAAAAAATTAATCTGAAAAACACAAGTATTCATATAGACTTTGAAAATACCCTTAGTCTAAACAGAGAGAAAAAATAGGACCATTGTATCAGAAGAGGTGTTAGATTCAGGACAAAAGTTATTGGATTATGTTATTGGTAGAATAGAAGATTAAATTAATAGTACATGACTGAGATATTTGTCAGGCTATGAGATTGTCCAGTAAACCAGAAAGAAGGGGGAGGGGTGTTATACATTATTAATTTAAAAATTTTATTCATCTCTACAGTAACCAGAGACTTGGTATTATCTTGACACACAGTGCCCTTTGTGACAAGGAGGTTTGGTACGAAATCCAGCCCCACCATGAGTTTGTTCAGCACACAAAAAAAATATTTTACCACATTCCCTTATTTATTGAGAGAAGTGCCTTAGTCTTTCTCAGCATGCTGAGTGCACCACAGATACTTCTACTCCTGCTACATGTTAATGTTAAACAACAGCAGTTAGCCAGGAGAAGGTCAATGCAAAGAGATCATTCCAGAAACACTGAGACTCTTCCTCCCTGACCTGAAACCAGTTCACCTTCCTGCAGATGTCATCACCAAATATCAGCTAAGGCAGCACACTGATTTCCTTATTAGCCGCTTGCTGAAACACTTCATTATTAAGCCACTTAAAAAACTGCCCCTTATCACACTCCTGATGGTGTGAACGCGCTGTGAATGAGCAGAATTGAGTAATTTAGGCCCAGAGACATTTCTTAAAGCCTTCTAGCTGTCTTTTAGAAAATTTGCCGGTATGCAGCCTGCTGCAGAACTTCTCCTAAATACTTTTTTTTCTTCCTTTTTCTAATTTACTTTAAAAGCTTGGCATTGAAAACTGAACTAGAACTAATCTAAACGAGACAGATGACTTAAAATATATTCATTCTGGGACATGAATCCAAGTCTGGAGGGAAGCAAGGAAACACTGGAATTGGAAAAAAACATTCTTATAAATGTACACATGGGAAATTTCCAGGAAACTGGTTTCTCTCCATGGATTCCACTCCCTTTAAACAGCAAGGCCAATTTGCATCATGTGAGCACCTCCCCTTTCTATTCTATTCAGGATTTTCCTTCCTCAAACAGCCTGTGCCAGCATATGCTGTATTGTAAACAAATCACTAATTCCAGCTTATCCCTGTCTGATAAATATTGAAATTACCCCAGCATTCTTTGTGATGCAGGTTCAGCTATGCCTGGCCTTAGATATTTTATTGCTGTATATGATTTCTCCAGATTCACAGCATGTTCTGCATACCTTTCCCTGAAACTCAAATATGTTTTTTTCTGCCTGTTTCTTCTCCCAGGAATGTTTCTTTTCCTGTTGCCCCCTGTTCTCTGCCTCTCTCAGAGGCACAGGGCTCCCCAGGCTGCTCTCTCTCTTTCCCTCCCATTCTGCTTGTCTCATATGAGAAGACTGGTAGCTTTACTAATTCAGCTAGGATGCTGCTTCCATAAAATCTGATATACTCCATGTGCAAGTTTTATATGAGCAGAAGGGAGAGACACCACCAGATCCCCACTGACTGTTCACTAGGCAGTACAGTTTTATCTTCTTACCTGCCATGAACAAAAAAAGAAAATCAATTGTGTTTTCTAATGTTAAGTAATACTGTTTGAAAGCACAGAGAGAAAGAGAGAAATAAAGCAAAGAGTAATGAGAGAAGCAATAAACAGCTTTCCAGAAAAAGAAAAAAGGAAGAAAAACAGGAGGAAGAGCTGAACCAGAGATGGAAGAAAAGCTGCTGCAGCATGCTGCAAGAGAAGAGGGCTGCAGTAACGTGTAGACTGCTTGAAAGGGCAAAAAGCTTTTCTTAAGCTAAAGAAAAGAGAAGGAGGATATTTACTAACTATAACAGTATCAAACAGTAACTTAGGATACCTCCATTTTCAAACCAGAATTTAGAAATGATTTCTAGTAAGGTGCACAAACACATGAAATGCAACAGTATTTGAATCAAATTGAAGCAATCAGAGTGAAGTAGAAAAATTTCTGAGTTTAAAACCTGAAGAGCTATTTTAATCCAGTATTTTCTTTCTGTATTTTCAATGAAAAGACCAGATACAAAATCTTTCCTTATTGTTTAGTGTGCCTATACTCAGCTTCAGCTGAAGTCAACAAGAATTTAGGTCTTCAAAGAATAAATATATCTTCTATCCCTGTTAAGAAAGATTATGTAAAATACACCATGGGAATATGGTGTTCTAAATATCGCAGTTTGATAGCACAGCACACAAAGAGAAGAGCATTTATTTTTTTAATTATCAAAAGGGAGAAAATTGACATCCATGTGCCTTGCCATGTTCCTTCGATTCCAAATAGATCTGCTGCTCTAACAAAAAACTTGTGTTAAGAACATGTCTCCTTTTCAGCATGCACAATGTGACTTCACATCAAAACAGCAGGATCTGGCAGGCAGCAGCACATTCCTATGGGGAAATATCCCACACAGTTGTTTCCTAAGGTGAAACACAGGCTGGAGGGACTCAATTGTCACACCAGTTGTTACCACCTATAATTGCTTTCAAAGATTCATGTCCTGTAATGATCCAAGACAGTCCTGTTATCTCTTTGCAGTGATTGATCTGAAACATCTGTCACCTACATTCTCCTGGCTAAGAGAGCTATTTTGCTTGGGAATGATGGGGAGAGCTAACATTGTCATTGAGTTACAGTAGGTTATGCATGCAAAATCAAAAATGTCACACAGCAGTCTCCAACTGAAGATTTAATGGCACCTAAATTGAAGCAAGTAGCATTTTGTTTTGCACGGTGTCAGTGTAAACATGTTTGTTTACAAGCCTGCTGTTCGGCAGGTCTGACATGGCAAAGCATCAGCAGAGGATGACAAAGTGGAGCCATTTTCTGATGACTCCAACCTCTGCCAAATCATTCCTGCTCTGATATAGAAGGACAGATTCAGAACCCGCCCTCTTCTTGCTGGTTTAAATAATCTGTTAATTACTCTTCTTGCTTATTACTTCACAGCATCCAAGCTCAAGAAATTTGATTGCCTGGAGAAACTTCCCATTGACCTCAAATCATTTGTAGGACAAGCTTCTGCACAGATCCAGAAGTCATTAACCCATATGTATCGAATTTCTTACTTAGCTTTAATGAACAAATCATGGCAAGGTATTTGTAATGTGTAATTAGTAAAGACAAGCTGGCTCCTCCAGATTAAATAATAACTGAAGGCCAGATTGTAAACAGAACTCATTAGTGCTGTTTGGATTTGCATTACCTCAGAAGCTAGCTCTGGTACAAATTTTGTCTTCAGATTCAAATCAGGCTGACACAGCTTACGGGAAATTGGCATTTGTTTTGTTATTTCCCAGTTCACCTTTTCACATTATGGAGAAAAGAGGAGATGAAAATCTGGAGCTGCTTTTTTTCTGGCCTGACCAAAAAGCTAGAGCAGGGAAGCTTTGCCTCACAGGCAATTCACTGTCCATTTTCCAATGGACAGGCATGAATTTGATTAATTTTTCAGTTATACAGAACTAGTCAGAAATCACCAGTGATTTGATGAAGAGAATCAAAATTATCTTTAAAAACTGATTGATTAAAAAAATAAATTAAAAACTAAACTCCAGAAATGTGCATTTTTGTACTTGTTTTTGTTAGGGTATGTGCGTGCTCACGTGCATGTATTTGAAATTTTCCTTCTGAAAGTAATGTATATTTTAACATATCAAACAACTTGAGAATTCTACACATCTGAAGACATAGGGAAATATTAGCTTTGATCTTTTGGTCTCCTCATAGAGTAATCAGCACTTGCTTTATCCATCACTTACCCATGACTATTGCAAGCAAAGAAACCCAGTTCATATAAAACTTATGTAAATGAACACTGTGACACATTTTCCATCAAAGTTGAGAAAATGTTGGACTTTAAGGTAAGCAGCTGTCATGCAATTGGTACACTAAGAAAAGTATGCATTTCATGGACTGGAATCACAATATTGTGTATCACAAAGACAGCAAATACCCACAAAACAGGTTCCTGAAACACACACACGCTCTTATGAAAATCCAAGGAGTCCTGCTGCAGTGGTGCTCCCATTCCAAGCAAGCTCTCCCCAGAGGCCCAGGCGGAATGTCGGGATCCCTGGCAGTGCCCAGCCTGCCCTGCCATTCCCGAGATTGGCGCTGTCCCCTCTGGCGCCGCTCCGAGCCCCGGCAGCACCAGGCTGGGAATGATGCCCTCAGCTCAGAACATGTATTTTAATGAACGTGGGGGGAACATTCAGTTCTCACAACGCAGGCAATGCTGGCAAAGACTCAAGATTTTGTTTTGCTGCTGGACCCCGAGAGGCACATCCACATCCACACATCCATATTCAAACATTAACCCATAGCAATGTGCTTTGTTTTATTCTGCAAGCTCACAGTGGCTGCAGAAAGTCACCTGACAATGTCAGGGGAGCTTAGGGGAGAGCCAATAAATGGGTCTGACAATGCATAATGGGGAGAGTGAGAACTCTTTTTTGCTGTATTATGTCTTTGATGTTTTAATATTTGATATTATCGTAAGGGAGCCTGAAATGAGAGGGGAGCCTTTTGTGAATATTTTTAGGCCAGAGAGTCAACTCAATTCCCTGTTGCTGGGTCAAATGGTGTGGAAGCTCTGCAGTAGAACAAGTCTGCAGCATGCTAAGCAAAAGCAATATAAGTACATCCTTCCTTCTTCCCCGCTCACTCTCTTCTTGCTTTTTTTTAAAATTTCAATTTCAACTAAGAATGGACCACTGATCAATAGCCAGTGGTTAAACACCTAATAAAGGAACACAGAGAGATCAAATGAACTATTAAGGGACATATGCACAGAGGGCTGGCCTCCTTGGAAAACCAAGGCTCAGTTTTCCTTGTTATGAAATCCCACTGTTGAGGCCAGGTATTCAAAACACATATGACCTCAACTTGCAACCCAGCAAGATTTTAAGAGTGATCATCATCCAAAAGAGACAGAAAAAGAATAGCTGCAAATTCACCTTACAGTGCATTTTACCCCACAGGCAAGAAAAATGGACCAGCATGGGCATCAAAACACCCTGCAGTTTTGCTTCACTTCACTGAACTGAAAGATTTCTAATTTGGGGTACTTGGGGGGACTCTAGTACTGTCCATGTCTCTAAGACTTTCTTTCCTCATCTTCACCACTTTTTCCCCATTTCTAGCAAGAGCCAGACCAGAGGTACCATCACCCCTTCCCTTCTGCTCCATTTGGGTCATTTCTGGCAGGCTGAAAGGGTGTCAGGAGGGCTGAAAGGGTGTCAGGAGGGCTGAAGACAACAGCTCTGCAATGTCAGGAGTGAGCTGCAGAAGGGAGTCTGCATGGGACCTGACCCAACTAACGCTCTGGACTATCAGCACAAGAGGGAAGACAATAAATCACCTTCCTTTACCATCCTTCCCACATCTGCTGTAAATGTGAATGAACAATCCTTCCTCCATAGCAGTGACCTTAAACAATTTATTACAGAATTGGGAACCTTGCTTTGTGTTCTCCACTGCTCCATTCTCCTGCAGGTAGGAGGAACAAATAATTCTGAGAATTTAAACCTCTAGTTATTCAAACACAAACCTCTATTCTTTCAAAGCAAAACAAGCCCAGAGAAAATATCTTGTGGTATCTGAGCTGATGTGTCCTACAACCAGAAATTTCAGTTAAAGGCATCTGTATGAAAATAGTGCAGGTGACTCTTTCCCCTTCACTGATGCTGAGATATGAGGCACACATGAGAAGACAGAACTTCTGAGGAATCAGATTGCTCATGGGTAGTGTCGAGTGCTTTTATTATACAAGATTAGGGAACTACTTATCAGCTGCCGAAAGCAACTCAGGAAACAAAGGTAGTTAAAGGAGCTTATCCTCCAAACAGGCAGGAGCAAAATCAAAAGCAGTTTCCAGAGAAGATGAGCATGTAGATGTGTCCTGTCCTTCCTGACTGAGCTAAGCACAGGAAGAAAAAAAAGCCTTTTTATTTGTATCAGACATATCTATTTTCTCAGAAGTTTCTGAAACACACATCTGCCCTCTTCAATAGGAATAATAGCAGTAGCAATTTTCCTGTTTCTCATGGCATAATCACCAGGGATCCTGATAGTTTTCAGGATGCAAACGCAGAGAAAAATATGCTTTTAGTGGTAAACTTTGGGCAGACACAAAGACAGTTTTTTTCCTCTCTCCTTCAAACAGCACTGCCACACTGACTGTTCAACAGGCACAGTAGAGATCCCACAGTTCATGGCTGCATCCACAGTGACCAAAACTAAAAAACTAGAGAAGCTGCTCTCCAGTGGAGAAATTATCATATTCAGCTTGGTGAGAAAGCTTTGTTCCTAAAGCCTGTGGCGCTAGCAGTGAACAGTGCTTGTCTTTGCCAATAAATGCTTTGCCTGTTAAACAAAATACAGTGGGGAGCTTCTGGTGAGACAATGTGCTGCTAACACAGTCACCTTAGGACTGGTTCACTTTTTTATGCTCTTCAGGTTGCCTAACCTGCTGAAGGAAGCTGAAGCCAGCTGCTACTCTCCACATGAGCATTCAAGTCTCTCTAAAAATCAGATATCCTTGAGATTTCTCAATTGAAGGTATAAGATTGGAAAGCAAAAGGACAAGGAAAACCAAGTCCTGACAGGACAAAGACAGTTTGCCATGTCTTCCTGCCTTTGGGGTCCAACTGTGTCATCATTGTCCTTAAGGGTCAATGTCTGCCCTTTATTTGTATTAGAGGCTTATTTAGAGTTCCTCTCAGCTCAGTTTCTGAACAGCCATCAGTCTCTCAGACATTAGGATGATTGCATGTTTAATTAATTTGTCACATGACTGTCACAGGAACTATGTGTCCATGCAGAGGGCCTACAGACACCAAGAGAAGAAAGAGAAGAAAGAATTAAAGGTTGAAAAATTAAATTAACACTCATTTAACAGTAAATTAAATCTACTGTTTTTAAGGATGTGCTTCAGAAAATGGTCCATATGTGATGACTATTGCATATGACAAAAAAAAACAAACTCAAAGCAAACAAAAAACCTAAAAATCCCCAAAACCATTGGAAACAAACAATCAACCAAACCCTGCAAATTTTCCCAAGAGGCAGATGAAGCTGTGCAAGGTTCCAGAAAAGCCATTATTTAATTAAAAAGCCATTATTTAATTTCATTGCCTACCAGTGGATCTGAGGAGACTAGTTCAGATGGACATATCTGTACTGTGATCACACATACAATTAACTGAGACAGCTCAGCCAAGACTTATTCCCAAATTATGCATTTTTTAAGAGCAGGTCCTGGGGTCATATCTTGGACTTTGGATTTTTAGTTTTTTCAACAACTTGAACTTAAAAAGCAAACTATAAATCAACTCCTTCCCACAAAATCAGCTGTGGATGGCTCAGGAATGTGGTGCTTTGACTTATTCCTCTGGCACATTCACAGAAAATGAGCCAAGAGAGATTTCTGTGCTTTTTTATGTTGTGGCCCTCCAACAGTTCTGTGCTAGTGTGGAAATAAACAGCTATGGATTTTATTTTTAGAGCTTTCCCTCTCATAATCCACTAATATTTGGTCATATTTTGGACACAAAATTACGTATCATTTGTATCATTCACACACACAAACACACACACACACACAAAATCTTTTCCTCTAAGGAAGGAAATTGAAATTCTAGTCTATTTAGTGTTAAACTGATTGTGGCTTCAACTCCTACAAATCAAAACTGTGGCAGCTTGCAACTATTGTCACATTTAATGAGTTAATGTCTGTACAGAGTTTTGAGCATCTCAGATATTGTATAAACTGTGTGTATTATAATGAATTCATTTGATTTCATGAAAAGCTGTACATTTCACAGTATCTAGTTTTGATGCATCTCTAAGGATTTATCTGAATTTAAAAGTTTTCCAGAGAAAATGATCCTAATAAACTCTCTTAGCATGGATGACATTTCTCCTTAAAAACAAAGCAAGAAGAGAAAGCCAACACAAGTCAGAAGTTCTGTTTTTAAATAGAAACAGCTCACAGTGCCTCTCTGACCTGTACTTATAAAAAGATTTTCTCGCCATTACTTACACAATATATATGCAATTTTCTTGCATATATAATTGCAAGAAATTTATTATAATTACCAGTGTGCATATAGCCAAATATTTCAAATACATTCATCGCCAGCATGTGGAGGAGTGCCCCAAACTTCCACGGCCTGCAGGAAGCCAGGAGCTGTAACATCAGTTACAGGGGGATGGCTGGACTGATCAGTTCTCTCCTGCAAATAAGGAAAAATGTTTTGATAAAGAGAAAAAAATCTTTGTGTTGGACATTTCCCATGTCTTGGGACTCCTACATTAGCATTTTGTAATGGGGTACCCAAACTCTAAATACCAACCAAAAATGTATACTCAAATTACTCTTACAGCCATTTCTAAAGCAACCTTTAATTTTCTCCTGATCTCTGTAAATAAATAAATAAATAGATAAAAAGTTAATGGTCCTTGTTAATCTGATAGTATATTCCAGCCTTTGATCTCCATGAAGTAAGGATGATCAGAAAAGCATATAATGTATGTCAAAGTCTGACACTGATCGTGTTTGCATTGGTTCCTTCATTTACAAGATTATATTCATGTGGCAACCTTGATGGAGCAGCATTAAATAAGATAAGCTACTAGAGTAGCTTAGAATGACATGGCAATACTTTTTTTTGTGAAGATGTGACTCAGAGTATAAAAAAGCAAAAAACACATTGAAACATTCTAAAAATATGGTCTGGGGTTATTTATTTCTAAGTTAAGGCTAAGGATGGAGGCAAAGATACAGAAAGATCTTTTTAACTTTGCAGTCTTGGAATGTAGTTTGTTAAATATTCTTCAGGGACTGTGCATTCACTTTGCATCCCCTCAGTGAGCTATGGGAATCTATCTCTAAAGAAGATGTCAAACATGTTCTTAGCTCCAGTTCTTTCTTATATTGGGGAGATAAAATAGACCCATGCTTCAAGAATGGCATCTCAGTCCACACTGTCCCAAGAGCAGGGCAGCACAAGCAATGAAGAAATATCCCTGGTTTTCTTTTCCATGACTCCAAGAGCTCTACAACTTTAAAATCTAGAAACAGAACAAGATGCATTTTCTCAAAGGTGAAATGAGGCTGTGGCTCTATTTCAGCAGAAAGGAAGCTGCCACAGAACCTTCTCTCTCATCTATATCCCTGTTATACCTGACAGGACCTACAGCTCCAGTCTCCTCCAGCCGATAGAACACAAGCATTCCTTCCTCCTCCTCCTCCTTTCCCAGAGCAAGATCAATGGAACACACCTGTGTCATTAGGACCTTCTGTTTCTAGAGAAGAAATCTGCAAAGTCCAATATTTTTATTTACTGAAGTTTTGCTGCTATGTCCTAGTTTATTCTGTGATGCTCCAAGTTTAGCTCATACTAGGGATACAGTAACCACAAATCCAAATAAATCTCTCTCCTACTTGGCTTTCTCTTAGCATCTGAAAAATCATGTGGCTGTTCCTGTATTTTGACCCTTTGAAGTCACAATCCAGTCCATTGCTTTAACTCCAAGAGACACAGCTAAGAGTTGTCTCACATTCACAGTTACAGTAACATTTCTCTACCGCAAAGATTCTTTTAAAAGTGTGAAGGTTGTTATTGCACACAACTTTTTTATATTAGGTCCTCCACCAAGACTGCATTAATGAACTATACTAGAAACTGAAGACTGCTGAAAAAAAATCCAATCTTCTCCAGTCTCACAGTCTCTGTCTCATATTATCATTCTCTAACACAAATTAAGGGTCACATGGATATTTTTCACTTAAAAAAGAAGTTTTCCTTCAAATCACTATCAAAATAAGACAATAATGCATAAACCAAGTAGGAGGCTGAAAAAAAACAACAGAGAAGCAATGAGTTACATTGTTCACCAGGATACTGATAGATACAGAGCTATTACTGGGAAAAGCATAATGCAAAGCCCTAATCAAAGCAGAAATGTAGCTAAGCTATTGCTGGGGTGGAACTGAGCAGCAAAGAACATGTAAAGAGCAGCAGGAATGAAAACATATCACTGAAGCTCAAGGTGAAGGAGAAATTAAGTTCTGCCATTACCCCAAATGGCAAAGTCAAGTTTGGGAAGGAGACAGTGGAGGGACATTATCATAGCTGGAGGTAGGCAGGGGTGCAGTGACATCCTTCTGTCACATAAACACCATTCCCTGCAGAGGCCTTCAGTTCTGCAGGCTAACATCTTAGTTCAGCAATCAGCTTGTGATATGGGAAACAGCCTCTGAATTGCTGGATTTTCCCTTCAGTTCCTCCATTATAAGGAACAGACTCTTTGTGACTCCACTTAAACATGGGAGAAGGGGTGAGAACACAGCATGAGCAATTAAAGCTGCAGAACCTAAACTTTTATGGCCTGCATCTTTGCTATGGCAAAAAAACAAAAAAACCAAACAAACAAAAAAAAAAACCAACCAAACAAACAAAAAAAACTAAGCTACTTTCCTGTGCAAAGAATTGCTTGTAGCACCAACCAGAGTAGGTTCATCTAAGGACAGACTTCACTGGAGTGTGACCTATGGTTCTCACTGGTCAGTTTGGGAGTCTCAGCTTCACTGGAGTGTGAAGATCACAGAAGTTTCTTGGTTGTTCTATAGGGATCATTTCTAAAGCCCAGAAACAAAGAAAAAGAAAAATAGCTGAAATAACCAATCTTGGAAGTGCAGCTAGAGGATGTTAAGAAAATGCAAAGTATCTTCTGCTGTTACTAAAATCATTGTCAAGATCACAGAGGAAAGCTCAGAGGGGCAAGATCCACTCTGTGGGCTGAAGCATTCAAGCAAGGGATAATGTTTGCATCAATCTTTATCTTTCTCTGGCTGTTACTGACATCTCTGACAAGATCTGGGTTGATCTTTCCACTTCTTCCTCATCACATACAACTTAGTGGCACCTGGGTGACAGCAAACCCTAGGTCAGTAGCCTGGTCTGCAATATACAGGGTGGGAGTCTGGGAATAAGGACCTTGGCATGATGAGGGCAATGCACCTGCAACTTCTTTCATATTAAGCCCTGGGAAAAGGGTCTGGGAACATGAAAGGTGAAATGAAATGATGACCAAAGCAGATCCAGCCAACTCATAAAGCAACGCTCCATAGATCCTTTTTTTTAAAATAAAGACCTCCCCCCTAAAGTTTCCACATTAAAATTGAATTAACACATCACATGAGCACATTCTCTAAAACTCTGACATTAGTATGCATTTTAATAGCTAATTAAAAAACTTTCACCTCTTATAATTGCCAATAAATTCCATACAGGACCTTCATCTTGAGCTCCAAGCCAAGAGGGAAGAGAAAAGAAGGAAATTAAAATATGCAACTTCTGCAACTCAAGACAAGAGGCAGAAGCACAGATTTTCATGTTACCTTTTACTGAGGACCTATGGTGGGAATCTGAAATTAATTTCAGCCTAGCAGTCTTTCAGAGAAAGTATTTATCCTTCTATTTTTGATTTGTGGATGTCACACTCATTCACACTAACTTTTTATTTGATTATTATTTTCAGAAGCATAAAGGCCAAAATTCAGATTTGCTCACCTTCTCCCAACTCCCATTATTTTTAACTGCACTGCAACCAGACAGGGCATTCAGAATAAGATTAGGGAGGAAAAAAATTTAAAAGAGCTATTTCTGCTTTCTCTCACAGCATTCTGACAGGCTTTATGATGTCACTGGGTGATGGTGACTGTTACTCATATTCCAAGAAGACCTGAATATCCATACAGGTGTCCATCTGCATCAGCTTTCTGAAATTTCCTCTGGAAACTCTGTATGCACATATTTCAAGTGCCAAGAGAGAGGAGCAAAGAATATGATGTTTACAGAGTTTACAATGAGAATTTATTTGGACTTTTTATCATTAAGGCTCTGTAGTTATGGTAAAGTCTATTTTCCTCATGCAAAGGAACAGAGAGCAAATATAACACCAAAGGTTTTACAGATGAGTTCCTGTGATTTGATAGAACTGTTGCAGTTGGATTGTCTGTGTACTTACATCTTGAGAGGAATTTTCTGTATCCTTTGTAGCTGCTTGTACTATTTAACAGGTAAAAAAAATCAATGTATTTAAGATATTATCATCTTCTCCCATCAAAATTGGTCCATGTGGGAAGGTAAGTAGGGGCACAAACATGCTGTGCTAACAAGTCTAGTTTCTTTAGCTGGGAAGGAGCTGATGCTATACCAAAGGCTGTAAAAAGGGTACTAAAATGCTCTGGAGTTCTCACATGAGAATCTTGGCCCTGCATACATCAGGCTTAGGACAGCTGCACTGAACTGGTATTTTTATTTTTTTTTTCTGGAAGCCAATGGATTTAACTACAGCAAAGGCAGATTTCATAAAAATTAGAGTTCTACACACTCATGAAGAGAAGGCATAGGAAAAAACTGATAGTGAAGGAAAAGCACACATAGAGCACTGATCCATAGCTGACAAAAGGCATAATTAAGCTGTCAGCTTGTAGATTTATATCAGGCTCAGACCCCATGTTTCAGGTGAGAAAGAGAGGGCTTCCCTGCCTCTCCCTTACATTCAGATAAATATTCTTTTCAAGAGTGATTAAATAGAAAAAGAAGACAGTTTTAGAATCTGCTCATACCTTACACTGCAGAGATAATTTAGTAGAAAAGGATATTATTGAGGGAGAAAATGAGAGAGAACTTAAGATACTTTGGGTGAGAGTTTGGAGAGAGATCCTGAAGTCCTGGTTTGGAAGCTTTATTACTCTATGGAGGCAGTGCTGAACTTTCTGCAGCTCCTTCTGATTCTAAACAGGTAAAAGATCAAAGAAGGCATCAAACCTTCCATGAATTGTAGAACTCTGCTCCTTGTGTCCTACTTCCAAACCAGCAAGATTAAAGCTACCATACTGAGGAAAGTGCAGTAATGGGAAATGCTGAAAATTATGCCTGTATTATAGAATGCAAAACCACAGTCCTTGTCATGCTCCCTTGGGACTTCATTGTCACTAGAGACAATTAAAAAAAAAAGAAACAAAAAAACACAACAAAAAAACCCAACCAAAAAAAACCCAAAAAACCAAACCAAACCAAAAAACCCTCCCAGACCATTTTTTTTTTTTTTTCCCAAAAAAATTATTTGTGAGAGAGAGCAGAATCTATTTCTCATCCTAACAGGGAATTCCTCCCTAATTCCCTTCACAACACATTTCTGCAAGGATGTTTTTTATGATGCAACTAAAAATTCAGCAATGCCTTACTGACAGGGTCTCATTGCATAATTCCTGAGGGACTGCTCTCTCCCTAGGGAGAAAGGCCTTTTCCATTTCACTAAGGTCGTGAAGCAATTAATACCGCTAAATATAAACATTTAAAAAAAAACTTAAAAAAAAAAAAAAATAAACCAAAAAAAGCAATTCCCTTTCCTGGTATCTGCTGCATCTCCACGAGGGGTCTCTGCAGACGCAGCTACGGCAGCAGGTGCTGCACCGTGCACAGGCAGGTGCCAGAGGGATGGGTGGTGCTGTGGGGGCGTGATGAGATGGAGATATGGTGCTGGGAGGTGATGAGATGGGGGTGATGTGATGGGGGTGATGAGATGGAGATATGGTGCTGGGAGGTGATGAGATGGGGGTGATGTGATGGGGGTGATGAGATGGAGATATGGTGCTGGGAGGTGATGAGATGGGGGTGATGTGATGGGGGTGATGAGATGGAGATATGGTGCTGGGAGGTGATGAGATGGGGGTGATGTGGCGGGTGGCTTCACAGCTACACCAGGTATGATGGTGAAAAACTGAGGAAGAGACCAGGGTCATACAGATGTGCTGCATCCTCTGCTATACCACCCAGTCCCTGCAACAATTGCAGCTCTGGGCACTCCCTTGAAAAGAAATGCACACAGATGTGACAGATTAGGTATTTTCTGCTGTTTCATTCACTGCATTAATTTTCAATATAGATAAGGTGAAAGCAGGAGTGTCCAAGGCTTTTTAGTTCCTTTGAATAACCCCAGGCTTCCTGTTCTTTTATTAGTACTTCCTCCCATCAACAGTTAGTGCAGGTCTAAGCCACTTTTTTGGATGAGACAGGCTAACTTGATCATTATCTAAAAGAATGTTTTACTTTTTTTTCAATTCTAAACTTTTAAAAGTTAGCACTGCAGGTATTGTGTTTGCACTCTTCATGTCTATTTGCATGTGAATGTGGACTCACATTTAGCTGTTAGAAAATTAGTCATTTTCTGTATCATAATTTTGAAAAATATAAAAAATAGAGTCAAAAGAGACCTCAAGATTATTACCTCAGCTTCAGGAAGCAAGAATCAACTCTATGTAATATGCTTTTTATAATTATCAACACAAACAGTCTGATATTTGTAATGATGGTGATTTCCAGCCCTCCCAGAGAACTGATTTTCATTTTTCCCAATAAAAGAAGGTCTCCTGGTTTCTCACCCATGGCTCTTCTAATACCTTTTAAACGCATGTGTCCTTGCAGACTTGACCATTTACATAGAAAAAAATCTCAATCCTTTCTTTCTTCCCCACTTGGCCAAGGACATGCTTTGCTCCTCCCTGCCAAGCACTGAACTGCTCTCACACCAAAAATACTGCAGTTGAATTAAAGCCCAGCCTGTTGACTCACTGGGATGGACAGCTTCTCAATTTAAAGAGATATTGAAATGAGAGATTTTATCTATATGTGTAATATGTATACTTTGAATTTATTCACTTAACAAAAGACTTGATGCTTCAATATGAAGCTAGCATATAAGCAGTAAAGACACTTTTGTCTTGCATGACTAAATTTTCCAATTAATTTCAGTTTATCACATACCTTGAAAAACTACACTGAAACATGTAAACCAGAGAAGCTTTCTCTGCTACTTTTCTTTAAACATTAAAATGTTTAAAGAAAAACTGGAGTCAAACTCCTCAGATGAATCAGAAAATCAGATCTCTATACACTGAGGAAAGCAAAAAATATCTGCCCTGGATTCAAATATTCCCAAATGATGTTTAATCCCAGGCCTCAAACACAGCTGCTTTTTGTGATACAGAATGTTCTTTAGTGTATATAAGCTTTCCTGGGCATGGAGGGAAAGGCTCAGAGTTTAATGCTCTTATTTTCATGTTCATATTTTGATACAGAAAGCTGATCAGATAGAGGTGAAAGGTTATTTGATGCTTTCTCAACCTGATCAATATTACAGAGCTTCTTATCTTTTTAGTAGAGTCACTGGTCTGGAAAAAGATCTTAAGGTGCAAGGCTCATCCTGTCTGCTCAGCTTAAGTAAAAGGCATCCCAAATGCTGGCAGCAGTGAATGTAAATGTTTAAGGTCTGAAAGAGGTTCTGGTTCAGCAAACTCCAGTTTCCTTAGTCCTCACCAAGAGTGGGCACCCCGGGCCTCACAGGCAGAGGGAAAGAGGAAAAAAAATGTAGAAAAGAATCACAAACAAAAAACCTACCAAAAAGTAATTGAACAAACACTTTCCTGCTTCACTGAATTTCTATCCCATGAAGCATTAACCATTTATAATATATACAGCCCTCTCCCTGAAGGCTACTGGAGCCTTTTGCAAGCATTTTATGCAAGACTCGGATGTAACAGTGCTGAATTCCGTGTTTACAAAGCTTAACAACAATTTACCTCGGATTTTACAATAAACTCTGTGAGTGTATGAGTATGAGGAGTTTGAGGTACATATTTTCCCATGCTGCCTTCTAATGGTTTTTTCTTACAGAGCAGGTGAGGCACTGCATTTATACCTATTTTGAAAAGGTCTCATCTCAAACACCGGACTTTCACACCAGGAAAGACATTGGTCTCCAGGCTCTTTATTTGAATATGTCATTCTAGGTGTTATCTCTTGGCTTTTGTAAGCAAAAAACCAGACAGAAAGCAACTGGTGGAGCCAGGACATCAAGCTGTAAAAATATCCCAGAGAAGAAAGAAAAGCAGACATGCAGATATATCCCTATCATCCTTTTCCATCAAATTTTGTTTGTTTCTCATGCACGACATAACAGTGTGAATTCTGGTTTGATTTTGTTCATACCAACACTGCTCCAGAAAAATGCAGGGGTGAGTAGGGGCCACCATTCTCAGGACACTTCAGGTAGCTGCATGGATACATTAAACTGCAATTCCCTAATGCAGGGAGTTGGAGCAGGCAAATCTGGTGTGTGATGGGTATCTCAAGGGGAAAAAACCAAAATGGAGGGAAGTGAAAAATGGTCAAACTGACCTAATCTAGCAAACAACTACCCAAGGTAACTTCTATTACTCATATTCTTTACTTCCAAGGATAACAACGTGTTTAACAATTCAATTTAAAAGCTCATTTTTGGAAACTTACAGCCACTTCTGAGTAATGGATCTATATTAGAATCCTTTGGGGCCTTATGGGAAGAGCTGTTTTCTGGTTAATTTCCATCCTTTATAGAAGGTCAAAGGAAGATTTGTAGAAAATAATATCAGAAACAAAGTACATGAACCCATTCAAAACACACAGATCCATAGATTCAGTGAGACAGGCACTGAAATATTTTCCTGGTCCCAAGCATGCCTCACTAGACTATGTGGAGCTGGTTCTCTTCCAGTTTGCAGGTGAGCAAATGCCTCTGAATGAGGCCACAAGGATTTTAGTTCTATCTATAATCCAAGGGGATGAGAATTAGTAGTGACACGGGCTAATTATGGTACTTGAACACAAGAATCTAAATTGAAATAAATCAATGTCAGCAATGATGGTAGGAAGAAAGAACTGATTGAAGAGATTTAAAATAGAAAAGAGGAGTCTGATTTACCCTTTTACAGTTTCCAGAGAGTCTGTGACTTGTTCTGAGCAGAATGCTTTTTTACAGGGGAAAAAACCAAAACAAAGCAAAGCAAAGCAAAACAAAACACGGCAAAAAACTCCTCCCAAAGCTGCCACCATCACATACAACTGCTGTGCTTTATATTACTCAGAATCATTGCCACAAGCATTTTGCAGATTTGAAACTGGGATGGGTTGCAGTTTTTATGGCTCAAAAATTCAAGGAGATCTCTAAAACCCGAGAGAACTCAAATACAGAAGACAAAGATTAATTAAAGATTTGGACTGTTTTGCAGCTCTGTTCTCTCTAAATCATGTGATCTCTGGACAGATGGCCATTTGATGTTGCCTGAGTCTCTAATGTTCCAGGAATTGGAAATATCTCGGGAAAAACTCTCTTCAATGGTTTGCTTTTTGGTTTTGTTCTTTTTTTTAATCTGTAATGAGCCTAGTAGAACTCATAAAAATATTTCTTACTCAGCTGTCTCTCATCAAAAATGAAAAGTAGTCATAAAAACTGTATAATCTTAATTTCTTCCCAACCTCCTAAAAATTTTGGAGAAAAAATTCTGGTACAGATTACAGGATGATAGAATATTTTCTCAAGTTTCTCAAGTTTTTCTCAAGTTTGTTTCTGCTGCACCAAATGAGGTACAGTATTTTTGTTTGCCAGCTTTGTCCCTCACTACACAGGTACAATCTCTACAGGGATTTACAATGGCTTCATGTGGACAGCAGAGTCACAAATTAAATAGACACCATCATCTCCTGCTGCCATGGAAGGGTCAGAGCTGGAGACCAGAGCAACTCAGGTATCAGAAGCCAATCATCAGCTATTCGTCCTCCCACCCAGGTAATTCATTTATCCTTCAGAACTGGAAATGGCCAAATCAAATTAGGAAAGATCAGCTGGTAACTCAGAATCTGTCTTTCCTGCCTAGACTCCACTTCATCCCAGTCCATGGTTTGCTTTTCTTTATTTCTTGTTCTACTTGTGTTCTCTCCCTTCTTGTCTGTCTCTCTGAAGCAAGACTGCATATTACTGACTCTGACAGATGTTTTTATTGTCATGTATCCTCCTTGTTTATTGACACATGGCTAGACAGCTATTAGAAATTAATTAGAGGATTAATTACATCAAAGTCTGCTCCTGCACACAGCATTAAAAGCTATTGCAAGAGCTGGGTTCAGGTTGCATCACATTTCTGGGATTAGCCATGAGGAGCACAACATTCCTCTGTTTAGCAGGGATGGAAGTGGGGGTCGATCTCTGCTAAGGGTCAGACTTGAAGGCTGCCCTCAGGGCAGGCGTGGATGAACTTCAGCACCAGACTCCTCAGGCTGGGTTTCACCTTCCAGTCGTGGTGAATGGGGCTGGTGTGCAGGGTGTGACCGGGTCAGCTGCCCGTGAAGGACAGAGAGCTTTCCCAGCCTTGCCTCCATGTTCATTTTGTGTTTGCATTTTGCAATATTTTTACCTTATAAATTGTTCAAACCCTAAAGTAGGAGCCAGAATCACCTGACATTCAAGAGCAAATTTAGGAAGCAAATCCAGAACTCGTCACTACTGGTTTGGAAAGTAAAAAAACCTGCTCTGGGAAACAGCAAAACTGAACTTTATTCCACTTTTTCTCATATTCCTCTACAACACTGAATGCTCTTTTAGTGCAAGAAGAATGTTTATCCCTAAACTCTCATTGGCTGGCATAATTTTTTTTTAGAAAAATGAGTTATCAATGTACTAGCAGCTAGATTAAGGTTTTATTTTGTATGACCCAAATTTGGCCATGAATGCTTTTCCCATATATATCTGCATAATATTTCTGAACAAAAATATCTCAGTTATCTTTCAGTTTTAATACCACTTCTTGGAAATACAGAGGTCAACAATTAATAAGCTCATTAAAACTTACAAGCTGCTTTGATTAATGTTCCTTGTCTAGTTCCTTGAGAAATGTACTGTATCTCCCAGGCTAATGAAGACAAGGCAGAGTTATTTAGGTGTTTGTTAACAAAGCTGATTTGCATATAATTAACTGAAAAGAACTCTGTCTTTACAAGGGAAACTCTGCCAATCTCTTTTGCTAGGGTGTTTCATGTAAACAGACTAAGTCCATGCCAGATTAACAAAGCAAGTTATGTTCTTAAAAAACTAAATTAACTCAAAGGGATACAATTTTGGGGGCTATAACTGATAAAAAGTAAAGCACATATTAGAAAACAAACTGCCTTCTTTCAAATGCTGTTTATTCTGTCTTTTGGGATTTTTCTTGTATGCTCTCATTCTTTTAATTAGTTAGATTGGTTTTTAGAAACTTAAATGAACAACAACTCTCCGATTGAATTTCTCTTTCCTATGACCTACTTATGAAAAAAAATTAGTACCATTTCAGCAAAACTATGATTTTGCACAGATGTCTTCTATAAGATTGCTTATTCTACACCTGTTGTACACCCTGAAGCTCTGAGTATGAAATATTAGACAAAATAACTAGCACTTGCAGCTTGCAGGGTGACCAGGCCTTCATTTAAAATATATTACAATTCAGACAAAAAGAAAGGCATGGGGTTTTAGTCATTCACTTCCCATTTTCCATCATGGTTTCTTCACTAGAAGGGTTGTCAGGTTTGAGAGAGGCTGCCTAGGGACAAGGCTGGGTCACCACACCTGGAAGTCCTTGGAGATCATGCAGATGTGCAACTTAGGGACATGGTTTGTAAGCAAATTTAGCACTGCTGGGTTGGTGGTTGGGCTTGATGATCCTGGAGATCTTTTGCAACCTAAACAATTCTGTGATTCAGAGGAACAGTTGAGGGAACTGAATCACCCTCAATGAACAGCTAGCTATTCAGTGAGACCTCAAGAATCAGGATCACCAGAGGCTGCACAAAAGCAGAAGGCAGCTGAAGGTACAGGAATCTGCAGGTCAAACAATAGAGGGGAACCCAGACGCTTTCATGATCTGACCATGCTACAGGATCCTGTATGGCCTTGTTTGTGTCAGTTTTCTAAGGCTAACAGGAAACAGATTTAAAAAAAATAAAAAACTATAACCATATTGAAACCTTATTAACATCAAGTTATACAAAAACTGTCAGACCTCACTGATCACGTTCAACTTCCAAACTGCCTCTTCTACAATTACTCCAATGAATACAATTACTCTACTATTTCTTCACTGTCCAGCTTTATACCCATTTCTCCTATTTATTTATGTACAAAATGTTTCATAAAAGAAAACCCAAGACATCACATCACAAGCCAATTCCTGCAGGAGACAATAAGTTTCAGGAAACTTTCCTGAAGAACTTTGTCTACACCAAGAAAAACTCATGGAACAGGACAAGGCATTTAGGTCCTTAAATAAATAAAACTCTCTTAAAGCAGAGACAGAAAATCGTGAGCAACAAAGCTTCCAGATTCCCAAACCTTTCTCTGCTTTAGTTGCTACCTTAGCAGCAAGCAGAAGAAAAACAGCATATTAAAGAAAAGCTTGTGGACATATTGGCACTTCCAGTTATAGATTTGTTATGTGAGATGGACAGAATCCACCCTCAGTGGGAAAAAAATAAATTGCAAACAAACAAGCAAACAGGACCCCCAAATAATCAGTAATAAAAAAACCCCAGTGCATGCAATGTTTGATCAGATCTGAAGAGAAAAAAACAATCCACAAAGCGACCATAAAGGAGCTGGGTGGGACCAAAGTGGGAAATGGGAGCAAGGTGGAAACAGTTTGCTGAGTTTGAGGGTCTTCCACTCTGCTGTTCTCATCCATTTCAGAGAGGTTTTCTCAGCTGTCTCCGTAGTTGAGAAGCTCAACAGAGCCCTTTGCTCCTGCTGACAGCCTGCTGGTGCATGACTGAGAACTGACCTATTTGCAAAGCAAAGAGAGACCAGTAAACTGCAAAAGAAACAACAGCTGGGGAAGCTGTCATGGTCTCTCTGTTACTGGTCTAAATCACAGCCAACGATCCGATGCAGGTAACAGAAAAAGGCAAATTCTCCAACAAAATTCCCAGTTACACCCATGTGAAAAGGCTTCAAATTAAATCATTACAAGTAAAAAACAAATTAAAAATAGTAGCATTAGTTTTGATTCTGGAATGCCACAGGGAAGTCAAAAGCTTCCTTTTGAAATAGTTCTAAACAGGCTAATAGGTCTACTTTGAAATAGAGTACCCTATAGAATATTTATTATTACTTTATTTTAAATATATTACAGCTGAGACACCATTACTCAGGATCATTTTAAGCTGTTGTGTGAGAAAACACCCTGCTGACTTGTCCTACTGATTTGAGTACAAAAGCTAGTGGTGTAAAATGGACAGATCTTTAATTGCAATAATTGTCAGCCAGACCATGGATCATTCAATGGTGTTAAGCATAAAACCACTGGAAAGAACCTGAGAGACTAGAGAATGATATTAAAAGGTAATTCACCATTTTCTCCTGACCTAGATCATTCTTATTTTCCCGCCTACAGCATTTGTAAAATTTTATTACCTCATAAATATTGCTAAAAAAAAAGAGAGAAAAAAAGAAAAAATAAAGAGCTGGCACTAAAGAAAATATTTCTCCCACTGCTACTGGATAATTCAAGTCACACTCAGACAAATGGACATACATGAGTTTTATGCCAACTCTTACTTGCTGCTTCGTTATTAATAGTAGGATACTTACTCTAATCACAATTGCTACTCTCTAGGTAGAGTCTACAAAATATAATAAATATGAACCAAGCCATTTAGAAAAATTTACTGCTGGAGAAGGTTGAATATTCCAGGAGAAAAACTGTCTGCACTGTAATGCATAGACCACATGAGACTGATCCCAGCCGTAGCTTCTCCAATCTGAGAGAGCAAGATTGCTGTCACCAAGCTTTTTCCAGGTAGAACTGTGATAAATACCCAGTCTCTAGGATTTTTCCAAATGCATAGTTTATTTAGAAGTTAACTCTAATATGGCAAAGTTTGTGCCGCCTTAGAAAACTGCAGCAGTTAATTCAATGCTATAAGGACAGGGCTGTGGAAAGGGGCTCAGATGGAAAAGGATCAGGTCTCAAGAACCTCTATAACAACCTGCTTTGCATCAACCTGAAACATCGACGTAGTGTTTACTGATGTGGGTAGGCAGTCCACAGTAAATCTAATTAAATTGAGGAACAAAAGGACTCTGGAGTGTGCAGAACCATGAATGGAACCAGCCTTTTAGGCCATTCACTCTGAATGATTGTGTGTTCCCAAGGCTTTCAGAGATTTTCTCTTTGGAAACAATGAAAGAGTGAAAAAGGGACTTTTCTTCCTACTGCAAGGTGAGGGAGTTAGATAATGGACCTCATTAATTACAAGAAAATCATCACCGCACACGAAGCCAAAGAAGAGGCCAGACTGACTTTTTTTTTTCTAAATTATTGTTCAGTCACAGTGACAGAAAAATAAGTAATAAATCAGAATCAGAGTGCACTTGATGGTTTTATTTTGCAGCTCATCTTGCTATTGTGACAGCCTGACACTAATTAGCACTCAATGCACAGGGGATAGATTGCTGTGGCCAATGGATCTCATTAACTGCTGTGAAATTTTCATGCCAAGACCAAGCACACCAAAGAACAGAGACCCCCTCAAATCGCCTGTCAGCAGCTGTAAGCATCACCACAGAGCCAGGGGTATATAGATCAAAGGGCACAAAGGAGGTACACATAGCCAGCTGCCTAGATATTCATGGATTTATTAGCTTATCTCATGAAGGCAGAGAACTTGCCAAAGAGAAAATCCCAGTGTCCACAGTCTCCCACCACCGTTTGAGTTGAGCCAGCCCATGGAGAGGGAAACCCAGGGCCCCTCAAAGCCTGTGGCACTGCTCTTTCATGTGTCTGTGTATTAGCAGATGTGCCATTCCAGGGGTGACCCACTTTGTGATCACCTTGGGGATAGGGATGGAAAGACCCATTGTGGGCTTTGACCAGCCGCCTATTTGCATTAGGCTTACAAGAAATTGATTCTTTGAGACTTGTCAAGCACGATTGTAACCTTCCAGCAGCTCCATTAATAAAACAGGAAGGGCAGGAGGGAAGAAGAGTCAAGAGAGAGATCAAAACAATCACAACCACAAGCACTGAGTGACTGCCTGGTCCTCCCTCAGGAAATGGGGCTCCCAGCCTGCTCTCTCTTCAGCTGTGCCCATCGCCTGTCCCCATGAGCCTTCCTCCCACAGGCACTGTCAGAATCAGCCTGGGCACACCACTGAAGGCAGACAACTCCACTTCATGAACAAAACCCTAAAAGTCAAATGAATCACTGCAATAGCAGAGACTCCTTTGACCTCTTCTGGTCACAGCAGTCTCAAAGTTTTCCCCAGCAGCCCATGTTTGGCTAAACCAAAGCAGCAGAAGAGCCAACAGTTAGGGCTCTCAGGTGATCTCAGTGGTGGGGTGTGACAGGCTCCAAGTTAGCTGGGAACCCACAGGGATGGGTTTTTCTCACCTCAAACCCCTGTCTCTTGGAGGCAGGCACAGTGAGAGCTGTCTCACAGTCATTTAGGGGACAACTGCTGTCCATACCAGACCTCCTCTGCAGCGGCAGAGGTTTCCTAGCCCAGGGACTACATCCTTGACACAACAGCATCTCCCTTATCTTAGAGCTCTTCTGACCAGTGTGAGACCAGCTCTACTTAAAAAAATGTTTTAGGGAGAAGCTCATGTAGAGGCTGGCAGATCTTTTGGATGAGCATTTGCAGGAGGTAATAAAATTAAACAATAAAACACCAGGACTATGCGTGGATCCATTTTCTTAACACCCCTTCAAGGAATAAAGCACTTATGAGCCTAAATGTCTGTGCTGATTGTACAATTAGCCCTTTCTTTTTTTAAATAAATAAATAAACTTTCTTCTTAAAAGAGGATCATTTCATGTAAAAAGTCTGCATCCGAAAAATTGGCTTTTAAATATGGTTTGGATTTTTTTTCTGTTTGTAATTTCAAAAAGTAATAACAAATCAGAATTGGACATCCAAGTAGTCTCCATGATCCAATGGCTCTTTGATTTCCTTTTCCCCAAAGATGTGAGTCAAAACACACATTAGCATTTAGACCTAAGGTAGTAAGAAAAGGTCACTAGTACCTTTTCTTTTTTTTTTTTGGGGGGGATGAAACCCAGGTATGGTTATTCATATCCCCTTTCAGAGACTACTTTGGTTATTTTAACCAAGAAGCAAGAGAAATGTCATCTTATGTTTATGGTACAGCAGTCAAGAAGGTAGAGGTCTGCAATCTACCCACAACCTTCCAGGCTCAGCTGAAAACGTCATCAAACAGAAGACAGTTTTGGGTGCACAGAACTGGAATATCCTGGACCATGCTGTTTCTGGTCAGGCCTGTGTATGTATCTTATTTATTTATGGCATTTCAAATAGATGGAACATCAATATTTGATGTCATATTATGAATTATTAAAAATCAAGAAAATCAAGAACATGAAATACAAACATCTACTTTTAAGTGACGATGGGGTTGTGATATCCATAAATAAATAATCTGGTGGCCAGTTCCAGCTTTCTGAGATTGAGTTAAATGAACAGGCACTTCAGTGGATTTACAGCATGTTTACAGCCATGTGTGTGGGAACAGAATCTGACCAAGAGATTTCAAAGCTGAGTCTAATGAAGTTATCCCAGAGCAGTGTATGAATTTTTAGCTCCTTAGAAAATGTATTATTTAAATTAATATATATAAAATCTTTGGTTAGAAAGGGACAAGCAAATTAAATTTAGATAGATGTAGCTCTACTTTTGCTTTTTGGCTTCTTTATGATAAACAACAAAGGCCTAGTTTTACCTCAAAGAAATTTGCTTTTAAAAAACCAAACAAAAAAAGCTTTTAAAATGTGTGAAACAATATACTTGAAAATAATTTTCTGCAGCTGAGGGGTTTTTCACACTTTGTACTCTCATTATTTAATTGACAGGTAATATTCATTAGACTTGCTGTTGTTGCTTTGTTTGTTAAACAAAAAGTGTTAGTTAACCAGTAGGAAACGCTCTTTTTCTTTGCAGCAGTGAACCGAGATAAAGGCCTCAACAGTGTCTTTCTTGCATGTAAGAAGACTTTATTACCTAGAATGACAAAAGACAAAACATGGGAATAACTCTAATAGCACAGTTTCACAGGTGTGGCCTAATTCACAGTGAAATAAAGTAATTAAGTGTGATAAAGCAACAACTGAATATACTTCTCACACATCCTCTGGCAACAGGAAAATTCCTTTGTTCCATCTTTGAAGAATATGAAACTCTGTAAAATCCCACCTTTTTTTCTTTGTGGATAATAGGACTTTTACCAAGGAGGTAAAAGTATGAGAACACAAAGACAGGAGACAGAGAACTAGGTTTTAGCACCATTAAAGTTAAAACTTCTAGGATATTTATGTCAAAACCCACCAAAATACTAGTGACAACTCAACATGGACTCCTGCCACCTCTAATGGAAGATATCATGAGCCAAAATGTGCCTGATGTGTTTTGAATTAGCACAATCATATTAACAAATCGAGGATGCATTTTCTGAATCCCAAATTAACTTTTTTCAAATATGTTTCTGCTTGTGTATGTTTGTAGTTTAGGAAAAAAAACAATATATTAGCACAAGCAGTTACATGCATATGTGCAGATAGTGAATTCAATGAGTGTCATTTCTCTGCTTCTCAGCACTAAGCAGATGCCATCTCTTTCTTGCCTTGTTGTGCTTTATTCCTGCTTTGTGAATATATTTCTAAACACCACCTTTGACATCTCTGACTTTCCCAGACACTGTAAGTTGTTCATGAACTGTTTGTTTCTGCAGTGAATTTACCTGATTTCCTCACATTTTGTGTGCATATATGCCAGTAGGACATTGTAGCTGTGCTGGTTTTACCACAATAGCTTTATGTGCAGATCTCAAACACCATTATAAGGCTGTATGGATTGTTGTTTCCCAGCAGATGATCCAGAAATGTGGATAAGTTAAGAGAAATGACCAAGAACTGACAGTGAATTAATGGGTCAACCCATCACTGCCAAAGTCTTTCCAACAGATCTGTGAGCACCAGTATCATGACAAAGTGCAAACTGTCTTTTGCCTTCATAACTGAAATATCAGTCCTTAAATGAAAGGACATGGAACTTGCTTGTCTAGCAGCAGCTCTTTCATCCCATCTAGAGCTTGTACATTCCCAAGAGATGGACAGCTACAGTACCATTAATCACGTGCACTATCACACTCAGAGAGGGATGGGGACCTCACATGACAGACCCAGCATGTAACCTGACTTGAAGATGTCCCTTCACACTCAGATTTCTGTTAAAGACATGAAGCCACTAAAGAATCCTACTGACAATATTGCAGGAGTGACAGCAATTAAGCAGAATCCATCTGACACAGGGCTATCTTAAAGAACTGAAATTTTAATTAAAAGCTGCAGCCTGTCACAGGTTTGCACAGTAGCCTCCTATCTGATTCCTCTCTGTGGTGGTTGCAAATTACAGCTACCCCTTCCCTCCATTTTAATTAAATGTTGTAACCTGACATAATTAACTCCCCTTAATTTTTGGTTTTTGTTTTCTTTTTTAAAATAGTCATTAAAGAAACAGAACTAAAATGCTATATAGTATTTGCCAGATTTGCTGCTGGTTAAATACAATAATGCTTGTCATTAGAAGTCTCAGGGTTAACCTGATTAATTAATTTATCTCCTCTGGAAAACTTCCCTCCATGCTGACAAAAGATCAAATCACAGCAGAAAGGTTCTCTGCTTGCCAGGCACAAGTGTGTTGTCAGTGTGTCAAATGCAGCTGGTGGTGGCTCCATCTAAGCACGGCAGTGGCTGGATCAGTGGCCTGTTCTGGGGATATTGGTTCCCTGGCATTACTGAGCAGCTCTGAATTTCACAGCTCCACTGACAACAGTGTTGGGGCTTGAAGGCCTGCAGCAGATTTTTGCTCTCTTTGTTCACCCTCTCTCTTTCCCAGGGTATGTCCAGATGGGAAGGTTTAGCTCACACTTTTGCTCACCCTCGTATCTCTACTAAAAGACTTTTTACTTTGGAGGGGAACATTTCCTCATGCTAATGTTTGGAACAGATACAGCCTGTTCTTTACAAAACAAAATAGATTTTGTCTGATAAATTCAGTGCAGTATTTTGGGACAGACCTAAGTCTAGAAGGAAGAAAGGATCCATGCAGACTGCTCTTGAGACTCTGAGCCTTGCCAGAAATCTGGAGAAGAGCAAAAGAGCAAGTATACAGAGTGTTTTCCCAAAATAATCTCCAGTCTCCAAACAATTTGAAGGCTGGAGCCTTTTTGAGCCAGACACAGTCTCTACGTATTTAATTAGAATCAGTGTGTATATTTTTCACTAATTTGCCCAGCATATCACGTAGCTGTGCAGTTCTTTTTCTTCTATAGCATCCTTCAACCAGGAATGGGGGAACACTTCCCAAAGCCTCATTATCCTTAAAGACACTGGGCAGACAGAAGGGCTGTCAGCAATGTTTTCACTCTTTTTTGCTACACTGTGAAACTGAGACTTTAATGCCTCAAACTCAAATATTGCCCCATTTTGGTATTGCTGAACTTCAAGTATACATCTTGGAAGGTGGATTAGGAAATGAGATTCAGGCGAAAGGGGAGAGAGGGGCCAAAACTGCTTCAGAAAGTCACACAAGGAACTAAAACTTTAAACATTTAACCATCAGGGTGTGTTGCGAGTTTGATATTGGCTCAAGGAGGAGCCTCTCCTTCTAACAGGAGCTATATGGATTGGTCCCTCTGTTTCAGGCTTTCATAAGCTCTTGCTTTCACAAAAACTTGAGTGGTCTGCCCAAGTAGTATCCTACCTGCAGCCATGGCCAACAGCAGCTGTTGTGAGCTGTCTCATTTAATTCCCATGAGGAGAGTCAGTCACAGCATCCAGCTAGACTGAGAAGCTGTTTATGACCCTCCCAGGGCTTGGCTCAGTGAAACCACTCCCAGGCCTCTCTTTAGGATGCTCATGAAATTGGGCCTGTGAATGAGGTCCTTTTCTAACGCAAACTTCTCCTTTAATTTCAATCTCATTTTCCTAAGGCTTCTCTGATGGTGCCTGGCATTCTGCCAAACACTCATTCCCTTGCCTGTTTGTCACACATTAGTGGGATTAATGTTGGTTTTGTTTGCCTTCATTTGTTTTTTTAAAGAGGTTAATTACAGGCTGATTCTAAGGTTAGGTGCATACACTCACTTGTCCAGAAGGAAGCAAATTTATGTATCCATATCCTTAAAAATCTCTGTTGTTTTTTATTCTCCCTCTTTTACTTCCAGACTTTTTTCTCTGTGGATTTGTGTAAATCAGTCTCCAGGGCCAGGAATACCATCTTTGGCTGGCTTGATTTGATCGATCTATTTTGGAGCTCAGAACACCATCACAGTAAAGCAATATTTTTTGCAGCAAGTTAATAGGAAAATGGAAATCACTAATAATAAGAGAAAGGAGGTCTTTATTTTTGAAACAGCCCTTTACCTACAGAAGAGACCCTGGGCTGAATTATTCTTCCTGCCTAGTTAGTAAATCCAGCCTGACTGCATTTACTGAGTTGTAACTGGAGATAGGATTTAACCAGGCAAACCTACCCTGCATTTCCACATCTCCTGCTGTCACTGATGCTCTATACTTACAGCTCCTACATCCTTTTGAGAGTACAGAAGGCTATGTAAATGTTCATTATTGTTATTACCCACTTTACATCCCTGTACCACATGCCTTTTATGGCATCTGGTCTCCCATTCAGCAAGTTACATAAGCATACGCTTAACATTAGGCTTCCTAAGTGCTTTTTCTAAGCAGGGATAGCTGTTGAAGCAGGCTGATATTTTTACCTAAAATGTTTGCTTTAGTGTAGACAGGGATTAGACCTTCTCTTTTCAGTTGCTTTAATGTTTTAGGTTGAAATTTGAGGCTGGTAATCTACCTCAAACTGATTTTTTGAGGGAATATTTGATGGAAAAAAGATTATGAAAGTATGCCTCTGCCTTCACAAGCTCATGCACTTACACACAATTGCTCAATCTTTCAATTTAAAAATAAAATACAGTAATTCTGGGGACCATTTAAGTCGGAAATTGTGGTGACCCTAATTTCTGGAACAGCCATTTGGATTTTTTGCACATTTACTCTATTTCCTGCCCAGAGGATCTGGGGATTGCCTTGGGATAGGTGGAGGATGAGGGTTTTTTATGGCTAAGCCAGTCATCCTGTTGGAATGCTTTCCTGCTGAACAGAAAGCCTCCAAGCTCAGCCCAGGTTCTCAGATGCAAATTCCAGGTAGGCAGACTGCATCCAGCTCTGAATACATGAGCACTCAAAATCGGTAGCCTCATTTATTTTAAAAATGAAATTCTGAACAATTTCCCCATGCCTCAATTTCTTTCAATAAACTCGAGGTTACAATGTCTCTTACTCCAGAAATGTGACATGGAAAGAAGAACTTTATCATTTTAACTGGCTCCAAGACTAAATAAGAAGAAAACCCCTACCTTCAGGTTGGTCTGAAAGTAGAGAAGTTATACATCTTTGTCCAGCCTTCAAACAGTGATTCCTGATTTATAGCCGGGCACTCCAGCTTTTCATATAGGGTTTATACACACACACACACACACACACACTCGAGAAACACACAGAGCAAAATCTGCCTGAGGAAATAAACAACCTCCCTCATCAAGAAGCAAGAAAAAACACAATGTCCAATTAAGGGTGAGAGCCATTTTTCTCTTTATCTCCATCCGTGATCTGCTTAAATTTTAATCATTTCAGATACTAGCTGTAACAAAGGTCTGCTTTCACCAAAGGTGTATGATTTTTGTTTTGACACACATCACTGTCCCAGGGAGACAGTAGATGATGAATTTCTTGGCAGCAAGTTCATTAACTGGAGGCTGTGTATTATCAGCCTTCCACCAGCTCTTCTCTGCTCTGCTTCTCTGGGCTCCAGGTATCAAAATTGTTCCCTTTCACTGTGCTTTTTAAAAACCTCTTGAATTCAAATCCATTCAGTGATCACATGCAGTTTGCATGTGATTGAATGGGTCAGGCTTTCAGCAGACTAAAAAAATCATGGGTCACATCATCAGGGAACTTAACAAATAGGAATAACAAGGAAAGTCAGTGGCAAACAACTTTAATAATTCACCTGTCCGTCACTGCAGCTCATAACTGGAGGAAGATCCTCTCTCCTCTTGATAGATAGGCAGGAGGAAAAGCCCTGTCTCAAATGATTAAAGGAGGCAGTATATAACAAGCTTTCCCCATGCTGAGAGTGCCAAGAAAGAGGCTGGTCAATGATATTTAAACACACATTATCCTTCCATCTTCCTGTCATTTTGTTCTGCAAGCTGTTCAGATTTGTCTGTGCCAGTAAGGCAGCCCCGAAAAGCAGCTGAGCAAACAAAGAGAAAAATCAGTCTGAGAACAGGATTTGGATTTCAAAATCTGTCCCTGGATTTTTTTCCCCTCTTTTTTTCCCTTCTTCTTCCTTCTCCTTCCTTTCCAACCCAATATCCCATTAACTTTTAAATACACCAACACCCAAGCAGAAGAGAAGTAATGCAGCCAAGTGGAGAAAATGCTGCTGTGTGAAAGGATGCAGAGAATTTTAACATGAGGGGGAAAGCATAGCCTCAAACTTTTAAAATTTCCTCTCAAGGCAGTGTCTGAAGCAGTGGTGGGATTTTTTTATGTCTGTCTGTATGCTCTGTCTTCTTTACCCCTTCCCCAGCAGGACCAGCCTGTTGAGCCTATCTGGGCTTAGGCACAGAAAACCCTTGGCCACTGCTATTTCCCAGTGCTCTGGGACCACTGACTCCAGCTCTCCAGGGATACAACACCTCTCAGATGTGAAGTTGAGGTTCCCTTATGCTCTCATTAGATGTTGGTTCTTTCTCTGCAGAAAGGACACTCAGACTGGTGTTTGCTGCAGTGGTGCATGATCCCTGTCCCCAAAGGGACCTGTCCCAGCCCTGCTCCCACCAGGCTTGCAGAAGGATTATCAGAGGAGTTTTCTCTCTGATGTGGCAGGGATGAATCTTGTGACTGAAGCCTTAGCTAAACAGGACACACTTCAGGATTTATACCAGCCTGGAATAAAGCCTAGATTTTATTTACAATGTGAGTAATCACAAAGGCACTTAAAACCAACATGTAATATATTAGAAATGGCTAAACTTATTCTCCTTCCACTTGGACATAAACTGAGATCCACAAAGGGGTTATTTATTGAGCCTTTCTCTATAACAGATTTTCCTTTAAGCTTTAACATGAGGCTATCTGTGGAAGAAAGGGTGGAGCTGACCCACAGACCCGGATGGAAAAGCAGTCCTGGTTGTGAACACAAGAGATCTGCATGACTCAGAACAGTGCTAATGAAGATTGGCTAATCTCCTAATTTCTGCTTTCTTATTCTTGACCAGCCAATTCAGGCCCTTAAAAAGCCAAAACTCTGCCTGTCCTCAGGATTAATTGATGCAGGCAGGAGAAATCAAAATTGGCAAAGAATTTAGTAATCCTAGTAGATTTTTTATATTCTGACCCCTTGTAAATGTCAAAAGTGTTAACCCATAATATTTAGGGGCTCACAGTACCTTTTAATATGCTTCAATTTTAAGGCATATGTGAATTAAGTAATATTTATTTCATTACTAGAAGAGAAAGATATAATTTTGTTTGCAGACAAAGAGGACTCTGTAAGAACAGAAACGATAATGGAATTTTTGAACCCCAAAAATGTCATGCTATTAGCAGGCAACTGCATGTATATAAATCCTTCCTTAATCAAAAAAATGCTTATGACTCCCTTGATTTTCAGAGAAGTATGTACTTAGAAACTTCTCTAAGGTGAAATGAAATTGAATGAGGCAAAGTCAGAGCTTTCTTCTAAGATTTCTTTCAGGACCCCTTATTCTGTATGTTTGTATGGAGGCTCTTGACATTTGTAACAGCTGCTAACCATATCAGCTGCATTTAGAAAAGATTAGTGATAAGATACCTTCCTAATAGCAACCAGCAGCCCAAATTAGATCTGTGAGGATAAAATGATCTTTCGATTTCACAGTCACACTGAATGCATTGGTTTGGAAAAAATCAATTCTTTTGGAAGCAGATTCAAAATTCTGGACTTTAGGAGGTTACTTTGTTTAATGTGACTGCTCTGATCAGAAGAAAGGAAAATTCATTCAGCAGCCCCCAAAATAAATCAAAGAAAAGAAGAAAAAATTACCTGTGTATATTGGATTACCAGCAAAATGAGATTTCTACCACATCAAATCAGGTTCAAGTCTATTTTAGCTTATTAATAGCTAGGTTTAATTCTCTTTAAAATCAGTGATTAGGGGGTGTCTTATTAGTTGAGCTTTGTGTTCAAAGTACATTGTAGCCATTAAGCTGTCTCTATTTTACATTTCAAAGATTTAAATAAGATACACAAACACAATCTATGTTATTTAATGGAGTAGCTTAATTGCTCCCCAAGCTTTTCTGAACACATAATAAATAATTGCAAGACACAAAAAGAGACCAAAAGGAGCAGGCACATCGATGACACCTTAACCTTCCAGTGACTCACACTGCCACTCCTCTGCATTGAGCACTTAGCAACATACATTAAATGCACAGTACCTCAGACATAAAAATTTTTATGTCCAGGGCAAGCTCCAGATTTATTTTCAAAAGGAAGAAAAAGATAGTCATCCCAATTATGCAATTGAGACCAAAGAGCTGTAAAATGGAACACCTAATAGTCATGGTTGTGTTGCTGTTACTCCCAATCCTTGGACCTGGCAAGAAAGCCAAGCACAGAATCGTTCCTGGATGCATCCAAAATGATGGTACAGACCACAGCAAGATGTATGTGTATGATGGTGGGAAATGCTGCTCCTTACTCCCTGCAGGGTGGAAATAACTCACTCACACTGGAGCTGAGGAGAATTTGCCCAAGGAAAATTTGTAGGGAGTGAACCTTTGTTGAAGTGGTAGATAGAAGGTGGAGGAGTTCATCTGTTACTGCTCATTTTGGGGTTAATGTGCCCCAGAGGCTAAGCAGGATTGTTACTGGGATGCCTGGTAAGGAGATGCCCCTCCGAGGTCAGGCTTTTCATGCATTTGATGTTAATGCCTTTGCCCCCTACTTCTCATGAGTTCCCTTAGGCCTCCCTTTGCTTTGTTTCTCTGAGGAAATGACACATATAGATCCATGCAAAGTCTAAAACTGATGAGAAAAGTTAGCTTTTCATAAACGTTGGGCCTGATCTCATGGAACAAGCTTAGTTACTCAAGGGGAAGTTAAGACTTTCTTTTTTTTCCTACACAGTCTGAGTAGAGCTATTTAGAAGAGGAGAAAAAAATATCCACAAACAAAACCACTTTCCTTAAAGGAATTATTTCCTGTTGCAAAATCAGCTAGATTTTTCTGGAACTGTATTTGGATAAGTATGTGTGTGTGTATTTCTGTGTATTTCTGTGTATTGGGGAGGAAAATCTAACAATATCAAGGTATACTGCTTCAGCAATTTTGACATTAAGCAATTTAATTGCTCTATCAAAAAAGCATTCTGCTGAATTTAATTGTCATCATAACATTTTGCTCTGTATGATTAAAAAGGAGAAAGGAGGGTAGAGGCAGGTCAGTGAAGCTTGTTTGGATATAAAGTGTGGTGTTTCTGATGGAGTTTTTTGCAATCCTATTTCATTAAAGTTTTTTTTTTTTTTTAATCCTTTTCTATCCACCAGGGATAGGAAAGCAGCAAATATGGAAACCTCAACATTGTCACACAAACAGTGAGCTTACCTAAGAGAAGTAGAGCTTCATGATTTTTAACAATTTTTCTCTAGCTGGAATTTGAAAACCTGATTGAGCTTTGGTGGGACTCTGGGTGGATCTGTTCCCTGGCTCTGCTCTGTTTACAGCAATCAGGTCTTTTCAGTCCTTGCAGCTGGCTGAAGGAGCTGTTCAGGAAGCCTCTGAGCCAAGAGAAAGATGCCTTTTAAATCACAGAGTTTTAAGTCAGATTCTGTTATCAAATATTACTGTGATGAGAGTAAGAAAATATAGATAGGCAGATGAAAATACAGACCACTAGAACTACTTCAATATCTTTTTGAAATAACTAAAGCAAAGGGATGAAGAACACATATATTACAAAAGGAAAGAAGTGAATTTGCATCTGTTCTGAGAGATAATGTGTTCAATCATGTGGCTGCTCTTTGGCCACATTATTTTCACATTAAGCAGATAATGTAAAGTTCTTCTGTACATAATCAAAGCTTTGACACTTAAAGTAACAAAGACTTGTTATTGAGAGCCACAGTAGAAGACTGAGTATCTGCAAGGCCTGGTGGAAAACTATGACCTACTAAACCTTCATTAATTTACTTTGTTATCTCTTGTTATCATTTACTCATGCACATGTACTCACAAACACAATTTAAAAAAAGAAATAAAAGTCACAGTGACATTAAGTTTGCTTGATTCTAATATGCAGCACTCTAGTACTTCCTCCACCCCTCTGATTTGCCACCAGCTCAGGACATGAACATGCAGGGCAGGGATTTCCGAGCAGCAGGGACTGCCTTGGATCAATGGAGTTTGTGTCATTTGACCGTATAGATAAAGCCAGAAATTCACAGAACTTCCCTTCCACATCTGCAAATTCTAGTCTCTCTCTGCTGAATTCAGTAAAAGTGCCATCTGCCTGCCTAAACCCAGAGCATTTTTTATGTTTCTTCTTCTTTTGATAAAAGAAGATTAACATTCTCCCAAATGGAAAAATGGAACAGGTCAATCTCAGAATCTCTACAGATTTAGCTTGAAACCAGTGCTAGGTTGCAGTAGGCTTTCCAAAGAAAAGTCTCACAGGAAGCATCAGAGAAAAAGTCTTCACAAAAATCTTCATGAAATACATGCAGACTATTTATAACACACTGTGACAACACACCTTGTAGGATTAATTTTTTACGTTGCAAAGACACAATGATCATCCTCAAACCACAGGGGAGTGATACCCGTACTTCAGAGGAGTAAAGGCATTTCTCATTCACAGATGGGATAAGATAGAGAATCTTGTTGGGACAGAATTCAGATGATGGTAAATGTCTCAATTAAATTTAAAAGAAACCAAAATTTCCTAACATTTGAGAACAACACCTCCCTGACCCCCATCTTCCTCCCTGACCCTCATCTTTCAAAACCCCGAAGTCAGAAACTTTATAAATCCTTCATTTGATGTTGATATGGGGTGATTTACACATGAATTTGTTTAAGAAAGCAGTTACCTGTTGTAGGTGTTTCAATTCTCGCTATCAATAAAGATGGAATAACTTGCCACCCAGCAAAACCATCATTCTTCACTAATGTCTATGCAAACATTCAGCATTTCCAAGACAGATTTATATTTCTTCTAAAGCTGGGACCTTGATTGCTATTGAAATCTTGACTTCCTAATCATTCACTGCCATTGCATTGGATATCACATATTTTAATACTACCAGTTTCAATTATCAGTTTTAAAATACTCTCCCTCTCTTTTTGCTGATTTTGTCCCTAAAATTTAAAAGGTATGTCTTTTCTGAATGACACTGAGATTGACACCTGGCATCCCTTCTCCAGTGCATAACCTATATCATACTGAAAATGTACAAAGCCATCACCTCAGAGACAAAAAGAATATGTTAAAATGGAAGAGAATAATTTTTTCCTTTGGCTCACTCCTTGCACCTTTTCCCTTGAGTCATGAAAAGTTGCACTTTATGAGCCTACAGGGTCAGCAATAGGGAAGTTCTTGAACATTTCCCAGTAATAGAGATATAAAGAAGGAATAATCTTTAACTTACAGTAATGGGGTACTTTTTTTAAAGCCAGGGTGTTATAACCATTTAATTTAGATAATAATGGTGCACTTACATAAGAACAGAGCTTGCTTGATATACATCATCTTGGAAAGTTCCTTCTCTCACCCTCAAACTAACAGGTCATATTGGATGCCATTAATTCAGCAATTCAGCTAAGCAGCTCTGGGGCACTCTTGAACTTCAACCCAGAGCACAAGGGAGCAAAGGCAGGCTGCCAGCTAGTAATTCACTGGAAGGAAGAAAGAGGAAAAAAAAGAAAAAGGAAAAAAAGAAAGGAGGACAAGAAAAATGGCCTCAGTTAGACAATGATTTTCATCTAACTGAAGATGAGCTGCCCACATATGTTAAGAGTTATGGACATCAGGGAGAGAGAAGTGTTTTTAAATATAAATTGTGCTATGTGCTAGGAGAAATGCCTGTGGATTCCTCACCAACCAAATTTGTTTTGCCAGGCTGCAAGCTTTCAAACAAATCTGAGGCAGAGGGCTGTGCTTTCTGGAGTGTAACTTTACCCCCTTGAGAACACGGCGTTTAACATCAGCAAGAGAAATGTTAACACTCGTCCTCAAGCTTGACATCTCCAGGCAAGAGTCAGCAGAGACCAAGTCTGCCCTCCACTGCCCCAGCAGGAATCCCAGAACCCCTTGAAATACTGGATCCAGTGAGCTCCAGCAACTGATGGTTGCCAAGACATTCTCAAAGAGCCTACTCAGGAGGCAAGTTTGGCTTTCAGAAGTCTAACAATCACATATTTTTGTGACTTTGAAGAAGATGGGTGGAAAAGAGCTATCCAGGTGATGATTTGAGGGAAGCATTAGCACTCCTTTCCCAAGATAACTGTTTTTCTCTCCTGGTTGGAGAATGTGCTGAATTCAACAGAATGGTGAATGCAGGTGGATGTGCAAAATAGGAAAGGGAGGAAATAGAAAATGTGTGGCAGTCACTAAGCTTTCTTAGTAAAGGATAAGTGTGGTAAGGGAATCATAACTGGAATAGAAAAAGTGGTGATAGGTGGTAGAAAAATCCAGCATAGGAGGTAATATTTTCACACTTCTACAGCTGCTCTGAAAGGAGAATTTTTAAAGGGGGCCAGAGGTTCATTTCTGACCTGGTGTTAAGCTTCACTGTAATTCTTCCACCTCATTATTCTGTGCACAGGTTTAATCTTTTTTGACAGCAGCTTTACAGGGGGAAAGATTTAAACTAGTAGAATAACAGATCACCTCAAACAAGACTTGTCCAAGTTCCTAAAGCCAAAGCAGTCTCAAAACTAATATATGCCAGCTATGCTAATAGTTTTCCCAGTGTTTTATTTAGTCAGCATGGATTGTTCAAACAGGCCTGGATTTATAACAAAGCCACTAAAATAAAGTTTACTTAGAAAATGAATAAAGAGAGAAATTAAACTCTATTTGAAAAAGTAAAACTGTTTATTAGCGTACCTGTTAGCAAAGAATAGCCACCTGTACATTTAAGAGAAGGTGATATCTAACTGCAGCACTTTAAGTGCTTCCTGAGTTTGCAGAGTAATATTGATTGGGAAAAACAAAAACAAATGCAGTTAGTGGGAGCACTAATAACACCTAAAATCTGTCATTACTTGATTTATTTCCCTTCCCAATACAAAAGATTTTACCGCATATTTATTTTAAATGCATTCTGTTGTGTCCCAGCTGTGTGTTATGTTTTGCAAATGCATCTTGTGGACTGTAATATTTGAACCATTGAAAGGGAAATTCTACATCCATGATCATCCCCTAGATATTTACAGAATCAGACTCTAAGACAAATGTGTGTTAAAGTGTAGAGAGGAGGTAAAACAAAACACAAACACAATGTGAGCCTTTTGAAAATGAAATGGGAATGAAACAGACAAAAGCAGTAACACTAGCACACCTACTTTATTTATTTTTACCATCACTAAATCCACTTTTTGCTCATTTTGAAATCAAGGTCACTATATTTCCTACGATAAAGAATACCAGATCAAGCATCTCTCCGTGGAATAATGTAGAACAAAAATTATGCCAGATTTCATCCAGGGTCTTTATAAACTCTTACAGCAGAGAAAAATGAAGTATCTCTGAATTATCCTTGCCCTTTGAATCCATCACACTGACAAAATGCATCTACTGCTTTCTTCAGAGAATATAACAATGCCATGCTCATCCCACAGTCCTACAGTCCACTGATGACAAATGTCTCTAACTTCCCCCACTTGTCAATTCCATTCATCCTATACTAATACAGTCCTCCTTTCTGCTGCTGTGACCACTGTGGTCTGCAGGTGGCATTTGACTAGGGATGGGCAAATCAAAATTATGGGTGTGCTTATTGCCATTGTAATGTAACCTCCAACGTTTTTTCCCACAAGTCAACCTCAGAGCTGAATATGTTCCTGTGTGAAAGAAAAAAAAACTTGAGAAGCTCTCAAGATAGAAAAACTAAGAAAGATTATCTTGTGAACCAACATATCCATCTTCAGACTCTGACAGTGCTTTCCTATTGCATAAATTCAGCATGGATTTAATAAACACCAAGGTTGCATTTCTCATTATGTATAACCTCTTTCAAGAACAACAACATCAAGCTGGTGCATTCACTCCTTTGTTCTTCAGCCTCATGTGAGCTGTCATCATCTTGGTCAAAGCATGAATAAAGCTCCAGTACTAAGTGCTGCAGGTTACCCTTTGGTGTCCCCACAAAGAACAGAGAGACCTGAAAACAGCCCACAACCTGCACTATACATCCATTCTCCTCTGGGCAACGTTTTAATGCATCTCAAGCTGTTTTTTTGGCTTAAAGAAGCAAAACCAAAAAACAGCCACAAGCCTCTCAAAGAATTCCACAGAAGTTTAGAAAAAAAAAGTGGTCACTGCTGCCCCAGGGCACAGGTGTGCTCTGCATGTGGGGTATCCATCTGGAGTGCTACATTTACAGATAAATTGCCAGTAGATTCCACTCAAGATTGTGTATTCCCGTAATGGGATCTTGTAGGACCAATACAAAGCGTTCATACAATTGGGATGTGGTCTCCTCTATTCAGCTTTTTATCTCAAACTTCTCAAGGCAATCCATAAACATGAATACCTATACCCTGCCTTTGAAGCAAGGCTGACCACCAACTCCCTCTGGGAGAGCTCTGAGGCCATGCAGAGACCACAGCTATCTTCTGTCATCCTCATGCTCTGTTTCATAAAACACAGACAGACCAAAATAAGTAAAAGAGGCATAATCCAATACCATCCAGAATCAGGAGTCCCAAATTCAGTGCTTCTTAAGCAGAACTAATGAATGACAGGCTGACAGACAGTAATAAGAATATTAAATTCATGGATAAAATGGGATTATGCTAATTCAAATCAATTTTGGTACAGGAGACTTCAGTGATATCCTGAAACATTGTCAGGTTAAATACAGACATACCACTGCAATCTCTTCTCTTGAATTAATTTTTTTCCTCCTCTGTGTTAGTGAAATCTTTGCAATGTAGTTTCCTACTTTGCTATTTGCAAAAAATTTTTGCATTTTATGACTGAGCCAAATTGGCCTGAAGTGGACACAATGTAATCAGCTCCTTTTACTACCTGTGTGAAACAGAGTTTTTTGTTTTCAGGTGTATTTTTTTTCCCAAAGCAATAGTTCTCTGAGTTGTGGTTAAATACATTAACCTTGTCCTCTTTTAAAAAAATAATCCACTGAATTCTTCTGAGTTTGCCTGACCTATAGGAAAACTTGTAAAAACAGTGTCAGCATAATGCTGATCCACTTTGTACCAGGCAGAGACAAATTAAAGGAGACTTTGAATCCATTGTTACATTTTAAAACTCGTGATCTTTGAGCCACTTCATGGTGGAAGCTCCTCCATCATCTGGAAGGTGTGTGATTAACAATACCAGAGTGTCACAGCTGCAGTCCCAGAACTAATCCACATCCCTGCCCCTTTTAGGAGGCTCATGACCTGCAGGTTGCCAGTAGCAAATGCAATGTGCATTGGGGAGCAGGTAATGGATGGAACTGTGCCTGTGGAAGGGAGCTCCTCATTGTCCTGCTGTTCAGTCTCTGCACATCAACCTGTCTTTTTGCAACCTACTCAAGTGTGTAAGGTTAAACATACACTACGAAAGGTAAAAAATTTCCTGGGATCATCCCAGTGCTAACCTATATCAAATAGAGACCCAATCAAATCAATTAGGTGCAATGGCTGTTACAATTTTCTAAGCTGATTGTTTCCAAGCCATATTCTCTCTGTCTTTTGTCACAGCTGTTGTATACAAACCATTCTACCAAATCTGGTGGTTTAGTTTTCAAATTACTTATTGATTCATATACAAGGAAGGGGATATGAAGGACAGATAATTTAAACCTAAAAATATCCTTTCCACACATAAAAAGACACAGATTCTTTTTTACTGAATAACAGGGAAGAATAAGTGGTGTACTGTGATGTTCCTTTGACTGAGGCTTGAGAAAAGTATTGCAGTGAACCTGTACTTCAGAATGTCAGAACTCAAGGTATTTCAGCTAAATCAGGGACTTAGTTTTCAGAAAAGGCTTCTTATCTTGCTTCTAAAGCTCTTAAGAACACTAAGAACACGCAGGTCAAAGAAAGCTCTTCTTTGGTTTGAAATTTTTGTATTTGTCATAAGAGCTTCTGTGCTGCTTTTTTCCCCCATCAGGAAATGCATTGCTTTCTGTGAGAACTGCAAATTTTCAGCTTTGCTCCAAAATGATATATAAAATGAGCAAATTTAGAGATGCAGTAACATCAATATACAAGAAAAAAAACCAAACAGCAGCACTACCAACAAAAAGATTTTTAAGGAGAAATCAGTGCAGACATTCTTTAGCCATAGGAAACCAGCCCTACATCCAGCATAGTCATATCCCTTAATGTTTACCTATAGTCTTTGGTCAAAGAGGCTCAAGTCCTAGAGAAACATTACAAAAAGGAATGTTGTTTCATTTATCCATCCAGTTGTATTTGTCAGCACAAACATTTAAAAATCCCCAAATTGTCCCATTTGTCATACCCTGGAACCCTTCAGGCCAACTTTATAATATTTCCAGATCTATAATCCTGCCTTACCTAACAGCTAACTTAGCCAATACATAAAAAAAGATTCTGTGGTGGCAGTTGCTGAATGCAACAACTGTTTTTTAACCAGTAAAAAGAGCCCTTTACCTCTATGGAAATAAATAGCATTGGAGAGTCAAAGTTCCTGTTACAGACATTAAACAATTGAATAACCTCTGTTTAAAGGCTCAAAGTTTGTAGACAATCTACAGACAAAGAGGAGATCTTTGCTCAAGGGACAAATGATTATGCAGGGGGACAAAAATATGCAGTTCAGGTAACTTCTTGGAGGTCACAACAGATTGGATAATGGAGAAAGAGCTGTGAGGAGGAACCTTACAGGAAGAAGGAAAGATGCTTCATTTGGCACAGAGCTCATGAGTCACACAGGTGGAGATCTCTGCTCAAAGAAATTGCCTACCACTGGTTTTTTCCACATATACTGCACTCATGTCAATTAAAAAAAAATCTCTCAGGGCTGTTTGATTCAAACCACTTGAGAGAAACATCCTTGCAAGCCCTAAATATTGGGCAACTTGTAACAAAGGGAAATAATCTATTTTTTTAGAAAAAAAATAATTCTATAGAAATAAAAAGAAAGATCATTCATCATTCCTTCTATAACCTTATGAAGCTTCTGTGTGTCAGTTCATACAGTGAAAGAGAATATGGCTTTTTAATATGCTTAATTTTTTTTACTATTCTCTGGCATGGAAAAAGCAATCTTGACACCAGAACTCACAGGCAACACTGTGTCTTTCCACTTCTGGCCCCCCTGCCCTCAGTAAAGGCACTTGAAATTGATTTCTAGGTAAGTTTTACTAAATAAAATAGTTATGAAATAATTATCAGCAAGATATATTTTTGGGCTACTAGTAATTTTAAACTAAATCTATATGATAAAGTTATTGTTAATTCATTAGTAATAAATGTGCCCTGTATTTTTATAAGGAAGTACAAATAAAATGTGAATAAGGCACGTCACAAACACTCATTATAGAATACTTAATTCCATAAGAGATGAACTGGAAGATTAAAGCTGGAACAGGTTATCTTCTGATTTCTTGCCTCCCAATTTGAAAATCAGTCTGAGAGCTGAGCTTTGAAAACTGTCTTGAAAACCAGAGAGGAGGCAGAGCCACCCTTGTGGAGGTACTTTCCTAAGCTTAGTGACATAAAGCAGGTCTTTGAGCTCTGGTGTCCCTCTGCAACAAAAGGAGCTGTATGACAAAAAACAAAAACCCAACCAACCAACTAACCAAAAAAGAACAAACCCCCCCCCCGAACCAGATCTGGAGTATCTCATACAGTAAAGAAGAGTTTTCCAGTTCATTTTTCATATGACTATCTGAATTTCTGCTTATTTCTATTTCCTTTCCTGGGGTCCATGGCTTCACATTCCAGAGGACCAACAAATCCAGTGAGCATCAAAGAACTGGAGCAGGACAGGGCAGTGCTGCAGGAGGGTTTGTGCTGGGGGGGCTGCACATGGACCAGAGCAGAGCCCTCAGAGTCCCTGCCTGCTCACACAGCTCCAGGACACACAGCCTGCCAGGCCAGCACACAGGAGTCACTGCAAAGGGACAGGCTTGTTTTAACACTTCCTGATGTCTTTAGTTTTCAGTTCTCTGATTCCAGTGAGAACTTTTGCCTTATTCCTGAAGAAGAGAAGGAAGAATCATCCTTTCAGGCTTGTTTGGTCGTGCAAAAGTGTGGCTCCATAAGGCACAAATGTCATGTGGAGTTACTGCAGGGCTCAATGGTTTTTTTTGAAACCAGCAGGAGGGTTTCTACAGTTCTCAATACTGTGAGCAGAGCACTAGGGAGTGCTCACCATTTTTCAGTGCTCTCCTGGTTTGCCTCATTTGAAAGAGGACACAGTGTGACTGTTATCCTCTTGTACTAGAAGGAGGTAAAAGCCCAGAGAGCAGTAATTCTGCTAAACTACCTTGTCTCTGAAAAATAATCTGCTTCATACTCTAACATCACATGAAAGGGATTTTCCAATTCAGTTATTAGATATTCCTAGCTCTTTGAAACACTGGGAGTTGCTCAGCACAGCAAGAAATCTCAAGTAGCGTGGCAAAGGGTACTACTGCCATGGCCCTTTAGACAGCAAAACTCAAATCTAGGGAGCCTGTTTGAAGAAGTTAATTTGAAGATTATGTTTATGATGACAAAAAAATTAAAATTAAATCTTATCATCAAAACAGATTTACAACTTAACATTTCAGACTGAGTGGACTGTCAGCAAAGCCTCCTCTTGAGGGATACAAGTGGCAGCACTGAACTCCAATTTATACTCCCCTTTCTATAGGAAGTGTCACTTTAACAAGCACAGGAAATGGCTGTACAGTTGAGAAGTCACTAATCTCTGTGTTTCATTTGGAGGATTTCCATTGTAATGCCTGTTAAGCTCGGCTTACCATTGCTGTTAGACTGTCAGAGAGCAAACAACAGGGAAATGAACTTCTGATCAGAATACGTTACTGTTTTATATATTAATGAATTAGTAACTGCAGAGCTACTGCCATGCAAAATCCTGCGACAGCATTATTGTGAAGGCTGGGTGAACCCAGGAAACAACAGAGAGTTTCTCTTGTTGGACTGCTCTGATACTGGTGTGCAACTGTTGAGGGAGATAAACGCAGAAATATTTGAAAAAAACAAACCAAAAACAATGTAAGAGTCACTCAGTATGAAATTTGAGTTGTCTACCTGCTGATCAACATCTGCCAGATATCACACAGGATTCAATTAATTTTACCCGATTAATTAAATTACATTTCTCCATCACTGACTTCCCCTGGCACTCTGAGCACCAGCACAGAGAGGTGTGGAAAAGACTGAGTTACCTCAGAAAACAACCTCAGTCTAGGCATGCTTGGAAAATAAGAATCTATTGTACTGAATGACATATCCTGGCCTCTTTAGAAGATTCAGGCATGCAGCTATTGAAAGCTCCATCTAAGTTCTGAATGCATAATTCCTGCAGAAAAAGTACTCCTGAACACAGCTTTGATTAGCTGAAAATGCAATTATTTTTATAATAATGCTTTGCAGACAGCTTGTAAGAATATCAATGACCTTATTTTTTCCATTTCCTTCCCTATTTTAAAATCGGTTTCTATTAGAAAAGCAAAGATTTGCTAGGGAAATAAGTGCTTCACTTGCATTTAAACAGTGCAAAAGACAGATTGGCTGTGGTTTTAGACACTTGCATCAAAGTAATTACAGCACTATATAAAGTGTTGGATTCATTAAGAGGCTCTAGAATAATTTTTATATACTATTAAATAAAAGGGAAAAGAAAGAATGGAAAACTATAAACATTAGGACTTGCTTTCTCTGTCAAGTCCTCCAAGTTTCCATCAAGGATCAAAGATCCCTGACAAAGGGTAACAGGAGGTGCACAATGGAAGAGTAAATAAAGTGCTGGACAGGGATTCAGGAGGTTTACATGCAGTGTCCATCTCGTCAGAGGTTCCCATGTGCAGAAGGGCAGTTAATCTATGCATCCATGCAATTTATGCTGTGCAACAAAGGCAGATTTTTCTTTCTGCCTGGTCCCTTCAAATTGCAGTCTGTTTAGGGAGGTCAGAGTCTCATTCTGAGCATCTATTCAGTGCTTACAGCAGCAGTAAGATACTGGTTTTGCTTAGCTGCCAAGAAGACATGAATCTGCTGTTTGAAGACACAAATAGCAACATGAGAAAAGACACTTCAGAAGGTTCAAAATAACCATAGCACAAACAGGACAAAGTTAGTAAAAAAGATGGTTATCAAAGCTAATATTCAGGTAATGAAATCTCTAACCAAGAGCACTGTGTTTGTGGAGAGTGTGTCAGGTGTTCAGATGAGACCCTGAATTCTAAACTAGATTGGGCACCACAGCAGGAAACATTACAGAAGCAGCTTCAGCTGTGGGGTTGGTGTTTGCTAATGCCTGAATGAATACATTTGTCTGAGATGGTTACAAGAACTACAGACTCACTCTGGAAATTCAGGCCCCTCTTATTTCTAAAACTAAAGTTTCCTGTGGACAAAGCTGATGCAAAAGAAGTGGGTTATGTCTTCCCTTACTTGTAACCTTCATCCTGTGGCTTGGCAATTGGGAAAGAAAAAAATCCACCCAGGGACCAGCATGCCTTGAATGATGTATTTTGTCTACTTTACACATTAATTTCCCAAGTGTTTCCTGATTCTTATTTGGTTAACACATTAGGGTATCTAATTCTTATTTGCTACGTAAATCGCTCATTTGCAATCAAATTTCCATCAGTATTTGCTATCTTATTATCTTGGTTAGCATCACTTTTGTACTTTACTATTGACTAGAGAGACATTCTGAGGAGCAACCCAATGTTATAAGTTGAGAATACCATGGTTGTGTTTTTCTGACAAAGAAAATTGCTGTATGTCACTGGGTCATTCCAGTTACCAAATCCCAGCATCCCAAAGGTTTATCAAGCAACCAACTCTGGCTTGCAGTTTCACTGCTTGCATTTCTGTGAGCTAATTAAGTCTCAGTGGGACAAAACTGGAACTGCAGCAACTGGACTAAAAGTCATCTTCACCTCAAACTCAAAGCCCCATTGACCCCACAGAGAGAGGCATGGCTCTGCCTGGTGTCAGCTGCTCCACAGCTCAGGGGTGTGTATGTTCTGTAGCACCATGACAATGTCAGTGCAGACATTTCCAGAGATACCTTTCTGTGAGTAGGACTCAGTGTAGTTCTCTTCAGGGCACTCTTTCTCCAAGGTCCAAAGATTCAAGCTCACATGTAGGAATCTCAGCTGTTACAGGTAAGACTTTCTGGTCTCATCTCCAGAGCAATCCTGTGAGAAGTAGAAATTCTACTCCTCACTTAAGAAAGAAGCCTTCAAGTGTAGACCTGTCTCCTTAATTAACAGTAGAGCATGAAATAATTCCTAAAGCAATATTATAGTTGCACTCTTCACTCATTTACTGTCTTTTTTCCCCACTGCAAGGCAGCTTCACTTTTCTTCATACCCACAGAACTTCAGCCTGTCATTTTCAATGTATTTCCCTGAATGTTCCCAGGTAATTGTACTATCCTTTTGGTTAGACTTAATACTGCTTTGACATCTGAGCAACTTATTCCTTCTTATGCTACTTCTGTGATGCATGAAGCTTTCACCTTCCCTCCCATTCATTGCCAATGCCTGACTGCAAACTAAGGAGAATATATTGTAATAGGAGGAATGCAATGGAGAATGATCTGAGTAAAAATGAAAAGCTGAGTTATAGGAGGAGACAGCAAAGCTATTGAACCACAGATGAGTTTGTGTAACCTACATTTTCAAAAGTCTCTGACAAAAATTAGTTTGTGATCTCTGTGAACACAAAGTCACTAATTTTGAATTTACTAGGAATATGGGCTGTCAGACATAAAGCCATCTAAAGGATCAATGTCCCAGATAGCCAAATGACAAGGAAGTTAAGAACCAACCTCATCAAACTTGGCTTTTAATTTTATCCCCCAGGCTTATCTTGGATAATTCAAAATTATACAGATGGGATTTCTAACCAATGAAATGTGCTTTTTAGTCCTAAAAGAATGGCTGTTATAAAGAAGAAAAGATTTGAGAAGTGTGTGATGCTACATACATTGAACCAAATTTTTCCTTCAGCTATTAAATTTACTGCCTGAAAATATTGCAGTCAGTGGAAAGATTTACAGTAAATTATCCATATTTTGAATTAGAGACTTCTAGATACTTACTAGTAATTGTGAAAGTGTTATCTCTTGGTAAAACGCACATTAATCTTGCTCTTTTCCACTTTAAGAAGGATCATTCCCTGGTTATTATTCAACTCAGTGTTCTGGCAATTTTCAATCCTATCTTCCCTCCCACTGTCAATTCCTGCTGACACCAGGAGAGAGGCTGCCTGTCAGCTGCGTGTTGCTCTGTGCTGCTTTTCTCTGGCCTTAGGCTGATTCCCATAACCTGGGGCTGTGGGGTGTTTTTGCCACATTACCAGGTTTTCACAGTGTCTGAAGTGGTTGGAAGGGGCAAAGCAGAGCAGAGGCTGACTCTGACCTTCTCCAGGGCTAACCTGGCTTTCTCCCCACACCAGCCAACCTGCAAGGCTCCCAGGTGCTCCCAGCTGTGTCTGCAGGAGTTCGCTGTAGCTCTTGCCCTGGAGGCTTGTGGGAAGATGGAATGAGAGCCGCAGGGAGCTGGAGAAGGGCCCTCCTTCTCTTGACTATGAATTCATTTTCCTACTTGCTCAAAAAGTGGGTGTTACATGCTGATATCCCAATATACTTACTAATTAGTGTCCCATTAACCTTGAACTGCAGAGCTCCCAGCTGCCAGCTGCAGCTTGTGATATCTTGAGTATGTGTTTGATGAACTCTGGAGACATTTTCATCTGTTAAATATAGAAAAGCTGAACAGCTTCCCAGGACAGGCAATGCAGCACAGAATCATATGCTTGTCAAGGCCATGTCTGCTCTCCTGACTCCAAACTAATAGAGCTGCAAAGTTAGTGAAACTGTGCAATTCCATCTGGCTCAGACCCAGACTAATTTTCCAGACAAATATCCATGTGACAAAAATTAGCTGCTACATTGGGCACTAACCACTGCTTTCACTGGTTTGTTGACCAAGAGCATACCATAAACACTATGCCAAAAGCCTGCCAGTTAAACTTTGGTGCAGTTAATTGTCTTTGTTTCCATATTTATTATGCTGCCACTGTAAATAGCTCCCATGCCAGCACATTTCTTCAGCACTAAGAGGAATTAAAGAACAAGCTCAATACTTCCACAGAAATTGAATTAAAAGGAAATAGCACTTGCCATTTACACCAGATTTTAGAAGATCAAGCTGAAACTGTATTTTCCCAGTGTTTCCTCAGTATTTAACATGTATTTGACGATTATATGATAACATACACCTACACAGTTGACACTGAGGATCTGGTAGACCCACCCTGTATTTTGACTTCCTAAAAGAAAACAAATAGGAAGCCATGAGTGGATTCTGTGCTAATGTATTACTGAAAATATTAGGAGATTAAACACATACTTTACAATTACAAATAGTGGTAAGTGGTCAGCATATTTAGTCAAAACACTGCTTTGACTTCAACTACTCTAAAGAAAACAATTGTCATCTATTATTGGAAGGATTTGTATGAGGATATTTAGGTGATCTGGCTATTAACATTAATACCTCTGCATATGTGCAAGGTAAACAGGCAAAGCAGCAAGATTTTTTAAATTTTACTTCTTCTGTTTCCTCCTTTGTATCTAGCTATTGCTTTGGCTTTTTTCCAAGCTTCTTGCTTCTCCAAAATAGGCCAGACTCTCTGAAATAAGAATGATTTGCTCTTGCCCATGGAAAGGGATTGGCACTCTTTTGTATACCATCCATTCAGGAATATTGCTCTGTACTAATGTTATGAACAGCCATTTTAGAGTCCTAGGAGTGTGAGAGGAATATTTTCTTCAAGAAAATATTAACTGTTTAGCTTATATTAATATATAAAATATAAAGTAAAACCAGATGCTATGACATGATGTGTAATTAATTGAATTAGGAGAGATGGCACAGGGGAAAAAATAATTATATTTCCACAGTAATTTTGTTTCTCATCCTGGGGTAGTTAGATGAGAAAGTGTCCAGTAAAAAAGATTTTGCTAAATTATTAAAAGTGAAAAAAGTACAGAATCAAAGTAATATGGATTAATGGAGTCACTGAAATCAATATTTTATTACAGTTGCTAATGAAATATTTACCAGACTTATTAAAAAGATACAGTCCTTACAGTAACACCTAGGCGGACGTGCTTTTCCTTATATTTGTGTTTATATGAAAGCCAACCAAGTAAATTCATCTGTGACAACCAGATTTTCATCTATGGATTACACTCCAGCCTTTGTTTCCATGGTACCTAACTTCCACTTCTGCCTAATCTTACAGAGCATTCTGGTGGGATTGATCCCACATCCACTGAAACGAATACGTAGCACAAACACTGGAGAGTATGAAAATCAATGCAAAGACTTGCATTAACTTCACGGTATTTTGGCCTGAACTCATCACTCTTTAACAACAGCTATGAAAAACATCAGGAACAGGCTCTTAAATGCAATATTGACCATCTCAGTATGAAAAAAATCCAACCATTAAAGGCTGGTGAGAATAGAATGTTAGAAAACACCACAAGCAGCCTGTTAAGAGCCGCAAGTAAACTTCCAGTCTCAACATTTGTTGCACTGACAGTGACCAACAAGCTAAAGGCAGACAGAGATGATACCTAATGCAAAAAAGTGCCTTCTGTCCTCCTCAGCTGGTTTAAGATTGTGGCACAAAAATATCTTTTTTTCATGCTGTATTCACACATATATTTGGTGCAAGTCACATATTTTAAACAGTTGCACAAATATTTTAGAGATATTAGCTAAACAAAAATAATTCAAGAGCATGCATGCTCTTCTGCTTGCATAAAGGTTCCCACAAGTGGAATACAACTAGGCTCAGAGGGAGTAAAAATACCCACAACTAATCAGCTGGAGACACCTCCAAAAATGAATTAGGTTATTTTCTTTCCATCGGGAAAAAACCATCAAATACTTTGAGTCAAATGGAAGAGGATCTTCAGGGGGTCAAGTTTATCCCTAAGCTAAAACTACACATTTCTCTTTTTTCTTCAGGGGCATAAAGTTTGATTTCCTAATTCTACAAGACTGCTGACTGTCAGCCTTCACAATTCCTTCAGGAACACACCAAGATCCAAGTAGGAGTGATTCGGCAATAAGGGCAAAAACTGGAAGCATTTCTCTAACAAGCTTTCAAAACTCTACCTAAAAGGATCGAATGCATCTGTTTGAATCTGCAGCAGAATGAATCAACCTCAGTGGGGAAAGCAGAAGTGAAATAGAAATGCAGGAAAAGTGCAATTTTCCTGCTATCGCTGCCTCCAGGAGCTGTTCCTGTGACATGGGAGTTATTTATGGGGCCCATCTGCAGCTGCCTGCTTGCAGGCACATCCATCACAGGAGTGGGATCCAACCTGGGACTCTCAGGAGAGTGTGATCCTTGTTGCCTCTTTGAACCCCTTTGCTGTAGCTCGTGGATACAGGTCTGCACCGTTCACAGCTGCTGTTCCAATCCCTTTCTTTTGTTCCGGTGTGTTTTTGCTTGGACATCTCAAACCTCTCTACACAGCACCATAAAAATACAGAGTAATTACACTACAGCAGAAAAGAATACCACCAGAGGTCTCCTACATGGTTCCTCCAAAGGGAGAAATAATGTGTTCTTCCAGAAGAAATTGAGAGGCCTTAGACATAGGGAGATATCAACCTGTAAAGCTGATGAAGTACTCTACAGCAAACACGTTATCTACTTTTTGACCTCATTAGAAAACTCACCTTCCCTAGTACCAAAGTACCTCCTCTCTGCTCCTTCCCTTCCCCACCAGTTTCTTCCTCACTATTGCAGTCAGGAGCTTAGCAGCATATTTGGAAAGAGGACTCTCTATGCTGCCAATTAAGTATTTCTTTGAAAAATTCTTCTCCTTATGAATTTTCAAACACACAGGCTACAAGGGTGATCTCTACGCAATTTTTTCTTTTTTTTTACTGAAGAAAGGTAAAAGCAGAGTTTGGGTTAAACTCAGCAGGAAGCAGTACTTTGCACACCACATTCTCCCTACTCCTTTTCCCTGCTATTTGCTCACTGATACTGTTGTAAGTCTTCTCCTCCTTCACATCTTATGCAATATTCAGAAGGAATAAAAAAAATCTTCCTGCCTCAGTTCCACATTTCTTTTCTCATCAGTTTTCTTGTCATTCCCCTCTTTTATCTCATCTTGAGATCAATAAACTTGCCAGTGTTGTATAGCAAATGGGCATAACAATACACTATATTCAGCCTCCATAATGCAAATATTTCTTTCACCATAGATAAAATCTCTGCCTTTCAAAGACCCACAGCCCAGCCAGATGACATGCCTACTGAAAATTTTTTTACATCCCAAAGCCAGTCATTGTGAATATAACCATGGCTCTTCTCTGCCATAAATAGTTCACTGCAATAGGCCATGTGTTGAAGATAAATTTAAAGAACATTAATTAAGACACAGATATAAAGAAAATGAAGAGACTTAATTTTCTTGCTCTTGATTGAAAAGACAAACATATCTACCACAGAGGTGCCTAGCTGGTACACTTCTCAGAACTGATATTGCTATTAAGTCTTTACCAAACTTATTAACCTGGGAGATGCTCCCAACACAGCACAGAATTCTTTGACAGGTATTGCATGTAAAGAAAACTGTAGGAGCACAAATTGTTATTTTTAAATTGCCAAAGTCCTCTTCAAGGAGGCAGCTGTAGCAGAACACCTGCCCAGATGAGATCTCTCCTCAGAAAAGCATCTGGAGCACACAGTGCTACACTCAGTCTATCCCCAGTGGACAGGTAGACAAATGCAGAAGTACTCACCTGCACACACTGGTCTGCCCTCTGGCTCTGCCACACTGCCAATAACAAGCCCTGCAAGCAAGAAAAGCTTGGTGAATAGCTGATATTTTCCTCATTAAATCTGGGGCCACACTTGCAAAATTGGCATCTGCAAAGGCAGACAAATTGGAGTTGTTTAGATACCCTGAAAATTACCTATGTAATTTGAGGTAAGTGGTTATAGAAACCTGCATTAAAGGTAGCAGTGGGTCTGCTGTAACCACAGGAGGTGTGTTTTTGCTAAAGAGGATCAAGCACCACCTCTGATAAAAACCACACCTGGAAGCAATGAGGCGATAATACAGCTTTTTGAATCTCTGTTATTTTAAAGCTTGTTTCATAATAGTGGTCTTCAATTTCTATATATCACCATTTCAAATGCAAAGGTCTGTAACTTAATTAAAAGAGTGAAAATGAAATCAAGATTTAATGACAAAGCCTGAGAACATGAGGTGATTGAACCAAATCTTAAGTCTGGGCTTAGTCCAGAAATTTTTTATTTTTTCAAAAACTAAAAGCAGAGAGGGCAATAATTTTAATTATTTTAATTATTTCTACCATATATATATATATGTATATGTATATTGTATGTATATATTCATATATATACTTAATAAAAATGGAACTAATAAAGTTTCCCATCTACAATTAATTTATGTGAAATCCATTAGTGACTGCCTGTGTTTAGCTGTAGAGGAAAGTAAAGACATAGTTCTTTGTATTAAGTCATATTTTCCAAAGCTGTGTTTTGAGTTCCCTTTTCTTGTGGCTTCATTTCTTTTTGCACTAGATGGCACTCTAGAAGTATTCCTAAATTCTAGATTCCTTTCCATTGCCTTTTAGAAAGCCAACAAATTAGTGATTTCCCTCAAACCTTCTATTGTTTATAGCCTACTGAAAAAGGCAAGTGAATTATAAAGAGCAGTGCAGAAAATTAGCATTGTTAAATGTGTCACATATATCACTAATAAAGTTTCATTATTTATACTGTCAACTTGAAAAGCACTTATTTCCTAATCAATCAATTCACAACTAAATAAACAGTCACATAGGCATACAACATGAATTCACAGCACTCCTAAATCAGATCTCCCTGAGATTAAGTGTATGCTGGTTGATACCAGGAGAAGAATAACAAAGAATCCTCCTTCTCAGTTTGCTCACTTCTCCCCACCTCCCTGCTTGCCTCCTTTTATTGAAGAAAAAGATACATATATGTGTTTTAGGATAGCTATTATTTGCTGATTCTGTTTTGTTTTTTAAATCAATAACTGCTACGCTTCACCCCAAAGGTAATCCTGAAGCACAAGTTAGGAGAGACATGTTAAATAAAATGGAAAAAGCTGGAGATGCATTTAAAATCACCCATTTCTATTTGGAGATTGGGGATGCAGAAAAGAAAAAGAGATTTAAACAGTCACTTGAAGGGCTTTGTACCATCTGAATCCAGCTGCAGTCTCACAGACGTCCCTTTTGATGTTCACTAACGCTGGAGATGAGTTCTAGTAAACAGATGTCCTTGTCAGGGAAAATAAACAAACTAAAAACCATCAGATTTGGTACTGTCTGGTAGCTGGAAGTAAACTGCAACTGTTCTTTGCTGGATTGCTACAGAAATGGGCTGATGTGGCACTGGATACAGGAGTGGAGGCATAGCCATAAACATGGGGACATTAACAGGGACTCAGTGATCCTTGTGGGTCCCTTCCAACTCAGCATATTCTGTGCTCCTGCATGATTCTGTGCTCTCTTCTTGGCTGTGAAGGACCTGAGCATCATTTGGTATGTCCAAAGTGAAAAACAAAGTGCCATGGCCTCTTGCCAGTTTTCCCTCCTGATCCCATGACATTTGCAGTATTTCTTAAACATTTCGGCCACATGTTGGCATCTGGAAGAGAAAAACTCCAGCCACGGCTTCCAGCTAGGGACTGTTCTGCTCTTACCTCTGGCTGCTCATTTGTGATAATTTTGGGTGAGTATCACAGAGTTTGTAAATCACAGGCTTAGCACAGAAATCTGTATATAACAGCAGAGGTCAGCTGGGTGACACAGGTCGGAGTTTGGGCTCACAAAAGGGAAGATACCAGAATATCTGTTACTGAGATTTGGGCATCCTTTTTGAATTTACCTGCTGAGACAGAGTCACAGAAATCCTCCATGGAAGTAGAGGAAGCCTGGATAACTGACCTGTCTTCCTACCTAGAAGGCAGGGTTAAAACTTCCCAACTGTTTAGGTCAGACTTAGCTCAAAATTTAGGTGCTTCTTGCAGACAGAAAGTGTAGGTTAAACCTTGTTCATCCAAGTACCTCCAAAAGTGCATGAAAATATAGACCTCAGAATCTCCTGCAGACTAGGAATTAAGAGTAATGAAACATAGGAGCCTTCAAGAAAGCAGATGAGCTGGCTGGCAGTGTCACTGGCAGCATTAAGGGCTCTCACACATCATTCCACAGTGTTACAGGAAAGGTGGCCATCTCCATTTAGACAGCATTAACTCCACAGTGCTGATGGATTGCAGGGAGAGGGGGATTTCTCTTTTCCTAAGAGAAACACCGGACCCAAACCAAACGGAAGCATTCCAGTCCCTGGGGTGGTTTTCATTACCCAAATGGCTGACTTTCAGCCAACACACTTTTGTTCACTATTTCAGCTGCTTAGAGAGACAAAATTTGGGACAGATGTGCTTGTGAAGAGCCCTTCCCTGGTTCTCTTTGTCTCCTTGTTCTTTACATTGAACTTCTTGGGTCTCCAGATAAAGATTGGCATTTCCTACTTCAGCCAGGGTCCACAGATCAGGCTGAGCCTGTGTCAGAGCAGAATCTTAATTGTGAGTGAGCAGGATGGTGGACAAGTGTCTCTCAACACAGGGTCCATGCCTGGCCATGTGCAAACACAGTCCCCAGCACCTTCTCATGATGAGGTAATTTCATCCAGCAAGAGAAGTTTTGGTGACTTAAGCCACAGAAAGAGAATATGACTGTTTGTCTTTACAGCAGCATGGTTAAAAAAATAGTCTGTGGAATGAGAGTCTTGGGGTGGATGAAAAGTGCATTATCTTACATGCATGTTCTGGAAAGTGCTAGCAACACACTGCAGTTTTGGAAAATAAAAAAATTCACTAGGGGTAAGAGGGAGATTGCTGATAAAACAGAAAAAATACTATACCCAGGTGGTGATTTCAGTCTGAGTGCTAATGCTTTATACAAAAAAAGATTGAATTTGGGAAGAGGCTTTTTCATTCATTTGGCTTTTTAACTTTCCAAAGTGCTTTTATTGACTGATTTTTGTTTGTGGCAGCTAATATTACTGTCACTGTAACAATATTTTTTCCTTATTTAGCTCTCCTAATGCAGTTTGCCATCTGAAGTAATTTACCTTTCATTTTTTAAAATAAAGCAACTTTTTAAAAACTCAGAGAGAGTTCACATAGTTTGAGCCTCCATTTGCCCAGATAAAACTGAAGTGCCAAAACTTCAAGAACTGTTGCATTTTCTGAGACCCAAGGCCCACCTGCTGTGAATTTAATTGCAGCAATATTAATTGATATCTGAACTATGAAGGTAAGAGGTGTACCCATTTCCTTCCACGTCAAACTTCCCTCCAAACTTCATACCATTTGTCCTGGAAACAACATTTAATTGGTAGGAGAAAATATATACATGCAGAGAATTTCTTCAATTTCAGATCTAGTTTATTGTAACCTCAGCATAGCATGTCCAGATGCTCTTAATTACCAAGTTGTGGAGATGCCAATCCCATAGTGGGTGTACAACAGGAGATACTCCAACATCACCTCTCTCTCATTTAAAAGTCATTTCATTCAGCATTATACTTTCTCTAAAACTGCAGGCAACTTTCTGACTTGGAGTATTGCCATTCCAGCAGACTACAGAGGAGCAAATACATTTTGAACTTGAACTATATTTGCTGAAGGCAAAGCTGCAAGTTGCAGCTAAAGCAGCCATCAGCTCTGAGCTCCAGCCTTTGGATGGGAGGCAAGGAGGAATTGCTTCTGCAGAACTCAGCTGGATTCAGTGTGAAAGTAAAACAAAAACCGCTCCCAGGCCTATGAAAAAATAATCTTTTCTGTCTCTGGAGGAGCAGAGTTCATATCTTTCATCCTTTCCTGCAAAAGCCAAGCAAACCACCCACCACCAGGCCCAAGGAACCACAGGTGATATTCAGCTCACAGACATGAAGGTTTATTTGAATGAGTCTGCAATGGTTTTCCACCTTCCAGTGGGGGTGAAGTGTTGCACTTTGACTTCCAGTGAAAATAGTGAAGTGATCAACTTAATAACTTTGCCAATTTGATCACAAGGCCTCAAGCAGGTTGCAGAAGTCCTTGTGGCAAAGGTGGCAGCTGCAGCCCAGTTGTGCAGGGTGACTCAGTTCTTGGAGAGAGATTGCATATCAGATGGTCAGACAGAAGATGAAGGGGAGCAAAAGCTGACAAGATAGAAGGACAACTGTGATGCTTTGTCACCTTAAGTTCTGAATCAGTTTGATGATGGAGACATGTCAAAACAGAGGGTCCAAAGGCACTCCCTCCGTGGGGTAAGCCCTGTGAGCGCTGCTGTGACAGTCACAGAGTCCAAGCCCCAGCTGATATAAGTGTACCTTCATACCATGTATTCATGCATTGACACCTTGATGTTGCACAAGGTAATTTCTTTTAATGATTCTCTTCCTCCCATCAACACCAGTCCATACAGGCTAAGGATGCAGGACTTTGGAAAACCTCTCTTCCTGTTGATTAAATAGAAATGCTATCCATTAAATCCTCCCTTCTGTGCCTCACTGTCTTGATGGTATCTCTGACAGGTATCTGAGCATTTGCTATCATGGTTGAACTTTGCCAAGAATCTGATTAACTCTCACTATTTCTGAAGTTTAGATGATGTATTCTTTTTTTAATTATTATTATTTAATGAGAAAATATATTGCTTCTTCCATATTGCTCCCCTAATATTATCAGAAAGTCTTTCCTCTGCTTCAAGGTCTATCAGCTTTAGCATCAATAAGATGTATGGATATTCATGGGGAGGCTTTAGTGATATTCATCAGTCCCTATCTCCCAATCCCATCTGTCACCTGCATGGGAAATGTTTTAGCTCATTGCCTATTCCCTAAATGACCAGCTGTGATATGGCCACAATCTCACAAATGTTTCGAGAATGGGGGTGGTTAGGACAGTCTCAGATTCACTTGCACTCTGTGCATGATGGCTGTAGCAGTGCTGATTGTCTGGACAATTGTGAAGCAGTCCAAGTGCTGGTGGTGTCCCCTCTGTTCTGCACAGATTGTTCCAGAGATCTCGGTGTGCTAAACATTTGCACAGTAGTAAGAAGATCAGGGAAAGTTTGGTGATATTTTGTGCAGGATCTAAAGGGTAAAGACTGGCTGCTGTGGGGTGGTACCATGGGAACCTGCTAACAGTGTGATTGATCTGCCTGAGGGAGGGGAGTTTGCTAATTCTCTAATGTAGTAGAACTAATGATTGATGCTGATGCAGTCTGATTTCGTCCCAGTGATTTATGGTTGCACCTAGCAGTTAAGATTAACAGCCACCTTAACAGGAAGTTTTAACCAAATTAGCAATTTGGCTATGAGATTCTCAACTCTGAGCACCAAAAGGATTAAGAGAAGAGACAGAATTCTGAGTAAAGAGGACATCAAAGAACTAGAGATAAGTTTTTCTGAAATAACTGCATTTCCAGTATTCTGGGTTCTTAGTCCAAGGTCTGTGGTTTCTAAGTTGTCTGCAAAGTTTGAACCTGGGATTTGGGCTGCCTCACATCTCCTGTGTTTGTACTTGCATAATTTTGGGTCGAACCAGTCTAAACCAGAAGAGTAAAATATAAGGCAACTTTTTGCCAGGTTGATAAATGTCCTAGTACATACTCTGAAATAGCTTTCTGATTAGAGAGGTTACAAACTAAAATTCAACTTAACACACTTTCTACCTTACCCAATATTTTCTAGTCTTACCTTGGACATATTATTCATTCTGTTTAGATAGGTTGCTACAACTTAGAGTATAAGACAGAAAGTTCTATTACTTTTAAAATAATAAAAACCATTCAGCTTTCCTCTTGAAAAAAAACCATTTTAGAGTTATTTTTATAGCAGTACTTAAAAAAAAGGAATAACATTATACAATTTCCAAAATGTTTTTTGGAAATATAAAACAACTTCACTGCGTAAAATGCTTAAAAAATTAAATTTATATTTCTGTACATGTGCAACACAAAGTTGATACAAAAGTCCAACATCCCCTTAAAAAAAAAAAAAGTCAAGTTTTCTTGGGTGAAAGTTTTATTTCACAGGATAATTTTTTTCCTAAAATCTTTATTCACTCAAGATCAAAATATTATTTCAAAATTACAAGTCTTATGCTACAAAATCCATTCCTCACCTTCCACTAGCAACAGATGTATTTANTTTTTTTCCTAAAATCTCTATTCACTCAAGATCAAAATATTATTTCAAAAGTACAAGTCTTATGTTACAAAATCCATTCCTCACCTTCCAACAGATGTATTTAGTAGAGAAACCTTCTCTTTCTCCATTGAGATGCCCATTGCTGACAAATGTAAGAAAGTTAGAGTCTCCACACTTTCCTTTCTTCTTGTAAATAATGAGTGGCCCAGTTCATTTCTTCAGAATTCAGTATTTCTGGAGAGATGGCAGGAACTTACTTACCTAACTTGACAACTGACATCACCACCATCCCTGAAAAACAGCAACACCAAGCACTCAAATTAATGATTTCACTAAACGAGGATTGTCAGCACAGCTTCAGGGCCTTCAGCACAACACCTACATTTAAATTTATGTAGGAGGGGGAGCAATGCCTGGGCTAATAATCCCAAACATCTTTTCTCTGCTTGTGCATCAGCAATGGGTGGCTGCAGGTGCATTAGCAGCAGACAGACATGCATGAGGCTCCGTGAGGCAGGAAGAGTCCTGCTGGCTTGTGGATTCCCAAACTGTCATTAGCCAAGGAGAAGAGCCAGAAGAGGAGCAGACCAAACACAAACAGAATGCTGACAAAGACGAGGGTTAGCAGACTACAGCAGCACCTAAGAGATGCTTGGCAGACAAAATGGGCAGCCTAAATGAGAAAAATAGTGAGGAACATGTATCTCCACAATAAATTTATATTCACATGATAAAGATAGTTCATAGATTAACAAAAATCCAAGGAGAATGTTGATGTTGGTGCTACCCAGCAAATTTGAAGATGCAGTGATATCTATGTGCCCTGCTCCCACTGACATCATTAGGTTTATCTCTTTAAACAAGAATGTTAGTATTGAATTTTGTCTGTAGTTCTGAGCCTGGTGCTCTGCCAGAGTAGCTGCTCTGTAAAAAAAAGATGGAATCCATATGACCTTAGGAACTTAGATGAGCAGGTTTATCAAAGCTGCCTTTAGTCCCTGGGGATAGAGGCACCACAACAGCCAGGGGATTCAACAAATTCAGGTTCCTACTCTGAATATGGTTCTGGAGGTAACTCCCAATTTGCAGGGAAAATGCATTTCCATCACATGACCAAAGCTGGGGTTTCTGAAAGCCTCTTCTTTCAAAGAGATTTTATTGTTGTTGGTTTTGTCTTTCATATGAAGACATAGGGGGCATGCCCAGTCACTGCAGCTTTTTTCTCTCCTCCATTGAATATCTGTTTATTCAGAGAGTGAGAACATTTGCAGTAGCATAGGCCTAGAATAGCCAAAAGTGTGAGAAATGTGGCATGGTCACATAGCAGGAAGTAAAACCTAATGCTCCTACAAAGCTGTGAGAAAAATCACTAGTGTATTCCTACTGAGCTGTATATCTTTTCAAAATACTCTTCCCATCCTGGAGCTGAGAGAAATATTTCCAGACAAAATTTGTCAAAACATTCCCGGATTTGCTGATAGTTAATCAACATTTTGTCACTGCATTTTCATCTGAAAACTTCCTGCCCAGTTACAGGAGCTCTAAGCCCCACCAAGGGAGTATATATACAGCACTTCATTTACTGAGGATAGTTATCCATTTATAGTCCACTTAACTTCAACATCAGTCCTCAGGCTTTCATTTGCATTCAATAAAGCCTTTTCTTTACTATCAGTCAACACACAAGGGACAGCAGTAGCATATACAAACTGGTAACCATTATCCTGTTAGGGAAATGAGACAATTGATATCTTTAACCCAGTAAATCATGATCTCTATTATGCATATCCTTGAGCATAGAACGGGAACTTTGATTTGAATGGAATCTCAGAAAAAATAAGTGTATATTGAAAATAGGGTTTTTTCATATCAAGAGCCTGTTCTTTGGAGACAGTGCAGAGAAAAACAGACAGTGATATAAATATCCTGTTCACTTTTTGCATGGCTGAACCATACAGTGAACCTTTTGGAGCTAAATTACTATTAAGGTACTTACAAAATATTTGTCTTTTATTTTGAACTACTAAATTTAGTAACTGTTTAAATAGTCATTGCATTAAGATGAAATGAATGCCTTTTTTTTTTTTTTTTTTCCCCTTAAATTACCTGGTGCTAAAAATTATTTGCAGATGTCTCCTTGCTACACCTTACTCCATCAAAGAAGGAATAAGTAAACATTAAACTCTCCAAACCAGGATCAACTACCCAAAGAGACAGTCAGACTCTTAGGACATTCACTGTCCTGACAGAGGAGAGGCACCTTGTTCATAGGAGAGGAAAGGCAGATCTCAGAAGAAAAGTACTAAGCAAGTTACCTTGGCATGCAATGAGCTAGGAGAGTGCCTGAAAGATAGGCTAAAGTTTATAACTGGGAGAGTTTTAAAATGAAGAAGTTTTAAATGTTAGGAAAAACCTTGAAGGGCTCTGGCCATGGCCACCTCAGTGCCTTACACTGATTTTCAAAAAATATAGCGGCCTCTGCAAATGTTTCTTCTGTACTGGCTGTAGAACCACATTTGCAGATAGACTTCCACTTAATGTCATCTTCCTAAAAATTGAGAATGTCCACTTCCATTCTCACTTAGCCACTAACTCAACTAGAAGCTATCAAGTGGCCTGAACTTTCCCCTGGTCCATATCGATTTTTAAGGACTTTCTTTCTGGGCCTCTCTGCCTTCAGTTGTCTAAAAGTGTGCTTTCACATCCTGAGATGTTTTAAGGTGTGTATGAAAAAACATCTAAAGATTTAGATGATTAGTCATTCAAACAAAGAGTGCCAAGAATGGTGGGACAGAAATGTATTTCTGCATCTAAAGAATGTGATGAATCCACCACAGCTCCAGAGATAGTGTCCAGAGAGGGATACCTTGGCACACTTTGTTTGTGATTGCCATTTTTCCCAGCTGGATTGTGTTAAGAAATTCCCATATTTGCACACCCTATTGTCCAGTCATCCACACCTGAATACATCCATTCCCATGTCATGCAGATCCCCAAATTACCAAGCTATAGAATGTCTGATGTGATTACCCTTCTCTTCGGGGCTGGAGGTGAGATAAAACTAATAAAAAACCCAAAAAATTTAGGAAACTTTCTCCTATATCCATTAGGATTCAGGTAGGGAACTAATGAGAAAAAGAACTGCTAACAGCTCAAAATGGCACATTCCTCTCATTGGTGCCATTGCGTGAAATCTCAAAAAAACCAAAACACAAACCCAGCCAATCAACCAAACAGAAAAGTAAATTTGCAATTAAAAACAATGGTTAAAACTTTATACAATTAATAATCTGAGTTTGCTTTGATTGCAGGGAACAAGTTCATTCAGCACTGCCTCAAGCTTTCATCTGCTAAAGGTCACTGACTGCCCATAGTGACCAGGGTAGGGAAATGAGTCAGTCTGTTGGAAATCACTATTATTAGCAGTAGTGCTTGGAACCAGATATCATAGCAGCTTACAGGTAGGCAAGGGGGAGAGGAGAAGAGCAGATGTAAAAGTTGAAGTGTACCTGCTGCTTGCCTATTCTTGAAACTGGCCTTTCCTCAGGTTTCTGAAGCTCACAATCCACATATCCTAGAAAAGACAGTCTCAAGAACACAGAGAGATATCTGTATTCCAAATTAATTTTGAAAGGATCCATGACTGGAAAAATGTTTGCATTGGAAACAAATTAACCTTGAACTTTTACCTCCAGGAAAATCAGTCACTGGTTTTATAGCTCAAGACTCCAGGTTAGACAAGGTCCTGCAGTGTGGAATGAGGGACAAATGCTTTTATTATGGCCCTTCCATTTTGCCTTTTGAATATTTTACTTATGCACTGAGAGAATGAATTTTACACAAGATAATTATGGATTGATACAAATTACGCCTCATGAATATGAATGATGATCTGTTTTCTGAAATGGAGGCACTGAAAGACACAAAGGCATTCAAAAGACATGGGGTTTAAATTTATTTTTTAAAATGAAGAAGTCCCACATTTTGTGTTTACAAATGTGCGTCAATTGAATGTTGCTTGTTCTTGGTGAAATTTATATGATATGTCAGATCTGTGGTTCTGAGAGTGGTTCTCCCAGTGGAAGAACATTGTGATGTGTTTCTATTTCTAAGCCTTGTTTCAGCTGAGTAACAAGAAGCACTCTTTCCCAGATGGTGAATTTGCCTAGCCATAACTATGCAACCTCTGAAAGGAAACAGATACAATAATACAGATGAACATTTAACTCCCTCACAGGCAAATTGTCCATGAACAAGGGGTTACTATGTTTTGCTTTCAGCTGAATGGCCTCTGGTCCTACCCACCATAGGGAAGTAGAAATTGACAGATCCTCTGGGAACTTGGCACTGATGTAATGTAGCTTTCAAGAATTAACACAGTTTCTGGTTTGTTTCTTTTTTTATTCTCCTATCTTTTTCCAAAAAAACGGAAGAAGATAATCTCCAGGCTAAGAGTGCTGAAAAACTCTTCAGAACTCTATGGAGATGGTCTTGAAAGACCTTGAGCTCCGTTGAAGTATCATGGGAATTGCAGAGGACCAAACAAGCACAAAATTGATAAAGCTGTGCTATCTAACTTGGAAATACACTGGGAGATTTGCTGAAAGCAAAAAAGCAGCACAGAAGAGCAAAGAGAGAGAAACAGGATTATTTTTCCTTAGCTAGAAAAAATTAATTCAGGTTCAAACTTACCTTAAACTCTAAGGGATCTGCTCACAGGGTTTCATAATTTTGCATTTTTTCCATTTACCATGTCAGATAAAAAGTCTGCCTTTGATTCTATTGATCGTTTCATTTTCACTAGCACACTTTTCAAACAGATGCTTGCCCCAACCTTTTGTTCCTGAGCACCCTCTTGAAGACTTGAAATAACCAGTGATAGAAATTATCTGAATAATTGAATGCAACCTGGTTCTGCCTGTTTCCTCTCTCCTCTATCAAAGCTGACTGCTAACAGAGGTCCAGAAGTTCTTGTACACCCTGGCCTTCAGTACACAACTTCCTTCTACAGAAAAGTTTCAAATCTCCCCATTTCTCTCTCCAGAACTAGAACAGGTAATATTTTCCCATCATAGCTGTCTCGTGACAGGAAGTCATGGTTTTTGAGGAAAGAAAATTTTAAGAGGACTGCCCAGTTTTCATGGGGAACTTCATTATTTAAAAAGAAGGCACCTCCCTATACTTGAAAATTGAGACTATTCCACCCTTCCCTGGAAATGGGAAACATACTTCCCCTTGGGTATAGTGCTGCCATGAATCATGGGGCTTATGGCTCAATTCTATAGATCTCTGTTCTGCTTAATAGGCCAACTTCTAAAGCCAGGCCATGCTCTAGAAATCCATCTTTTTACTAAACCAGAGATAAACACATTTAAAAAATATACATCTACAAAGAAAATAAAGAAAATTAAAGCTTTAAAGAGGCTTAACATTAAAAAAAAAAAAAAAAAATCACTCTAGCATGAGGCTTTATCTTAAATAAACAGAAATATAAAATGTATGGATCAGTAGTTAATCCTTCTCAACTGCTTCTATCCAGTGTCTTAATTATGGCATTATACACAGGCAGGAAAAATGACCCCAATTCCCCTCCATGCAGCATCTGCCACATTACATTATCCTGCTTTCCTGTCACATTGCCTGCAAAGGGCCTTGGCCTCTGTTTGTGCACTCACCCCTGTGCTGAGCATTAGCTAATGGAGCACCTGAGCAGGTTTGTTGGCTTGCTCCTCCTCTGTAGAGCACTGCCACCACAGCTGGGCCAGCCCTGCCATACCTTGAGCCTGCCCTGTCACACACTGGGCCAGCCCTCCCACACCCTGGGCCAGCCCAGCCACACCCTGGGCCAGCCCTGCCACACCCTGGGCCAGCCCAGTCACACCCTGAGCCAGCTGTGCCACATCCTGAGCCAGCCGTGCCACACCCTGGGTTTACCCTGCCACACCCTGAGCCAGCCCAGCCACACCCAGAGCCAGCCCTGCCACACCCTGGGCCACCTGAGCCACTGCAGCTCTCCCATGGGCTCCCAAGGCACGATCCACCCTGCTGCAACAGGACTGCTGCAGGGGCTTTCAGGGCATGTAGAATATGAGCCATGGCAGTGGAGAAGGAGGGCTTCTCCTGGGAAGCAGGTCTGCAGAGCTCTGAACATTGTGCTTATCTCTAAAACTACCTGCTTGAAAATTAGATGCTCAGCAAAGACAGCTGACAGCAAAATCCTTGTCATTTATTTATTCTGGGAAGAGCTAATCATATTGATCAATTATTCCTAGGTCTTACTTGTTTTATCTGACTAAAGCTCCTCTGATTACATTTGTGTGTTTTCAGAGATATTGTGAGATTCACCTTAAAATAGAACAGAAGTAAAGGCTGAATTCTGGAATGGCCGTGTTACTGATGTAGCACGACATAATAACCCTAAAAAATGTAAAATAATAATGTGACTGGAAGACATACTTCACTAAGCTCCAATGCTCTACATATCTATTTGGTTTAGTAATAGTAGTAGCAGTACTATTTTAAAACCTCTCAGAATTTAGGAATTATATTTATGTAACAGATTTGCCTGATCATAACACACAGATAATGTAGGCATATCTCTGAAGATATGCTAAAAAGCAAAAAGGAGATTTGAAAGCTATACAGAGAGGCTAAGAGAAAGAATTAAAAAATTAACACTGGCATTGAAAAGTTATTAACTTGTTAGAATGAATATGTTTGTGCAGAGATCTGAAGTTTCAAGGCACAAACAAATAAAAGAAGCTTCATATAACATCATACTTTCCTTTTAAATTGATATTACTGACACAAACACACACACAGAAAAATTATGAACACACAAATCCTTTGACTTCAACAGCTACATTTTAACTGTAGGGTTCTATGGGATTTACATTTCAGAATTCTAATTTACACATCTGAAAACTTAATGGTTAAGTTTAGTATTTCAGGACTTCATCAGTATTGGGGGAAAAAAGAAAAATAATCTATCAAAACTCTGCTTGCCAGTGAACTCTGAGGACTGATGAAGTTGTTAAAGGAACCAAAGTGCAAAGGTGTTCCTGAGCCCTGTATGAAAGCAGAGGTAGTTATTGACAATCCATAAACCTTATCTAAAGGCACTGAGTCTTTGGATATACTAAATCTCCTTCTTCCAAGTCAGACCATGAAATTCTCTTTTTACCACTAACATCCATTTCCCTCAGTAATTATTTATTTACTTTTACTAATTGCATCTTCCCTCCTTAAACATTCAAAATCTGTTTAGGGCTGCAGTAATGAGGGCTTTGGAGAAGGAAAGAATCACAGAGTAAAGTTGGGAAATACCATCATTTTTTTCCAGCCCTTGGCATTCAAACTTCATCACATCTCCAAAAGTTCATTATAATAGAAATTGGACTTGATTGGCTGAGTGGGCATTAAGACAGTCAAAATTCATGAGGGAAAGAACAGAATTTTCAAAACTGATCATCAAGCAGCCCCAGCAATCAAATTTATATACCAGGGACTTCATAAGTCAGAGAAAAGATTGATGCTATTGAACAAGTGCTGCAATTAACTAAATTAATGAAATCAGGAGGTCACACCTACTCCACGTGACTGACTCACTCCTCTGGCTCTGTCTCCAGCTTGGGAAGGTGGATTTAGCAATTGAAGGGTTTAACATGGAACAAGCACGGTAAGGTATGAGCATCTAACAAGCTCCTTCGAAGTGTTGTGAGAAGCACAGCATGGTTGAGAGATCACGACAGTTAATTATTTCCCTGCCTTGGAAGAAGAGAGCCACACATCCCTGGAGGGAGTCCTTGCATTTCAACAAAAGCCTTTTCTCCAGGGAGGGAAGTTTTACAAGCAGAAGTTGGTTTGCGTACCAGAATGATCAGAGCCACTGCTGCCTTTGAAGGTACAGTCAGTCTTGCAAGGCATCATGGTACAAATCCCCATTCTACCACCTGGTAAATTTTTTTTTTTAGAAATATCCAAATCCAAAGCTATAATAGAAGTAAAATGCAGTCTTTGATAAAGGATGGGTCATGTGCAGGGCTGCCTCAAGCCATAGGAAGACACTGAGGCTGACAGAGCAGCCTTTACTTTGCTGTCTCCTGCTCACTTCGGGAAAGGCAGAAAGCTGCCCCTCTAACAGGAAGATTTAGGGAATGTAGGAGACTGTACTGTAGCAAACATGGCTTCTTTAGGATGTTTACTCTCTCAGATCTGCACATTCCTCCTCTATTTCCAGGAGCAGTGCCTCTGTGCCTGCAGATACCACACTCCTCTGACCCCTGTTGCCTGCCCTGGTAGGAAGAAGTCCTTGGGGCATCTCCTCACCTCAGGAGGTAGCAGGAGATTTGGTGGCAAGACATACAAACATGAAGCCATGTAAGGTGGCAAGGAACCAGCTGCTCCAGTGATGTTATCCAGTTCCATTCCCATGGAGATACTGCCCAGTGCCACAGAGGGCAAATAAGAATGATATTCTCATAATATCTTAGATGAATGCAGGTAACAGGAAGGCTAATCCACAACGAAAGTCATTGAGACCAGAATACCCATCCTGACACACTGAGATGACTTCAGAAGCAGCTTTTTGTTTTCTCCAAGACACATATTGTTTTAACAAGTTTTATGAGTCTTATTGCAATTAGTTTGCAATAACCTCAAAACCACTGAAGCTCGTGGAGGGATGTGATTCCATGTAAACTGAATATAATTTTCTTTTTTTAGCCCTCTGATATCTTATTTGGCAGGATCAAACAGAAATGCCAGCAACAAAGGCCAGAGCAGAATTACACAAAGAAAGATTGACTTAAAAGAAAAATATTTCTATCGTAAGTGCTTCAGAAAGTTACCAATCTTCTGAAAATCCAGTTGACTTGAGAATAAGAGTTTTTTTTTTTTAAAAAAAGAGATGGGGCCAAATACAAGCATACAGAAACATAATGAGAGATGTTTATTTACATAAGAAGAATGCCTATTAACATTCCGGTAACCCCCCCAGCCAAGAATAGGCCCTACACCAATACATAAAAATAGATTATTTTCAGCTAGTAAAAGCTAGAAATAACTAGGAGAGAAAGAGAGAGAAAAAAAGCTCAAAATAATGTGACATCCTAAAAGAGAAAACTGATTAATAACAAATTTTCAGAGTGAAATCTCTAAAGCTTTCTTTCTTCTGTTGACTTGAGATGATGCAGACAGGTGAAATAGATCCTAAGCAGCCCAGAATTTCTTGGTAAGCTGATATTTCCTTTGCCAGAGGACCAAAAAAAAGCTAAAAACATTAATAATTTTTTTAAAAATCTGTGTTTAGACTATAAAGGAAAGGTCTGTTTCTGATTCCTGGTTGTTTCAGATGTTGAACATTACTGTGCTACCCGTGTTTAACAGGTTAGCGCATGTTTTCCTTTTACCATCTCATTCACATAATCAGCATCTTGGAAGAGTGGGTGGAAATTATTCCTTTAGAGGTTAATTATCATTCAATTGCTGGACTAAGTTTGCTAATGCACAGTGCCTAACCCTTTCTTTTCCCTACTGTCATTGTCCTTCAGTTTATAAAGTTCTTCCTCCCTCATGCTTAATCCTCTCCAATGCATTTATTTAGAATAATCCTATCTTCTTTCAGCCTTCAATTTGCAGCCTTCAACTCCTAAGCCAGCTAAGCTTTTTTCATCTTCTCCTGCAAATACATGCTCTGTTCCATGGTAGCCTCTTTTTGCCCTTCTCCCCATTTCAGTTCCATGAACTGAAGTGACAAAATCTCCGAGTACATTCACACAGCCTTGGACAGCAGCTAATTACCCTGCATGTGCTATAAGCTCTCCCCAATAAACTGTTGGGGCTGCAGGTCTTGTTTCACATCAGCTGCACAGCACTGGGTTCAGGTGGGTCCAGAGACCTCCTCCCTTCAAAACCAAGGTCCTTCTCTGCCTGCAGAGGAGGCATCCTCCAATTATAGTAACAACTCCTGTATTAATCTGTAATGAATGACTACACATTATTGAGATTAAACTGCTTGTGGGCCATGTTCTCATCTGAAATGCAGAGTGAATCTTGCCTCATTTCATTAGCTAAAACCAAGTGACCTCAGATTTCCAGCCACGTAGCAGATCCATCTTTAGGCAGCCTCCTGGATGAGCCATCTACAGCTACTCTGGAGGCCATTAAAAAGTTGTGTTGATAACATATTGTTTTGTGCATAATGTTCTACAAAGAGAGGGTGCTTTTGCCATGACATATGGTGTACAATGTAAATGAACTCTGGTGTAACAAATTAAAAAGCTTTTACAGCAACCTCTAAATACTATTTATGGCTCCCAAGAGCTACCTAGGCTGGCCACCAGTCAAATAATTGCAGTCACTACACCAAGTGCCAGAGTGCATTTTGTTGACTAACTGCTTCTTCAGCGAGCTGTGCAATCTATTTCTATGAGATGTACCAGCCATAAAACACCATCCATTTTGACAGCAAAATTGCAGAAGCACAATGTGTTACCAGGTGTCATTCAAGAACGAAGGCTGTAATGAAGGGACCATTTGTAAAATCGCCCTGATCCTTAACACTTGCAGCTTTTGTTACAGCTAAGGAAACTCGTCTTGAAACTCAAGGCCTCTCCAAAGCTGAAGCTTCTCAAGGGCACAAGAACCCTCTCCTGTCTATGCATGCTGGGAAAACTGGTGAATAGGGCTGACTGAAATATAGCAACTGAAAATGTTTCCAATGAGTGAAGGAGCCCAGTTCTGTGGGGACAGAGAATCTGCCAGAATACACCCATTTTCCTGAAATCTGATTTTTGTACTTAAGAGAAAATTCTATTTCTTTGCACTAAAAAACATTCTGGAAACAAAAGGAAACCAACAAAACCAGCCCAAATCATCACTGTTTTCCACTTGTGTTTTACAGAGTCATACAACAGTTTGGATTGGAAGGGACCTTAAAGTTTATCTAGTTCCAAATGCCTGCCATAGGCAGGGACATTATCCACTAAACCAGGTACTCAGAGACCCATCCAACCTGTACACTTCCAGAGATGGGGTATCCACAGCTTCTCTGGGCCACTTTTTTCAGTTCCTCAATATCCACACAAATATGATTTTTCCCTTATATCCAATCTAAGCCTACTCTCCTTCAGCTTAAAGCCATTACCCCTTGTGCTATCAATTACAGACCCTGGCCAAAAGTCACTCTCCAGCTTTATTGTAAGCTTCCTTCAGGTACTGAAAGGCCACAATATGATTTCCCTTGAGTTTTCTCTTCTCCAGGCTGAATAACCCCAACTCTCTCAGCCCTTCCTCACAGGAGAGGTGCTCCATTCCCCCAAACATTTTTGTGGCTTTCCCCTGGACTCGCACCAACAGGTCCATGTCTGACCTCTGGTAGGGACCCCAGAGCTGTTTCTGGGAATTAAAAGCCAATCAATCAAACAAACAAACAAAAAAAAAGCCCCTGAAGATGAGCTCTTTTTACTATTTAAAGAAATGTATGTGATAAATCATGTAAAGGTTTGGTTGTTTCTATGTATGTTGTCGGGGTTTTTTGGTTGGTTTCAAATCAATGCAGTAGGGTACCTGGTAAAACCTTCTCCTTTGTCCCACCTGAATACAGCAAAGGAAAGGCAGGCAATGGATATTACACAGCTCTGAAAATGTCCCACTTACCACACGAAAATCGCCTCTTGTTTTTCTGGTCTAGGAATATTTAAATACAGCAGTGTTAGTGTTTCTGCTATCTCTGTGTGGATTCCAAAGGGGACAGCAATGGGCACAACCCCATTATTTGAGGCTGTGACTTGTTTTGAGGCACACATCCCAGAATGATGGCTGCATTGCTTCAGAACTGAGCCATCCCCCTTGAGCTGTCTGCAAGCCAGGCCTAAACCTACACTACAGTTTTCCACAGCTGAGGGTTTACTGTCCAATGAGCCATACGTGACAAAATTGCTATGACATTATGGCTTTAATAGGCACTGGCAGCACAATCATCCATCATGGATACTATATTTGAGTTGGAAAACACTTGTGTGGCTTACAAAAGAGAAAAAACATTAAATACCTACACAGCAAGTGAGAGTATGGGTTTGTAGTCCTTTGGTGCAGAGAAGTTTTGAAAGAAGTAATTTGCTGGTAAAGGCTATCAAGAAGATGCCTGCAGAATTTAAAGAGAGTAAGAAGGTGAATGGCAAAGAACAGGGGGCTTTGGCCTTTTTCTGCATTTTTTATTTATTAACCATTTTTGTGATATTGTAGAAAAGAAATAGCTGCACCCAGGACAAAAAGAGTTATGCAGTAATTTAGGAAATGCTGTTCCCCCAGGTATTATGTCACTTTCTTCCAGACACTGCAATCCCAGACATGCTTTGCTAAAAAAAAAGAAATAAATTTAAAGGCTCTAAAATAATACTACCAGAAAAGTTATGTCTTTTTTCAGCAGATTTCTGAAACCTTACTCCAGATCCCAGCTCAAAGGGAATTAAAACAAGGCAATGGTTTTACACCATTATTTGTGGCTAGCAGGTTTCAATCAAAGACAATTGAAGCTCCAGGCCAATATTGCACCGTACTTGGGGCCACGTCTATCACTGAGAACAAAATACGGTTTGCAAAGGGGAAAGGTTCCCACAAATCACAGAGCAGACACACTAGATTTTCTAACTGTCTAGACAAATAGGACCATCCCCGTGCCAATATTAATAAACCTTCCCACATTCCAGTAAACACTTGGTAGCTCTATCTCTCTGCCAATCATTTTTAGCCCCTAATGAGAATGCTTTTAACTGTTGATATTCGGCTGTTAACACCAATTCCCTTAACTCAATATTCCTTTGCCGAGCAAGCAGCTTCAGTCTGGCCATTATGCATGGGAGAAATCTACATTTCCCATTATCAGTGACTGCATTTATATTTGAGAACTAAAGGATTAAAAAATCTTAGGGAGAAAATAGTCTTGGTAGCTGATTTGAATAAGGAAAAATGTTGACCCTGGCAAGCAGATATTGAGTTGAAAATAAGGAAATTAGAGAGAAAATAATTTTTTTATAATGCAAGTTTAACAGAATTAAGTCTATACCACTTCACATATTAACGACATTCTTGCATTTGCCAAGGAACAATTAAAAAAAAACTGCTAGACTTTAATTCCTCTAATATGTTTCTAATGGCAGTGAATGTGTTCCTAAATATCAGTGGTCTTGAACCAGAGAAATTACAATTGTGCAGTCAGATAGTTTCATAAACAAGTATTTCTACAATGAATTTTTTTATTCCTCCTGTCTCTAAAAAACAAGGAGGCTATGCTTTTTGATATAATTAGATAATAATATAACATTTAAATAACTTCTCAATTGCTTATTTGGGTTCAAACAAGCTGACTTAAATCTGATTAAGCAATTATGAACAAATTTTCTGTTATTTTGACCAGTCTATTAGCCATCTAATTTGGTTCCTGAGGGTAGTAGATAAAAAATAACAACTAAAGCTATTTCAACTCCATAGCTGGGATACAGCAGCAGATTACCAATTACACTCAGAAGATGAATTACCAGTAGGTTTCATCTTCCTTAAATAAATACCAATTTAAGTCAAGTGGGTCTGAAAATCACTTCATGCTGAGGAGTAGCTGTACTGCTACCTTTAATGGAAAATTAGCAGTGGGCTAGATCTGTGAAGGAGCTGAGGACATTTTCTATTTTCACTCGATGAGGGCTCAGCTGCTTCCAGCACAGTATAGGTAAGATGAAAGGAGCAGAGAAAATCTGGAGCAGGAGTCCAAAAGCTGCTGCACTGTCACTGAGAACAGGACTTTATTTAATATTCACATCCATTTCTGCCAGACTTGACTTTTCAAATTCCACAAAAATTATGACATAGCAATAAAATGATAATGCATTTAAAATTACATTTTCTCAGTACCCAAAAAGTCTATTCATTCAGAGAAGTAATTGTTGCCCATTTAATTGCAGGACTATTTATATTGTTAATTGCATCTTGTTATAGGTTAAATAGAGTTGCTTTGGATTTAACCTTATGATTTAAATGCAATCATGTAATAGACTTAGTTATAAGAAACATATAATTACTACATAGTCTGGGAAGCTGGATTAGCATTGCAACATAAATAAAAGAGACTTTACTGCTCCTGATATTAACACTGAGCAAACACTTAAATTGCTGACAAATTTTTACTTGTTCCTTCGGTCATTATCTGAATGGTTTGTGGACATTTTATTCAGTATGGAAAATGAAGATTTCACGACACAAGAGTTGTAAATAGCCAGGAAATGGGAAGCCATTAGCAGCAGGCTCACCTGTGAAATAAAACCAGCCTGCACTGAGATCACACCTGCTCTCCACCTTACAGGTCACTGTTCTAACCTTTTTCTTCACAAAACCCATGTAGCCTTGGGTACCTCTCCTTCTCCCTAAGGATTCAAATTTGGTAAAATTTAGTGGCTACTGGCCTAGAGGTGGACTAGAAGTTGCTGCTGGTCCCTGCTGGCTTCCTGGTTCAATATTGCCTCCACGGTGCAGCAGTCACTTCCCCAAAATGCCTTTCTGCTCTAAACCAAAATGCTCATAAAGACACTTGACACTGGGCTGTCAGTCCACACTCCTCTTCTCCCTCTGGAATACCAATTCCTACCCCAGCAAGCCTTGTTCTTGAGGGTGTACAGCCCTTTTCACCTGAATTCCTGGTTATTTAATACCACTGGGCTGTGAATAGCAGTAGCCAAAATAACACAGATAATCAATTACCTGTCCCTCAGTAAGGTATTAATTAAATTAATATCTCCCACTTGTTTCAGTACTGCCCATTGACTTTGACAAAACAAAACTGGATGTATCAAGCTCATTTTAACTCCCATGTCACGTAGCTAATTTAATCAAGGCAAGCAGACTATCTTATTTGTTTATCACAAAAATAAAGATGTGAGCTTTAGAATATAACATGATCGAAATTGCTGGATTCAGATTGAAGTAAAATCAGATATCTCTAGCCCACTGGTAAAAAAAAAAAATAAATAAATCCAGTGGCAGAAAAGCAGCCTGTCGGGTTTTATTTGTAGATAAATAGGACAGGTATAATAAATGTGAAATGTGACAGAAGGGTATTATGTGAGAACAAATAAAGTATCATTTGTTCTGCAAAATGTTTTACAGGTGTCTTTTCTCCCTGGCTACCATGAGCTAATTTCTGATTGTCTGAGGTGGTGTAACCATACCCCTTGAGGGTTCTAATCTCAGTGATCTAGAACAATCAAATATACAGGTTTTGGGAAAAAGAAACACATTTTGCATGGTTTAGACTTAGTAGGGAGAGGAGGTAGGCTGATCTGTCATATGTGGAAATAAATAGGAACAGTCAAAATTTGAAACCACCTTAACATATATTTTGGGAAAACAGTGGTTGCTGCAAATATTTGCAATTCAAATCTCAACAATTTTAATCTCTTTTTATGAAAAATCCTTCCAGCATTTTTTGAAGGATTAGTTATATATTAAAAGAGAGACTTTTTCTGCTGGGGTAAACTGTCTTTCAAATATTTCTGACTCAAGCATAAATCCATTTACCTTTCACAGGCTGTTTTGTAGTTCTTTTTGTGGTGCTCATTAATTAATAAACAAAATCTACTGCATTTAAGACAGCCTGTTTTTCACTCAGCTTTATTGCCTTTCATTACTGCTTTGAGACTTCATCAACTTACCAAGGGTAGATCTGTGAAAAATGGTACAAAATTATAATCAGAAAAGCCAAAGTGTTTAGGAGAAGATAATAAAAAGCTGCAGGTAGCCCAAATTATGGCAGTTTAGAGATGTCAGTCTGCTCTTGTCCCACACTAGAACATTTGCCTTTCAAACACTTCTTCAAATATTTTCATGAGAGTTATTTATGTTGGAAGATCTAAAACATTATAAGAGAAGTAATGTATGCAGCTCTCCTTTTACCCAACAAGGAATTGCTGGAGATGCAGAGGGAAAAGCAGGACAGCAAAGTACTGCATCACTTGAACGGGATGCTTGGCAGCTCTCTTGCTCTCTGAGGCAGGGACACTGCTCTGCCAATGGATAATGCACCTTCCCAACATGCAGAAGTTATTTTGAGTGGCAGAGTAATTAAGGACTGAAGGGCCTTATCTAAGCCTTACCTCACCTGAGCAGTCAGAGGCAAAGCTGCAATATGATTTTAGTTTTACAGGCTGAATCCTGGGGGGAGGTGGACGTTAATTATATAGAAAGCAATATTTTCACACAGTTGACTCCTTTTATATTAATTGATAAATCAGAATTTACTAAGCTTGAATACTAATCTCCTGAAAACACTTCATTACAAAAGATTAGACTGGAAACAAAATCAGAAGTAACTTGAACAGGAACCAGGTATTGGAATAAGGATAGTATTAATAAATATTAATATTAATTAATTGATTATTTATAACTATTAATAAAAAATTAACATATTTTCTGAGGAANGAATCATCAACATTTTGCAAGTATGGGAAAAATGTCTTTCCAAAGGACCAAAACAGGAGTGACATTCACAAGGGCCTATCAAATGTGTCATGCAGATCATCTAATTTTCTGAGTTCTTCCCTCGAAATACACAAAGATATGAGTACTAATACAGCGTGCGTTTGTTTCTCTGAATAGCATTTAAAAAAAAAAGTGACACAGGTTACTGTCTTAATTATATCCAACAGTCATATTTCAGACCTAAAAAGACTTTCCAAAATCCCATTGATTTAAGGCATGCTCACTGATATCACAATATTAATATTTCCCAACTGTAAGTGCCATGGGTCTGTACGTGATGCAGAGAAAGGCTGATCCATATTCTCACAAACTTTATCTCGCATTTGATCAGTCAAGTCAGCCTTAGGTATGATTTTAGAAACTATCCATGCACTTAGGTCTCCATTACACCAACATGGAAAATTTTATTGGTAAAAGAAAAAAAAAGCTGTTGAAAAGGCGAATGGCTGCCAGGATTAATCTGTACCTCTCCAGTGGGTTCTCTGTAAGTGAATTGTCACTTCAGGCACATAAAGGGTACAGGTACAGTGAGTGCATAGGGCCCCCCAGGTACCCCAGGCAGTGGGACAAAAATGTATAGCAGAAACAATAGTTCCTCTTATGGAATGTGTTCTTTCATTATTTACTGAATATGAAAAGGTTGCTTTTAATACCTGCTACTCTTTTCTGAGCAGAGCTGTGGACCTCCTCTGGGCTGATAATGACTTCAATACTCTCACAGCTTATTCCTTCTCAGACATTCAAGATAGAAAGTCCCATTTTCATCAATTTCAGAAACAGTGATCTGAGACTACAGCAGTGAAGAATGACTCAATTACTCAGACCTGTTAGGGAACACATGCTAAGCAAATGTATCTATCTTATTAAAAAAACCCCACACCTTTAAGTTCAATGAAAACCAGAGAAATTATATTACTTTCCTTGGGAATCTCCTCTTTATTGAATACATGCATATATCAATAGATGATAATGTGAATTATGTGTATGTACACAAAGTGGAAGAACAGAACAATAAATATTTACTGCCAGTACGTCATACCTTCTTTCAGAGCAAACTTAATAATATTAAAAAAAAAATAAACTAATTATACATATATATATATATACACTTGGAAATAGTTTTTTCTTTTAAATGCCTGGATAAAATCTTCCTGCTACATTTGAAGGCCAAAAAAGAGCTCTGATCACAACAGTACCTTTGGTAAGAATATGTGAGCATATTCTGTAGCAGCATGAATCCAAGAAACACTCAAAAGACAAAACCTGATAATAAGTGATATCTAAATAATAAAATTTGCAAGTTTTCTACTCACTGTGAAATGACAGAAACAGTTCTGAGGAAGGAAAAACAGTACTTGGCACAACACAAAAGTTTTCTAACAGCCCCAATCTAACTCAGAGGTCTTTGGAGAATTGGTTGGAAGATCAAACAGTATTTTGCAAAAATTTCCCAGGACATTTATTCTCCTTCAAATATTTTTTTCTTGAGGAGACATCAACAGGATTTATTCTCAAAAAAGTGATTTGGATGCTAAAGAGTTCTGCAAACTGTCACTTTTTTATTACTTGACTTGGTGATGAACTGAGCTGAAATCCACCATGACTAAGGAGAATACAAGTCTCAGCCTCACCCCAGGAAAAGAGCAAGGAATGAATTGTCAAACTGATTCCCTAAATGCATCCAGTCTTGTAATACCGAATTTATTACCTGGTCCTGAAAAAGACCTTCTCACTCTTGCATACTTCACCAGCTCCTGGGACTGCAGGAAGATGTTACAGCTCTTGCATTTTCCTCTACCCTGTCTCAAGGAGAAGCCAATTCAAATTGAATCATCTCATTTATATCCAAAACAGTCAAAGTAGAAAGAATAACTCCTCTTAATATGTCACTCAGCCATAGATAGGATGACACAGCCTTTTCTTCATCTCTGCAACCCAAATAAATAAGAATCAGAGGGTGAAGTCTACGATGAACAGGTAAGGGTGAAACTGTCAGATAAAAATGATGCATCTGCATGGAGGGATGTACTGTATTTGAAAGAGTCCTCTGTACAGAAGAAAAACCAAGACCTTTGTCCAAAATAAAAAATGTATTCACACTGTTCATATAGCATTTTTCCATAATCAACACTGAATCCTATACATATGAATACCTTAAAAACGAGGGAAACAGAGACAGGAGAGAGTCCCTACTCACAACTCCATAGCAAGATCAGTAAGGTCGTACTCAGCAGGATGAAAATGCAGAGAAACAGTCTAGAAACCTTTCCTAACAACAGAAGTGGGGCTAGCTCACTTCAACCCTCTCTTCAGAAAAAAAAAAAAAAA
>VYXF01012754.1:274628-445527 GCA_013397295.1 Polioptila caerulea
AAAAAAAGAAAGAAGAAGAAGGAAAAAAGGAAGGAAAGAACCAACAAATCTCACAATTTTTTGGAAAAGAGAAGCAAGGGATTCCTGGCATGGTTCCTCACACCACTCTTTGCACCAGAGCACTTTGAGGAAGACATTTTTAGTTCCCCTGCCAAACAAGGCAATGAAAACATATTGTCAGTGTTGGTCAAAAATTATGGGAAGAGTAATATGCTTCTAAAGCATGTGTAATTCTCAGGCTTTGGAAAGAAATTACTGTTTTGAAATAAAAAGACAGTATTTTCCTAGAAAATCGTCCCTTTTTTCTCAGCTTCCTTAACATTTTTCTTTTTAAGCAGGAAATAAGGAAAAGTGAGAGAAAAAATATTTTGAAAATTTGTCTTCACCCCAGCCAATATTGCCCCACTTTGAAAAACACATCAGAGTATTTTGCTAGGGATAACACTATTAGTTTTCTTTAGGCAGTATTCTCCCACTTCATATGCCATTTTATGCCTATACTGGCCAACTGTTACAGAAGCTGGAATTGATTTTGATTTGTGCAATGAGTTTTCCAAGCCAGAATTAAAATATGTTTTTTCAATGAAGGAGATAAATCCCTGACATATCAATGAAAGAAAAAATACACAGTGGATTTCGATAAACATAGGAATGATCTCTGGTAAAGGTTTCCAGACGTAGACAAACTGGAGAATATTACACACACACATCACAAACACAAAAGATACAAGTAACACCAGAAACTCAGCTGACTCAGTGACCCAACAAAAAGTTCTTTTCCCAGTTAAATGTAACTGGAAATAATTGCTGTAGGAAAATCCAGTGGAGCTTAGTTTGACAACTAAATGTTAGGGAAAAAAATAAATTTCATTGCAAAGTCTCAGACATCTCAAGGAGACAATGTTCTCCTTCAGAGCCACCCACTAGTCGAATACATTCAGATATCTTCTCTTTAGCCTTTTTTTTTAGAAAATATCCAATCTCTCTATAACAATTGACACTGCACCATTGCAGAAGACATAAACTTGTGGATGGTGGCAACTCCCATGATTTTTTATCTGTTGGAGATCTAAACAGAAAATTTTGGATTAAGTTTTTTTGTGGGCAGCTGGGAGCACAACTGAGATTTAAGAGACTATCATAAAAGGAAAAAAAAGAAAAAGCTGTTTGCTATAAAGATAGTCCTAACAAAATGAGAACACTTAGTTGCTATGAACTGGCCAAAAAACCAACCAAACAAAAGAAACCAACCCAAAACATAATATTAATTTGCAAAAAAAAAAAATTGTCATTGTAATCTTGAGTGTAAACTACCACCTGCTCATNTATAAAGATAGTCCTAACAAAATGAGAACACTTAGTTGCTATGAACTGGCCAAAACAAACAAACAAACAAACAAAAGAAACCAACCTAAAACATAACATTAATTTTCAAAAAAAAAAATTGTAATTGTAATCTTGAGTGTAAACTACCACCTGCTCATATCTGAGAGCTTGAGGTGACCAGAGAAGTCCCCAGTAATGCACAAGGGCAGGAATGTACCATTGCTCTGGATCAAAAATAATGAGAATATTGGGGAAAAGAGTTAAGTGCTCCAGCTTGCTCCATACAAGGAAACTTCAGAGACCTCCATGGCAGGAAGTGTGAAGCCCTGGCAAAATCCAGGGAGCTCCTGACCACTTGGGCCAGCCCCTTCAGCAGACAATACAAGCTCTGTCTTTCCTTCTCACACCTCCCCAGCCTGCAGAGCCGTAAATGCCCCAATTGTCTGACACAGGGAACGGAATCAGAGCCACAGCCCTGTCACTGCAGATCACACACACAACACACCACCACAGGCAGCTGAACTGACATTCCAAGCATGATCAGAAACATGCACTGATAAGTAGGATAAAAATACTGCTGCAAAATTATGGACTCCTGCTGTTACTTAAAGTGCAGAAGCCTTTATGTTCAAAGCAAAAAGCACTGATCTCATAAAAGAGCTTTTGTTCCCAGAACTTGATGGGGCTTTATGCTTAAAAAATAATGTAGCAAATTGCACATTTATACAGACTTTTAGGAACCATAGAATCATATAATATCCTGAGTTGCAAGGATCATCCAGTCCAGCTCAGGGCTCAGCATCATCCTCAAGAATCATAACATGAAGAATCCAAATGCTTCTTGAATTCTGTCAGGTTTGGTGCTGCAACCACTTCTTTTTTGGGCTCCTTTTGGGCTCCCAGCCATCCTCTGGTGAAGAATCTTTTTCTAATATCCAACCCAAACCTCCCCTGACACAACTTCAGGCCATTCCCTTGGTCCTATCACTGATCACCAAATCTGGCTGAGAGAGTTGTTCTTTCAGATTTTATGTATATGCAACTTTTGTGATTTTAAAGAACTTCTTCATGTCTAGAATCTAAAATCTGTATGAAGAGTGACCTGATCATCTGGCAACCTTTCAGACTGAGGCAGAGCTTACTTTTTAATTCTTTTTTTGATGGTCATTCATTTTAATTCCACATCCAACAGGAATATCCAAAACTTCTGTATTTTCCATGAAGTCAGTCTGTATTTTCAGTCCACTTCTATTTCACTCACATCCAACATAGCATAATAATTTCTTTTCTTCACCCTTACCAGACCAGAGAAGTGAAAGTTATTTACATCAGTAGATAACATACTCACCTCTGTTCAGTTAAAATATGGAGCATTGTTATCCTTCCAGCAAATAGGCACGGTCCATTTTGCTTTATTATTAAAGGAATATTCTTTCCACTGGAAGGAAACTGCTGAAAATCGGCCCAGTGTATTTCCTTCAGGCCTTCGTTAAGCTAATTACTGAGTAAGCTTACAGTCTTGTATTTTTTTTCCTACTTTGAGGGATGATGGGAAAAAAATGCTAAAGAAAAGTTCTTGTTTATTTTTTTAATGTAATGATGGTTGTGACAAACTCTTCATTGTTTGATTACTTTCTGGTTGAACTAGCCACAGAACTAGGATGACTAAATTTTAATTTCTCAGCAGCCTATAGCTGAATGAATATTTTAATTGGTTGCTTGGTGTTTTAGAGCAATAGATTAATCTTTGTGAATAATCTAAACTGGCATGTTTTGGTGATCCTAGTAATTTACTTACATAATTTATTTCTTTGTATTTGAAGGAAAAGTCCATATGGATGCCTTTATGTGAAATTTCCATATAGCACAATAATTGCAGGCAAACTTCTCCCTTCAGAAATTGATCTTCTAGAAGATTTGGGATCACAAGAGAATACTTTTTTTAAAACTCTGTATTTCTTCCCTCTTCAATAGAATTGACTTTTACTTAAAGCACAATATTTAAAAGATTACAGGCTAACTATCAAACACAAGAGGAATCTAAAGAAGAAACATAAAGGCTGAGGTTGGGGTTTAGTCCTGCCCTCCCTTGTTCCTGTGCCCATTGTCTGTACTGGAAGGAGTCCCCCCAGTGCCCAGAGCCCCTGGCCCAAACCCTGAGCTCCCATCAGCAAAGCAGCACCAACCCCCAGCCTGGGCAGCCACGGTCAGTGCTGCACTCAGGAGCAGCCCCGGATCCTCTGCCTCCGGATTTGTCACCAGCCCTCCCTAACTCAGAGGCCAGGAAAGGCTCGTGATCTCAAATGTCAGGAATACTTAGCTGGGTATTTTATTGGCAATGTACTGCAATTACCTCTGCTCTCTCTCCTTAGGTCTTTGGTGTAAGAGCTTTCAGAGTGCATTGCTGAGCCCTTGGATAAAGAGGAATCACCATGGATGGCTTTTCTCCTGATGCAGGCAACTGAGAAGGAAACTGCATATGACAAATGCTGATCTAGCTAAGCATGAATCCTTTATTGCATAAATCAACTTCACGTTGTTTATCCAGTCAGTATAAAAATTCACTTACAGATTTTATTTATTTAACTGCACATTTTATTCTGCTTAGTGAATAGCAATCTGCCTGACCTTATGTGTACTCGGCAAATATGGGCAAGGAAATGATCTTAGTAACAGGACAAGAAAGAACATATTTCTCCCTCCACTCCTTGAAAACATGGTCAATGGAGCATCCCCACTGCTGGCAGATTTCATTTTTGCCAAAGAGGATATATTAACTTCTTTTGCATTTCTGCATCCCTACTGAGGAACCACTTTTCCAGATGTCGTAATGACAGAATATTAAAAGCTAAGAATCTGAACAAAGATTTCCAAAGCTGTAGAATTTAGTCAGAATCCCCATTAATTTAAATGACGAATCTATTTCAAATACATTTTTAACTGGATCCCAGTCCTCGAGCTGATTTGTACAGTAAGCAACTAGTTTCCATTATTTTCTTAGTAATGATTATTTCTGAGTTTTCTGCACTACTTTTGAGATTCAGCTATCATTATGGTAAGTGGTAAACAGAGCCTATGAAAAGCAAAACAACACAAAACCCTTGGCAGGTAGAAGTGGGTGAAGATAAGTTCTCAGAGTGTATCAGAGCAGATTTTCAAAGTGCCCAGCAGACGTCAGCTTGCAACATTTGCAAATGACACATCTGGTCACCTATTTCCAGGCCTAATTGGGAGTCACTTGGGATAATGAGATGTGGATATTAAAATGTTTTTGAAGTTTGTTCTGCATTTCTGCTTAAAAACAGCTGCGTTGGCTTGCAAAGTCAGCATTTGCATATTGTTGAGTATGTGGAAAACCACTCTTTCCAGTTCATCTTGAAGGGTTCCAGAGACAAATCCCATGGGAATGTTGTGACTGCACATTCTGCCAGTGTTTAGGAGGCAGGAGGAGGTCACTTCAATTTATATCGTATCTAATCAATGCTCAGACAGGAATTAAAAGGGTTATAGTTTGCTATTAAAAAGACATGGTTGGGTAGATAACTTTGATCTTTAGCCCTGGCAAGGAATGCCATTAAAAACATCTTGTTTTGGAATTTCAAACTAGATATATCTTTTTGAAAGTGGCCGCAATCTCCCTCCTTTACTTCTGCCCAATCGGACAAGAATCAGCACTGTCAAACTCCAGAGGTCAAGTCTGGTTTCTTAACAAATCTTGCAGCTGTGGAAGCAAAATCTGTGGGATAGTTTCATTCAAACCACCTGCAAAATGCAAATACACAGCACTACAGTAGACAATGCTAAATACAGACTGACCCTTATTCCCTAAAAATACCAGAAGGTAACTGCTGTATCCTTTTGTACAGGTAGATACCAGGGAACTCCTGGAGTGAAGACAGTCCATCAGAGCCTCAGTGACTTCATTAGTGCAATAGGTTTAGCCCAGAGCACCAGGGTCACTGCACTCAGCTGCAGCAGCCAAGACAAGGTGAGGCACAGATAGACCAAGCATTTTCTGTTTCAGCTTCATAGCACTCTTAAATGTTTTCAAGCCCATTCAGCAAGAATTCCCTCTGATAATCTCCCTGTTCCTCAGCAAAATCTGCCTTTTGATCACATTCATTTTCTAGGTGAGCTCAGTGGAACATAGGAGATATGGGGTAGAGAGGGAGAAGGAAGGACCAGAGAGGGAACAAGTGAATAAACCTAGGAGGTAATTCCTTGTGAAATGCTCTATATTTGACTCTTCTCATCCCTCCTATTTCCTTCAGCTTCTACAACCAGAATTTGGTTAAGCCTTGTGGAACAATTATTAACTTTAAGATTTTCCAGAGCCAAGCACAGGATATGAAAGTAATTGGTGCTTATAAAAGGACACCTCATCAAAAACTTGTATTGTTAGAATAGAGTGCACTTTCAAATTCCATCAGTTCTTTTTGTAGAAATGTTACACATGGAATTGTTGTACAAGACAATCTATTCTTTTTAATCTCCAATCTCTACACTTGCAATTGCATTTTCATGCTATATGGAGACTCAAGGGACATTCTGTTTTACATGTAATCTATAAATTGTGTGAGGCATGGGCAATTTCTTTTGCTCTCCTTGTACTGCAGTCAGCTGTACAAGGTTCAGAGCTACACCTTTTACAAACTCCATGGCAAAATAACAGACCAGTGAACGTCTTGCTTGAGAGTTAACAAGTCCAGTCAGGAATCAGACCAAGCAGGCAATTAGGAAAATTTTCTAAAGACAGCCATGTCCCTGCCCTGGCAGTACAGAGAATCCATCCCTGTGTGAAAAGCAGCTTGTAAATCTACAATGTATGAAGTAGTTGTGACTATTTCCTTTGACTAATCCAGTGATGCAATGGTAGCATTTGCTCATTTGAGCATAACATGGCACTTCAGATCTGCACCCCTAAGCAGAGCAGGAGGCTGGCATGTCAGTCTCACCCAGCAAACATCTGAATAACTAAAGAGACACAGCTCATCACTGCATAGATCACCATTTGGAAACAAAAATCAGGCTTTTGTGCTCAGTCCACGCTATTTTCTAAACACTGATGATGAGTGAAGTAAACATCAAAGTAATGAAATATCCACTGATAATGCTAAATAATGTCCAAATTCAGCAACATGCTATAGCCAACTGCACCACTACTGAGTGTACAGTTCCTGAAAGAAATATTAATAAATATTGTGGGGTTTCTCCAAAGAAGCTTTTTCCATCATAGTGGTATGACCATGTTTCTAGAGCAGTTTATGACCATAGTCTTTAGATTATCACTTCCACTCATCCTGTAATTGTCCTTCAGCCTCCAGTGCAGAATTGTACCTGTAAGCTTTCACAGGCTGTTCAATCCCTGTGACATGAGCTGGGAGGCTCTTAAGACCTGGCAAGGGCTTTACCCTTTCACATACATGGAAGCAAGGGACAGGTTTTTCCTGAGTGGGAGAACCAGCAGCAGCATAAAAGAAGCTGAGACAGCTCCAGAGGCTCAGTCAAAGCAGCCAGCATACTGCANTGCTTTTGTGCTCAGTCCATGCTATTTTCTAAACACTGATGAGTGAAGTAAACATCAAAGTAATGAAATATCCACTGATAATGCTAAATAATGTCCAAATTCAGCAACATGCTATAGCCAACTGCACCACTACTGAGTGTGCAGTTCCTGAAAGAAGTATTAATAAATATTGTGGGGTTTCTCCAAAGAAGCTTTTTCCATCATAGTGGTATGACCATATGTTTCTAGAGCAGTTTATGACCATAGTCTTTAGATTATCACTTCCACTCATCCTGTAATTGTCCTTCAGCCTCCAGTGCAGAATTGTACCTGTAAGCTTTCACAGGCTGTTCAATCCCTGTGACATGAGCTGGGAGGCTCTTAAGACCTGGCAAGGGCTTTACCCTTTCACATACATGGAAGCAAGGGACAGGTTTTTCCTGAGTGGGAGAACCAGCAGCAGCATAAAAGAAGCTGAGACAGCTCCAGAGGCTCAGTCAAAGCAGCCAGCATACTGCATGCACCAAGTAACATTTAAAAGGCTTTTGAGAAAATAACTGCAGTTTCAGCTACAACATCAACTGAATAGCCCCCTACACAGCCCTAAAACACATGAAATAAAATACTTTTCTTACAGTGTGCCAGGAAAAGAACTGAAACAACTATCAGAATGAGGGTGCACCTTCCTCAGCAATTTATTTTGTAGTGTGATTACTTTTCTGACACAAACCTCCTCCCTGTCTACTTTTGAAGTGCTTTAGTTTGTGCTTTGCCTGACCCCAGCTGGATCTTCCTCAGAGAAACTCCCATGGAAGCTGCACACCAGCAAACCTAACAGTCAGGCAAAGACCATGACTGCAATATCCTATATCCCAGTTTGTAAAATCAGACTTTGAAATAAGATTACCAGCCTAGCCCTAGGTGGCACAAATTATTACTAGGGATGACAGGTCCTTGAACTGCAGTGCTTTGCTCTACAACAGATCTTGTAGTGCTAAGTGGATTGCTATTCCACATACACCCTGGGGATGCTACAGGAAAATACTTCACAACAATTATTTGATGCTGCAGAAATTACTCCTGAGGGCCACTCTCAGACCTGTGTCTCCAGCACATCCCTCCAGTATTGTCCTACTATTCTAATCTCCTGGACTAACATTTCTGTCAAGCCTTTTAATGTTGAACCTATGTTTCTGGGTAAGAGCATTTGATTTTTTTCTGTCAAGCTAGAGAGTAAAGATTAGCATTCTATGATTTTTAAAATACATTTTTACTGTAGACGTGGAAAGTTGCCTTACAAACTGATCTTGTTCTTCCACCAAGTGACCCCAGGAAGTTCTGCATTCTTGAATTGATATCCAGAGAAACAGACCTTTTAGAGACAAATTTCTAAATGCAAGAGCTTCTAGAGGAAGTAATGATTTTTCTTCAAATTTGGGCAGATGGACTCATAAAATGTGTCTCTTCAGTCAGTCTCTTTGATAACCTTTTCTTTTATCCTCAGAATAAAGTCAGATTTTTGGGGGAAGGGGGAGGTGTTTATTTCTTTTACCCCACTCTCTGGTCTAAAACCAAAGCAGATTTCCAAAGAAAAACTGATTCTTTTCTATGGCCTAAACACCTTAGAATTTAATTCCCCCACCCACAATACTGCACATCCTAACTCAATAACTGAAGCTTGATTTTTAAAGAAAGGAGAATACATAGCATGTTAAACTTTTAAAGAAATAGCTCCTAAATTTAGAGCTTCTATAATAATGTTGTTATTCTAAAAACAGTCTAAAGACAATAGCCAAATCACATGTCCTTGTTTTAGCAGGAATGGATGAGAAAAGAGGAACTAGATCCTTCACCAAAAAGAAAAGGGAGAAAAATCTCCTTGAAGGAAGCTCTGGTGCTCCTGATTTTTGCTTACTAAGAAGGGAGTTTGGGGAACATCCATCCTTCCCTTTCACTGGGCTTCCAGGAAGAGCAGCTCAGTTCTTCCATTCACACTACAGCTCATTCACCTTTTCTTCCCTCTGAAATTTGATATATTTATACACAATTATTTTTCCAGTCACAGAACTGCTAACTCAAAATTCAGTCACACAGCCAAAAAGAAAACAGGTCAGTATTTATTTTCTTATGTTTCTGCAGCACCTATGACTCTTAATCAAAGACTAGACTCCTCCCTTGCCCTAACTGGTGCAAACACCCAAAACCAGAGTATATTTTTGTCCCCAGGGGTTTGCAAACTAAATGTCAGACAGGAGACAGCAGGTGGGAAATACAGTGGGAAATACATGTGCACCACAGAAAGGCTTCTTTAGGCACAGAAAACATGTGTGCTAATCATTTTCTGAGCAGCATGCAGCTTTGTGGAACAAAATTAGATCACTCCTTCTCAAGGCACAAGGAGGTGGCTCTTTCCTGCAAAACACCATTTTTCACATTTCCCGAGGATAACCACTGGGACAGAGATAATGGAAAGGTTATGTACATACAGGTAGTAATAAACTGCTGCAGAAAGGCAGAAATGCCTACACTTCAGGGCTAGAAATGCCCACCACCACTTATAAATTGGCAGGTTCTTGCCATCACGTCAGGCTCCCTTCTAATCTCACCCCTCACCATCCTGCTCCAAGCCCAGGTCCTGTCACGAGCTCAAGCAGGTAGTGGGCAAGGGATGTTTAGGTTCAGGGTGGCTCATTCAGTCAAGGCAGAAATTACAGGAACTTTCATGACAGTATAAAGGAGGATTTTATGGTGTGTTGATTCCTGCATTGGAAAAGGTATTGATCAACTGCTATGGGACAGGAAATCATACTTTAAGGGCCTGGACGTAATATCAAGTGCAATTTTCTTGGACAAAAAATGGAGGATTGTATGTTTAAGCCATTTTCTTGGAGCCTTTTCTTTCTGCCTTTTAACTTGTCTGCAGCATCCATTGCTGTGCCAGGAATACTGTGAACTTTGTTTCTCTGAGCCCTCAAATGGAGAATTTGCCTTTTTTCCTTTTAACTCATCTTCCCAAACATTTCATATGCTTACTTGATGGAAAGGTTGTCCAAGGTGAATTTACAGAGAGCCTGATCAAATCAACTTTCCAGATACCCCACACATGAAAAATGTCTCATTACAATAGCAGTGACTATTTCCACACAGGAAAGAAAGGCTCCTATCTCAAGCTGAGCTGGGGAAAGCATACCCATGTCTTAAGCAGCTGTGCACAACCACTAATCCCCAGAAAGCAAATAATCTAGGCAACACACTGATCTTTCCTTCCTGCTTAAAACATAGCACCCCAAAACACATGCTTTGGGTGCAGCAATCCCCAGGCACCTGTGAGCTGATCCTCAGACAGAAATGTATCATTTCCTACATTGTATATTCAGGGAGGTTAAGATAAAAAATGTACATAAAAAATGAGACAATGAAGGACCAAACTCAACCTCTGCCTATAGTATAGAGGCAAGTAGAAATAACACTCCTTAATATTGCTTCCTCATCATTCATTATAATAAAATCTCTTTTGAGGGGGAAATTATTCTGGCTTTTTTGAGCTATGGTTGAGAATGTGAAAGTGGCATCTCTGTGCATTTCTTTCACAGGGCTGATTCTCAAGATAATTTATCTTTTTAAAAAGATTTAGTGGTACTCAATAGTATTGGTAAGACTGCTTATGAATCTCAGAATAAATTGAAACACAAGCTTACAAACAAGAGTAAGTGATCAGACAGTCCCTTGACACCACACAAAAACACAAATGTTCCTTTTCAGGAATATTTCTTCCCTATCAAATTCACTTTCTTACTCTTACCTATCTTCTTTAGAACCTCAGCTTTCTAAAAGACATAAATATTTTTCACAATATAGATTTACAAGCAGCTATCTTGGTACCTATCATGTTTACTTACTCACTTGCTCCTTTCTTCCTTTTCTCCCTCAGCTGGAACCAAGCACAAAAACCTTAACTAACTGCAACTTACAGCCTCACAATTCCCATAATACACTGGAACTCCAAGCATGGAACTTATATAAATCTGCTTTCTTAAGTGCTTTTTCATTTTTAGTGTCAAAATTGTTTTGTAAGGGAAAGGTATATGCTACTTTGGAGTTAAGACTACAGTAAGTCTTGTAGGCTCTTTTAAAATTCCACACTGCAGACTAGTGAGAAGGGAGTAAGCTAAGGGTGGGGGAAAGCAAAAGGAAGAGTAGCTCTTTAACTCAGCTGTAAGATGTTAAGAGATGAAAAGTTCAATCTCGGTTTTAGGATAACAAGTGGTTTTATAAATAACTATCAACTTGTTTTGAGAATCTTGTGTTTTAGGCTAGAACCTACCTATATATTGCTTACTACTGGGAGGTCTTTCCTAGCAGCAGAGTAATTTACAGTCTTACATTTAGAGATTCCCTATGCTGCCTACTCTCCTCTAAGGTCCTAATATATTGCTGCAAGAAAGAGAGTGGGCTGGGCTTCTCACCATTTCCTACAAGGAGAGTGTCAATATTTGTGGTGAAGGTGCACCTGTGATTGTTTAAGAACTGGTATTTATAGTTTAGAAAAGTCTCTATGTTTAGGGAATTGAAATGTCCATCATGGCTTATTTCTACTGGTACTTCTTATTAGGTTTATTCTCTTGCAGTTTCTGTTTGCAAAAGGAGTCCCAGGGGTCTTTGTCAGGAATATTGCTCCCTGTGGAGGGGTTGAGGTGCCTGGTTTTCAAGTCTAGCAGGTACATTTACTGTACATGGGGCAAAATGCTTTGCAGAGCCCTTTTACTTTTGCTGGTGTCTGGTTGCACCTGACAGAATCTTCATGGTATTTCCCATATTATTTAGCTTCAAGGATGTGAGGGCATATGCTGGAAGAGAGAGATTGGATAATACCCATTTTCTCTGGGCTTGAACACAAGAGTTTCTGCAGCTCATCTTGTGTGTCTAGGTTTGGTAGATGCCCACATAATTCTCCATTTTCATTACTTCTTCACAGCAAAAAACTTCATGTGGGAGAAGAAACATAATGAGCCAAGCAACCATAATTTTTGTCACATATGTGCCACTTGGTAGGGATGGGTCACTTATGACCAGGTTGTTTGGAGGAATAGGAGGGTAGACCAACAAACAGAAATCCACAGCCTGATGTAACTGAAGTTACTCTGTATAGACAGAAGGATAAACTATACTTGTATCTTGCTTAGCAAAAAATCTAAACATCCTTAGCAAACACGCTTTGAGGACAGGAATTTTCTGTGGTTTGTGGAGGATTGGCCTGAAGGAATATAAAATACTGTACCTGCCTCCCACATGTGGTGTAAGGTTTAATAAATAGTTGCAAGATGATTGAAGATTCTGGCAGGAAAGGGGCTATTACAAATGTGAAGTGATATTATCAATCTAACATGCTAAAAGTCTTAATTTCATTGCTTCTGATAAAGTGCCTTGTTAATGAGCTATTTCACAAATGTCTAAATGAATTCCATGGAAAATGATTTATGGTCATATTTCCAAAGAAACAAACTCTCTTTCAAGGAGCAAGGTTCTTAAGTTCTGCTGTTTAAGAATTCTTTTTCCTTCTGCCAAAACAACTTAAAAAGCAGCAGTTCCACTGATGTTAATAGAAATTTGATGAGTAAAACTAGCTAAGCACCAAGTTTCTTAATGCTACATCCCAGCGCACTCCTGTTGTTTGCTGTGTCCTGTAATTTGCTGTGTTCAATGTCCTGCTCAAGCCTATTGCAATAACTGTGAATATTGGCCAGTTTCAAAATACTGCAAATATATTATGTACATCAACTGTCTTTTATAAAACAAAAGCAAATCCTACAGACAACCTCCATTATTTCCTTGTGTCTGCAAGGCAAATATCTCACTTTAAATCAATGGACATTATATTCTATTTAAAAAATAGTTTTGCAGATCATTCCTTGTGTGGTTATTGAATTCACTGTCCAAGAGAGATCAGAGAAACAGTTTGTTTTGGCAAGTGCTGTTCATCTTTTATGTTTCAGTCCCCCCATTATGTTGTTTGGCTGTCTGTGGACTACAGTAACAATGATCCTGTAGCTGAACAGGAGGCTGAGATAAACAGTTCTTTCTCTCATGTGGTAAAATACCACTTTTCAAAGTCTCTGGAAACCCATAAACCCCATGACCACAACATTTTAGTGCTTTTAAAGAGATTTCTTTGTCCTGGCTGATTGTTCATTATGTATTTTGGATGCTCCAAATGCTCTGAGTAATGCAATGATTCTTCAAATGGGCCTTGCTCAAAGTTGTTGTCTGTCTAACATAACCAAAGGTAATATTGGAGTAGTGTGGATACCTTGACATTTGAACTGAAACATGACTTGGAAAATATGAAGAGCGTATTCTGAGATCTAGTACAAGAATACAAGGAATAAAACTGTATCTTTTCATGCTGGAATAACTTTGCTGCAAATTGGTAGTTGTTACTAATCCTTTGAATGGTTTGTTCGTGCATGGTCCACTGAAATTAAAGAATAGCTTGTAAACATGCATAATTCTCCATATTTTGTTGAAAATGTCAGTTGAGAAAAGAAGCCTTTTGTTAATTGTGTGGCAGATAAATTCTTATGTTTCACACTGGGGAAGAATTAGGTGTTAATGACTTCCTAGGGTTAGAGCTATTTTAGAGAAAACAGTGGGAGTAATGCAAGAGGAGTAATATGTAAAAATTGAAAATCTACTGCTCTATCTTATGGTATGGTCATGAAATATGATGTGAGCTGTTTAACTCCTTTATGTGGGTTAATGCATTTGCTTGCGCTTCTCAGCAGCGACAGCCAAAGACTTTCACCTTCAGAACTGGGAAAGAATGGCACTAAAACTCGAAGCTAACCACCCACAAACAGAAGAGAATTGATTACTTAATACAGTGTATTTGTTTTCAGTGTTTCCTGCTTTCAGTGGGACAGTGTCATTTCTGTAAAGCTTCATTTTAGATATTTTGCAGCAGGAGGTTGTGAGTCAGCGCTGCCTTGCCTGGACTTCAACACATTACCTCTGTTTGGCAAGTGAGAAACCCAAGAAATCTGTTTAACAAATTTATTTTGTTTTGGGAAGAGGTGTTTCTTCTCTTGCCTAGAAACATCTTTATGAATTTTAAAAAGTTTTCGGATAAAGTAGACACTTGAGGAGGTTTCCATCTTGCAAATGAAAGATGGTATTTTCCTGTAGCCATCACTTGGTAAGAGAACAAGGTGTCAGGGCTGTTCTTTTCTACATGTTGGATTACTGAGGACCTTGCAGACAAATGGAATGTAGTCCAGAGGGCAATAGCAGAAAAATGATAAAGGACTTGGAAAATGGAAATTGCAAGGGTGATAAAGAGGATGGGACATGTAGCACTTAGGAGATATGACTGTCTATACATACATAAAGGGATATTACAGAGAAGAGAGACTAATTATTCTCTCGAGTCATCAAGGACAGAACAAGGCTAATAGATTTAGGATATTGCTGGGAAAATGTCAGTTATACATTAGGAAATACTTTGAGTAGAAGAACAATGGATGATGCTCTCGAGTAGAGTTGGGCTGGGTTTCCATCACTGAACCTGTTCAGGGGTAAAGCTAGACATCAGGCTGGAGTAATGGATCTTGCTGTACCTTAAAGTCTACCAGAAGCAAAAGGCCTTAGGCCTGCAAACCTTCGTGTAGGAGGGTAATCCTCATAAAGCCTGAAGATTTTCCTTGATTAAGAGTTGCCATATACCTTAAAAAACTTTAAGTTCCTGTGATGTACCAGCCCCTTTCCACAGTAAATTCACAGGTAGTAATTATTTACACAAATTGCAAAGCATGTAAATTGCAGATTTTTCCCTATCAAAATCCAAAACTATTTGTCTCTTGTCCATGAAAAACCTGATTCAATATAATATAATCCATTTTATAAGAATGTTAAGCATTAGTTTACATATTTAAATCCCACAGAAGTCTGACTTTCTTAAATTTATATTCAATTAGAACATTTCTTTGGTTGTTTGAATTTGTTTCTTAACTGTGAGCTTTTTTAATATAGATCTGTTTTAATCTAGATCTGTTTTTAGCCAACCTCAAAAAATATGTATTGCTCAAGACTATTTCCACAATGATCATTATGGGAAGAATTTCAATATGTGGGCAGAACAGATTATTGCCATTGTAGAATCCATGCAATTGGTTTGTTGGCTGCATCAGTATTTCAGCAGAATTTTTGTCAAGGACAGTCTTTTTGCTTTTATTAGTAATTGCTCAAGCTCAACAGAAACTAAAAAAAATGCTAATGAGTTTAATGAATCAAAACTTTCCTTGCCTGCCTACTGCTACTTGTGTCATACTCCAGGGAAATTAAGATGCTGGCAGTGTTTGATGAACAGGGTAAAATCACAACTCTTTCAAGAAACCAGACTAACAGCTGGAAATGGATTGAATGCCACAGCTTTCCTTGCTTAAGGGAGAGAGTAGAGGAGAGTGACCATGATGAAAAAGCACCATACAAATTGCCAAAAAGGATCTTCCTCTGTGTATTGTATAGTTCTATGAAATTCATGGGGATGTTGGTCATAACACTAACACAATTTCGGCAAATCTGGGAATTTTCCATTCTCCTAATTGTCCTTGTGGGATCTGCCTTCTGAACTGGTTATGGTTTTTTGTAGCAGATAGGAAAGTTCTGCATGTCTTTGAGCATCCTTGAGCTTGAGGATAACCTCCTTATTTTGATTCCAGATGTTTCTTTCTGGAAATCATATAACTTCCTACAGTGGGACAATTAGTTGGCCTTTATTTACATTGTTATTTGCATCTCATTCTTTTTGGTGCTAGGATCCAGGTTGGATGACTTGGATAGTGTTTACTGCAGCAGCAATGAATATATGCTTGTGTGTTCTTTATGTTGCAGCAGAGGACAACTTTAAGTACCAGTTTTACTAAATCTTTTTTTCTTCAAGTTCTAAGTAGCTTATTTGGTCTTCTGATCTAAAGAGAGTAGCAGAGAATGTATGCTGTGATAATGATGAAAGGACTAATGAGATACCAGGGAAATCTTTTGGCAGTGTTATAAATAGATGAAAATGTGCAAGTGTTGAGATCCAAAGTCAGATCTTTTTTCACATAAGAGCAGGTTGCCATTTCTAGGGTTTTTTATGGGTTTCTAACTGTGGTATTAGAACTGGTATTGTGAGTTTCTTAAGGAAGTGTGCTATCTGTGGAATTTCAATTCCTAAAGTCATTCTCTGGAGCTTCAAATAACTCTCTCTATATTTTGAAAAGGTATGTAAATCTGAGTTTGTCTTTTCTCAACAAGTGCCCACTTTGTCACTTAAAGAAGTCAAAGAATTTGCTTCTCTGTTTCGCTATTTCATTTGCCAGTCCCTGACCTTTGTAATCCAGTTGGAGCACAGATTTTCTCTCTTTTCAACAGGAATGCAACAATGCTTAAAATAACAGGCTGAAACATGCTCACCTTCCTACCATGTGACAGTATGTTAAACTCTGATTTTTTTCAGTTAATTTAACATTCAGATGCAGTATTTTCTTGCATTTAACTGAGACTTCTCAACTTTATGCAGAGTATAGGAACAAAAATCTCCCCACAAAATCTACCACCCAAGTATTTCAGAGGACTGAGAATATATTTGCATTTAGGAGACAAATCAGGCACATTATTCTAGAATGGCCATAAAGCTGTCACAGCAATACCAACGATAAATGCAAAAAATTACTTCTCCTGTAAATCACTTCACTGCTGCTGCTTAGGAATCCTCTAATGGAAGCCAAACTTCCATTCCACATGTAGGAACACAGCACAGCCTGGGGACTTATGGATGCCACCACCTCTAGGTATTGTTTTTGCATAAAAATGTATATTCCTAGGACTAAACAGAAATGAAATTTTCCCACAGGTGGCTCAGAAGTGTCCTGCTTTCAGTCTGGATAAAAGAGTTTTGAAGTTGAGATATGAACAGTCCCTATAAAAAGTTTTTATTTTATCATATAGTCTTCAAAATAATTGTAGAGTGAAGGCATGGCTTGTGGTCCTCCCCTGTCTTAGGGGGTGACTGGGATTTGGAATAATACTATGAGGAGACATTGGAAGAGGGAACTGCTACCATATTCAAGAGTTCTACTGAGATGTAGCATTCAAGAAACATTTCTTCCTTCTGAAATAGCACATACTGACCTTATTAATGTTTTGAGAAAATATAAATAAAACTCAGATGTCAGAAACAGTGCTAAGATCAAGGTAAAGCTGTCCCAAGTAGGGGAAAAAAATATTAAAACCCCACAAACCCCAAAATAAACAAATAATCACATGTAGATTTGTGGGTATAAATCGCTGGGAAGCAAAGAATGCTTTCAATGTTATTCCTGATGAAAAATGAAGAAAAAACTTTTCCCAAAAGCTTTATATCCAGTCACCTTGGCTGAAGGTTTAAGCTTTGGGGCACTGATGAAAACCAGAACATTACTCCAAAGACTTCTTACTGGTAAGGAAAACTCCAAAGGGGAGAAATAGTAATTTCCTGATTCCATAAAATGTTTCTAATTAACTTTCAAGGAGGACTAGACCTTTGCCTGTGGGTTAAGCATTCCTTTCTGATTCATTTGCCATTACATGTAGGATTTAAAGACCAGAACTGGCTGACTTTCCTTGTCTCTCAGTTCAGGTCTTGGACAGGACAATTACCAAGAGCAACTTCTGAGCCACTGTTGGAAATGCATCCAAAAAATATATACAGAGATAAAACTTCTTCTGGACTTACCAAAACTTCCCCCCATGATAGGAGTATCCCTTGAAAACCTAGCTCATTAAATTGTTTGAAATGTGAATGCTTTGGAATGCCAGCTTCTTGGCCTGATTTTTAAAAGGAGGTGTGCATTTTTTAATCAGAAAACCAGTATTTGACAGGAAGTTGATTTTAAGAGTAACACCTGTGATATGAAAGAGGTGTGTTCATAAAAAAGGAGAAGGTCAAAAAGCTTCTCCTTTCACCAAGCATTCTCACTCAGGAAAAAAGCTATCAACAACCATTCTGAAAGTCCAATGTTCCTTCAGTCACTGAATTTGCTCTACAAGGAGAGGAGCTTGGCCAATGCTTGATACAAACCTGACAAATTCCAGAAATATTCTCTCTGTACAAAAAGGCACCGTAATCTTATTCTTTTTCTGGCAGTTATTAATGAGTATGTACACATACATAGACAAAGTATTGATGAGATGCTAATCTCAAAAGAGATAAGAAAGAATTTGTAGGGTGGACTCATTTATAAGTCTATGAGAAGTACACATTTGTCATTGATACATATCTAATAAACTGTGTACAGATGACATATTGATAAGTCACTCCCAATAAAGTTTTTGCAATGGTGGCATAATGCTTTAACTCATTCCCATTGTACCTTTCAGAATTTACAGCTGAGCAGATCTACAGTAGGAAGCTCTCACTATTCAGCCTAAGTAATAAATAGAAGCTAGCTTTTTCTTTGGTATAAATACAACAGTGCAGACTTTGTAGCTATATTCTGCACAGACAGCATGTTCACAAATCAGTCAAATCAGTGTGTACCAAGTATATCCAATTCTCATTCTGCATTATCTCCTGCTGTACAGTGTAAATAAAGCACGTAGCAAGCATGCCTCTCATAGAAGACAAAACACAAACACAGTTAAAGATCTGATCAAAGTCTGAGCTACTCATGTACAATCAGATGTCAGCTCTTCAAACTACAGGATGCAGAGGAGACACTTCCTACCCCTTCAGAAACACCTCCCTGACTTCAGGGAACTGCAGCGTGTATTACATAATGTGTTACATCATCCACTGAGTCTATAGGCACCTTTTTTGGTTAAAATCTCATCATGGGATCCACTTGCTGAGAGTTTAATTCTATCTGATTGAGTGGTTCTGCATAGTCTGTCTGATGGGACCTGGTTCATGACTCACTTGTGGATTTACTTTTATCACAAGCTCTGTTCTGTAATGCTTTATTCTAGTTCAGAAAGCTCAGATTGTGTTTAGAAGACATAGGGAAATCTGAAATTTTTTTCCACCTTTTTAGACTCTTCCTATTTTGTTTGTGCAATTTATTTTTTGTGGTTCATTGAAGGCCCATTTCAGAATTGGCTACCTGTGACCAAAATAGAAGCACAGTTTTCCTGCTCACACGGTTGGGAGTAAAGATTGTTCCAACTGTAAAAGAGTCAGTCACCCCTTATTTAATTAAGAAAAAAAAAGCCATTAATTCTGAATGAACCTATACATACTCTAATAAGCTTTAGTAAGTAGCCTGTTATGCCTTGAAGATGGGCTTAGGACAACTTCTAAACTTTAGTGGAAGACAATAGGAAGATTCGTCCTGGTACTATGGAACTTTCATCAGGTTCCTGGTTTTCAGATGTGACAAATATGGATTTGCTCTTGCAAAGAGCCCTCAAAATGACTCCTGGAGTACCACCAGTTACTTTGAAAAGGTACACGTAGTCTTTATTAAAAAATATTTTTGGAAAAAGAAGAAAGGCATTGCACAGCACACAAGAGTGTTTTTAATCTTACCAACTAACAGAAAGACAACAACTTCCTTTTCTCATACTACTTACCTTGTAGGAGAGAGAAAAGAGAGAAGGTGAGTGTTTGGATGATCTTATTCTACTTCTCAAAGGGTTTTAGTGTATCACTTCCATCTCTGATCAAGGGGGATTATTAGGATTTCTTATCAGTGAATGCACAGTTCTAAACAAGCATGTGAACACAGAATAAAATTCACCTTTTAAGCCCTAAAGGAGATGCAAGAGAAAGTGCATTTACATTTTAAATTTTCATTCCAAATCCAGTGCAGGGTCCCTAAAGGAGGGAGGGCTATTTAAAAATTCATGTGAAGCTTTGGATCTGGAATCCTAGCATATTTCCTGTTGAGGAACTGCATACATCACTAAATGCCATCACCACTTACCACTTTTATTATGCAGATCACTCTCTTGAAATATGGCAGTAGATGATTTCTGCCTCATGGGATGTGCAGGACTTAGACCATATTGAATGATAATGGTTTGTGCAAAACTTTGCACTGCTACTCTCTTTACAACATTGATTTAGGGGATGAAGGCTGGGCCCTTTTTTTTTTTTTTTTTCCTATTGAAGATGACAATCAACACTTCCAGAAAACTTAAATTAATACAAAAATAATAATTAAAAAAAAGTTCAGATGGGTTTGCAACACAGTTATACATCAAAGTTCTACCAATGCATTATGCATCTCTCTAGTTTTTTGAATCTTCCTTGCATGCCTCCCCCCATACTCCTAAACAGAATAGCTCCTTTCATCATGCTATTGGTGTAAACAGGAGCAGGACTAATATTGGTGAAACTGTTATATGATTTCTGTATAAAGGCCATTTTGCTTTGTGGAAAAGGTCACCACACATAGACTGCTCTGAATCCTGGATTCTATACTGCAAGCCATTAATTTGTAGATCATATCCAAAATAAGCATGGACCTACAATAGCAGTAGCACCATATGTGTCAGCCAATTTATTTTTTGAAGCGGTTGACTTGATACTAAATTTGTGCTGAGATAACAAAACATTTTCAGCAATTAAGTTATAGAGAGACTTAATTATTAAATGTCAGCCTGACTGTAATAATTTTGAGCTTAAAAAATATTATTGGCTTAATCATATGATGATTCTGCAGAGAAAGCTTTTCAGCTAGAGCCTTTAAAGCCTGGATAGGTATCTAGAACATGAAGTGAGAGTGGGCATTTTGAACCCTGCTCATAGATTGCTGTTCTCACTATTCCTTGAAGGAACCACCAGTTGATCCATTGCTGTAACCTGTGCACATCTCCATTCCCAAGAATAATTTGGTATATTTGCAAAGATATTTGTCCATCCATGTGAAAAATATTCCCAAGAGAGACTCCACAGTCCCTCTGTGTGATCTGTCTCTGAATCATGGCAGAACTTTGGCCACGTTTTTTGTAATATTTAAGCTGATCATCTCTGGCTGTATCAACTGTAGTAAAAATTCCTGTAACTCCTCATCTTCTGTTTTGTATAGAAAAACTGAAGCAAATTACCAACCAAGTCTCAACCCAGATGCAGAGTATGTTTAAAGATATTTAAGAAGTTATGTGATTGTTGATTATGATGTAAGAAGAACATTTAGAAGAAACATCCAGCACTGAAGCCCTGCATTTGGATTCCTCAGATGTACTGTTGATTTCCTGTGTAGCCTTGGGCAAAGCTCTTCACCTTTAAAGTGTCTGATTTCTTCTCAAAAAGACACATAGCTTTTACTGTTGCAGCCTTTCTGTTTAGTAAGGGAAATTTACAAAATATTCACACACAAAGTAGTTAATCCTTCTTTAAATCTCAGCACATCGGTTCCTTTAGCTCACCATTGCTATGGACTCAGCAGCTGTCCTCGGATCTTTTTCCTCTTTCCCTTCCTACACCTTTTTTACTGATATTTATAACACAGCAGGGGTATTGAAATTTACAGTCAGTTCAAGATAAAATCCCTGTCTGCTTGATCAGCAATTACCTTGTTTTCAAAAGTTCTACATTAGTTTGAAATGTTACTTGAGGTTCAGTGTCTTTCAGATTAAATTGACATTTAAAAAAAGGAGAAATACTCATTCTCTCCTAACCTTTGGAAATAACACTGGGTTCAGAGAGTACTATCTGCCTCCCTGCTACTTGTTTCTTATCATTTTCTACAGTGCTCAGGCTATTATTTTCTTTAACCTCTGATATGTGTTGTTGAGCTGGTCTGGGTGCCAAACACCAGAAGCACTTTGGTGAAAAAGCAGTAGTGACCCTCAATACATTTGATCTCGTTTCTTGACATTTCTGTCATCATTATTTGACTGCATGAAAATGGTAAAAAAACCCCACTAAACCCTCAGCCCCTGCAAACCTGAAGCCCTTCAAAGAGAAATAGCCTGTACACTACTGGCTGAGAGCCTGCAAAGGACATTTATCCCATGATCCTGCATAAATGCCAACCAGCTAATTGAATGTTCCCTGCCTGGCTTCCCTACAGTTTGATTTTTTTTTCCCCCTCAAGTTTTGGTGGGTGAAGTTTTACCTCTCTTTCAACTCTTCTTTTTTTTAGTCTGACTTGATTCATTCAGTTACTGTCCAGAAAAAAATCTTTTGCCAGTTCAGACAATTCTTTAATCAGATTTTATGTTGCCCCTCAAGTCTTGTTCTTCAGTGAAGAGCAGCTTGACCCTCAATCCAGAAAAAATGAATGTTTGAGGGGAAATGTTTCCCTTTGCACTGTGCACATTCTGTGTGAAGGGGGATAAAAGGCTTTTCAATATGTCAGTTCCCCTAATTGCAAGTTTGCTAAACATCATTTTTTCCCCACCCTTATCAATAGACATAAAGATCTGAATTAGATTTCCTTCACCGTGTTTATCTTCCACTGGAAGTATAATAAAGTGCACTACTCTATCTGAAAATGCCTGTGAAAACAAAAACCAGTTGAGAAGAAGTTCCTGATGTTATTACAACCTGCTTTTACAGGACCAGAATCACAGCAAGTTACCAAGTGCCATCTGCAGTCTCTTCCTCCCATTTTGATGTCTAATACAGAGTGATCAACCTTCAGTGGGTTTTTCCTTTTTTGTTTTATTAAATACTCTACTCACCACTATTCTGAGGGACAAGACAGTTCCAAAGTCCAAGGATTAAGCTCACTAGGAATGTGAGTAAACCTTTCATGCATTTCAAAGGCCAGTTACTGCCAGCCCTCTACTTACTAAATTTCATTTCTTTTGCCAAAATTAACCTGTCTCAATTTAAGTACGGACCTTGTAAATGGGGAGGGGCTAAAGTGTCTTTAAAATCCATTAGGATTCTACAATTGTCCTATGATCTCATTACAAATCTTCACAATAATATCAGGGTTAGGCTTCATCTAAAACTCCTGATATGGACCTCCAAGTACCAAGGAACAGAGAGTCCAAAGGCAGTAAGAACTGGGATGTGTTAGATGCCATTTTATGTTGGAGTACATTGTCAGCAATGCTGTTAACCAAATGCCTGAGTTCATGATACATTTTCCATTAAGATATTACTGTAAATTGTGACTTTGATGAGCTCTGGCAACTTCTTTTGGAAGGATCTAATTTTTCTAATAACTGCATTTTGACCAGGTATTAATGAGTTTAATTTCCTACTGGTGTTAAACCACCACAGCAGCTTAAAAAAAACTTCCCTTACTTATCTCTCATAGTCTTGTCAGCTAGAAGGCTTTTTAAAATGCAGGTACTGGCCAATACATTCTCTTTCGCTCAGTTCATTGAAATCAGGAAATAAGTCCAGGTTATTCTGTAGCTGAGGATGAAAAACTCAGGTTTCTGTCTCCTTGGGGTACAATTTTTATCTTGTTGCTGTGCAACGACAACTTGATACAGGAAGGTTAGTTTTTTTGCGCTTTGTTTTGATTGTTTATCATCATTAATTTGCCTAATTTTTCACTTCCCTTGGAATAAAACATAAAAATATGAAGGAGAATTCCCCACAAAGATAAGTTTATGTCTTAGAGTGGTTGCCTTGTAGTCATAGCTGACTGCTGGAAGTGTTGAACCTGAGTTCGTGGTTGCCATGAGCAGCGTAAAGTGTAGGAAATGTGTCAGTATAGGGTGAGGTTTTCGTTGTTTTGTTGTGTCTGAAAATATTTGAAAGCTGGGAGCCAAACCTGGGTTTTTTCCTAATGTTTTACAAGCTTACAATTATGAAATAAGTAGCATTTTCTAGCTGTATCTTTTCATAGATGAGTTCATTTCGATGACACAGCTTTGTAGTAGTAAAAGCAACAGCAACAAAAACAATGCTGTAATTGGAGCTAAGTCTATTTTATGACTGTTTTGTTCTTTGAGATCTTGAGTTACCCCAGGAAACTTTACCAGGCTAAATATTTACTTTCACCCACTCTTTTCTTATGATTCATTTTCATTCTTTCTGACATTTTCTATGGAAATGATTAAATTAATTAATCAGAGTTTGAGCACTTTGTTTCAACACACTCACATTACTAATAGAGGCATAGATACATTTAGTTAACATCCTATGATTTTTTTTTAATGATTGATTTGTAAGCAGAGAATACTTAATTCACCAAGAAGTTCTTCCTAAGGAAGGCTGGGTAGTTTCAGGAAAGAACAGATTCAAATTAAGACACCCCAGTATGGAATATAATGGGACCAAAAGACTAGAAGGGTATGAGCTAGAGAAAAACTGGTCAAGGGGAGAAAAGAAACTTCCATCATCTAATGTCAATTACTGCACTTCACACTGACTTTTACCCAATTATTTTTATCTTCAGCTTAGCTTACATGGATACTCATAGAATGGCACATGGCCTGGATCAGAGAGAATTTTGAGGGTCACTATTCATCACAGTGTGTTCATTCCTGTCTTTGAAATGGCCCACAAGGTGGAGAAAATTAAGATATCTGCAATGCTATAGACTAACCTGCAGCAAGACCTGCTAATTAACTTTGGATATTAGCTCAGGAACATGAAGACCTCAGGACTCCAAGTTTTATTTTGTAACAGGCAGGTAAATCATGGGGCCTTACAGCAACTGCAAATTGCTGGATCCCAGGTCTCCTCAATATTATTTCACACATGTATTTTTGAGGCACAGCTTGGGGGAAAAAAATTTCCACATGTTCCCATGCTCAATAAATCCATCTCAGTTCCAGCTCTTGTTCATGGCCTGTGGCATTGCTGGGGTAGAAAGCTGAGGCTTCTTTCTCCAGCCTCCCATCACCATAGTCCTCTGCAAGACTCACATCACATCACAAAGTGCATCTATAACAAGGCATGCTGTGCATCCTCTCCTTCCTATGCAGAGTTTATAGAAAAGCACACCTTTCTTTCCACTGGTGATCCAGTGCTCCCAGAGCTGGTATTAAATTGCTGGCAATCAAACCCTAGCTACAGTAGACCAGTCTCTCCCATCCCAGGTGTTTGGTGGGCCTGTTGACTGCCCCAGTGTGAGTCTCCAGTAAGAACATGACAGAGAACTCAGCTCCCCACAGGCATCTCCCACTTCTGGTCATTCTCTGTCCATGACATCACGGTCACAATGTGATTTCCACCCCTAAAGGATGGACTGTCCTATAATGACAATGCAGCCCTTTATGTCAATTTATCTTTTAAAATAAGACTCTGAGATATCAGTACAGTGAATCCTTCTCTCTCTATTTCTTCAGGTGTTGCTGAATCTTTGAGTCCATCAAGGGTTTTTCAAAAAGCTTTTTGGAAGATGCCCCTCACAGTAGAAGACTCCACCACTTGTGGAAAGCAGCAACCAGCTGACACTGATTAAACTTCATTGTGCTGAGTTTTGTTGTTGGTTTGGGGTTTTTTAGGTTCTTTTTGGGTCTTGTTTGTTTTGTTTTGTGTTTGTTTATTTGATTTTTGGTGGGTTTTTTTTTTACATATGGTTTTGTTTAAACCACATGAAATATTGGAGAGGGAATTTTCCTCAGAAAGTGTAGGTTCAGCCCACAGCAGTAAAAGATTTGTGACCTCAGACATGAGGCCTGGATGAGGTTTTGTTGTAATTTAGATAACTACTATTTCTACTGTAAAGTGGATCCTAAAAAAGAACAGAGAATCAGACAGCTGATGTTGAACAGGATAGTTGGTAACAAACTGCATCCTTCTATTTCCTTTAGGGACCTTGTTGGACTTAAATGGAGCATCCTCGACCTTAAAACTGAAGTAGATTCAGTAGGAGTTTGAAAATCAGACTTCCTAAACCCTGTCAGTAAGTTGTTTAATATGTTAATTGGGCCCTGAACATAATCCCAAGAGGAAAAGTAGTTTATGATTGTTTCAGTGGACTGTTATTCAGCTCCATCTCCAAACAGCAGACATTTACACAGAAATGGATAGTATAGGATATTCTTCGTCTCATATTGTTCCCATAGTAATAATGACATCCCATTTCAATAGGATGTGTCTAGCATTGCTTATGAGCTAATAATTTCCTAGCAATAATTCAAACCGCATCCTTCATTACCCAGAGGTGTTCTGACAACAATAAACTACTCATTTTTTAAAGCAAACCAAGTCAGAATTGCTATCAGCATTTTAAGGAAGATATCCATCTACTGCTGCTAAGTGAAGCAGTCATGTGGAAGGAGACGAGCCAAGTGAATTAAGATGTCCATGCCTTTGGAATTTGGTAGGAGGATGGTAAGATACAGTAATTACTGTGGCAATATTATATTGTGCAAGAGATAGGAAAACGAGGGAAGTGTTAAAGGTGGTGTTTATTTTTTGATCCTGTCATAAAAGTAATTGACTTTAATTATAATAATAAATGTTCTAGCTGCCTCAGATAATTACATTCAGTGCCTTTCATATAGTCTAAATTTATGAGGGTGTTTGGGTCAGCACATCAGCACAGCTTACAGCTATAGATGAAAAGTGGATTCTGCTGAGAGTGCTCTCTTAGAGGTGTTACCTTCAGAAAATATTCTCCTTTTTTAAGTAAAACATTCCTTGAACTCATTGCAATTGCACCACGGGAAACAAAGATATTTCTGCTCTCTATATATCCTGTATAGGACAATGTGTGCTGCAGATGTAACTTAACTAAGCTCAGAGTACTCAGTGGATGAGAACATAGTGTATTTCTTTGTTGCTCAAAAGTTATGGTGAATCACTGCAAAGATTTTCTTTGGCCTGCCTTATGTGCAGGTGGCCAGTGAAAAGGATCCAAAGAGCACAGGCGTGATCAGGACATGCCATTCTTAAGACTTAAAAGCCAAGATTTAATAAATATTGCTTTAATATCTATTTTACTTACTGGCACTTATGAAAGTTGAAGAGTTTTCACAGTTCTTTCTGAGGTGCATACAGCCTCTTTATTCAGGTGATATTGTTAAAACTATTCCAGAAGATCTCTGCACCTTTAACTTCACTGACTTCAGTTTCCCCTACCAGCCTTTCTTGCACAGTGCAGAGACGCCTCTGTGGACCCCTCCTGGAAAACTCCCCCTTCACCCCATCCCTGGAACCCGAGGGGTCAGAACCTCCCAGCTCTGCTGCCCTCCTGCCCTCCCAGTGCTTGCACAGGGTCACTGCACAGCTCGGTAGCCCTGGCCTTACAAGCCTGGTTTGATGTAATCGCAGTAGAGTCCAAAGCTGCTTTACAGGCTGGGCCTGGAAGCTTCTCCTGGGCAGCACTGGGGCCTTGATTCCTGGGAATTAAGGCAGCTCTGCTCACCAAATGTCTCCTCTCCATGCCTGCCCACCTCAACTCACAGAATCATAGAACCATGGAATAGGCTGAAGGGAAGCACAAATATCATTGTGTTCATCAGGGTCCAACTCCGGGCCCTGCACAGAACTATACCCCAGAGTCACATCCTGTGTCCAAGAGCATTGTCCAAACACTTCTTGAACTCTGTCAGCCTTGGTGCTGTGCCCCCTGCTCCTGGGGAGACTCTTCCAGTGCCCAGCTGGGGGAAAAACCTTTTTCTGATGTCCGACCTGACACAACTTCCTTCTTATTCCCTCAGGTCTGGTCACTGCCACCACAGAGCAGAGATCAGTGCCTTTCCCTCCCCTTCCCCTAAGGAAGCTGGGGGGTGCTGTGTGTTCTCCCCTCTCCAGGCTGAATAGTCCAGGTGACCTCAGCTGCTCCTCACACAGCTTCCCCTCAAGGCCCTTCCCCATCCTTCTGGCCCTCCTTCAGGTGCTCTCTAATTGTTTAATGTCATTTCTGTGTTGTGTCACCCAAAGCTGCCCCCAGCACTGGAGGTGAGGCTGCCCCAGGGCAGAGCAGAACAGGACAATCCCCTTCCTTGCCCAGCAGGTGATTCTGTGCTTGATGAACATCGAATTTCATAAAATTGTTAAACCCAGAGCAATACCACAGTAGGGTGTAAATGTATCATTTTTAAAATAAAAATGTTCCTCATTTATGTATAATAAACTCCAGTAACTACATTGGTTTCTCCATCCAGTTTTCAATGTGTCAGTCAAAGAGGATATTTGGAGATAAGTGGACATTTAAGTGCTCTGCCTCACAAACATAGAATTTGAGTTCTCTCTATTTGCTTCACTGTCTTGTGACATATGTAAGGTGTCACATATTGCAATAATAGCAATTGATCTACTACCAAAGAAACCAAACCATCTAAGAATGAAGAGATTTATATATTACTAGAACAGCATAGAAGTGTCTGCAGCTCTCAGGAAGTTAGAATATCATCCAATCTGAAAGGTATGGCTGGATTTATTGAAGTGCTGAACAATTTCATGAAATCATTGTGCTTTCTCTGTACCTTAGATCAAATAAACTGATATCAGCCTTCATGATGTTACATCAGCATTAGCAGTGAGGAAAGAGTTATTCCTGTGGTGGAGTTTGCTGCCTACTGCCCTGGCACACCCTCCATAACAGGGTAGGATGATCTGACTAGACGGTGTCAAGGGGCTCAAATTCAGAAATTTAATATCTACTTAAAAAAAGTTTAAAAGTAGCATAAACCACTGAAAGTAAAACTAAGTATGTGTTTATAATTTACGTCTTCTCCTGAGATCCATGCAATAATGCTCAATTTAAAATAAAATATTTATTTAATCTCTGAATTTAAGATGGAGAAAATGTGCTTTTCTGAAATACCATTCATCATCTTTTATTTCTTTTAAGAATTGAATATTCAATATGATCCATTTCAAGACAACCAAAACTATTCATTAATATGTGCAGAATTTAGAACAGTTTCAGTCCATGTTAATATATTTCTAATTCATATTTTCACTGTTTTTAAAATAAAAAATTAAATCACCTTGAAATTTATCTTTGTTTAGAAATCACCATGCATTTTTGAAAGCATTCCCTATTAAAATTAGAATGTACCCAGTAGAGTTTATTAGACATAAATAATGAACATAGTTGTTAAAAACCCCAAGGTTTTATTTTAGTTTTAAATTAGCACAAAACTGATTAATCTAGGTGGAGCAAGAGAGAAGACTGCTAAGTGACCAGAAGACTTTATATTAAATTTTAATTATTTTTGTTTGTGAACAGTTCACATGATACTATCACCATTGTAATAGGAAATGGAGATACATTTTCTAAACATGGAGTCTTCCTGTACATACTCCAGTTCTTTAGCTTAAACATCACCCACCCAGATGTGAGTGGAATTTTGGAGATGTTCAAGTTTCAAATTAAAGCTGTTGGATGATTTTGTTTTGGGAAAAATAGACACTATCAAATGCAGATCTGAGAGAATGATTTCCAGGGGAAAAACATCTAGGGAGCTTCTGCTCAACATCCAATCTGAAACAAGTTGAGAGAAGAATAAGCATATTCTATCATTTATCCCTTCATCCACAGAGTCTCTGGTGAGCTTCCATTTTAACTGACTTGTTCTTCTTCACAAAGGACTTGGACTTGTCCTTGTGGGTCCCTTCCAGCTCAGTATATTCTGTGATTCTGTAAAACAGACTATAAAGCAATAAACACAACTCAATTTTTGCTAAATTTGTGCTGTAGTCTGTTACATGACCAAATCAGACCTGACAAGATGTGGTAGGTTTTTTTCTGAAAAGTGAGAGATAAAGGAACAAAGTAGGTGGGAGCTGAAACTTCATGCACGATCTGCATTCATCAGGCAGCTGAAGAAGAGAGCTGAGATGGAAAAACACTTCTCAAAGAGTGGAGGAGATTCTTCCCTTATTGTATATATGGGCAGATATTTTGTCCTATGCAAGCATTTTTAGTAAACTTGGGTGATCCTTTTGGAGAATTAATACATGTCAGCCACAGTATATTTCTCTGAGATAGGAGGAACAATCTTGGTTACATGTAAAATCAGATTCCCATTCCTCCTTCATTACCAGGTAGGAATAGCAGCCTTTAACCCCTCCATGCTCACAGGTATTTCCCTCATTTAGAACTTACAGAGAACTGAGATATTATGTGTGCCTCTTCAGAAAAATTCACCTCCATCATTAATAACAGCTCTTGATTAGAAATTTGAGTTAAAGCACCAATCCTCAAGAGGCTCAGGCTTCATATTCTTTCCACGGTCTGAATTATATTACTACCTGATAACACACAAAAGTGGGAAGACCTTAACAAGGAAGACAGAAAGAGGCAGAATATAAAAGAGAGGTGTTTTTTCCCAGCCTTTTTAAAGTTTAACAAAAGTTTGTCCATGGCTCTATTCTCCTCTGTGAGATTTTTGCATAACAAGCATTAGGAGCTGCCTCATTATCTCCTGTGGCAGTCAGTGCCAGCCATCTCCACCTGGGCATTTGAATGGATCTGAAGCAAGGTGATACCTTTATAATGATGCCATCAGTGGCCTTAGTAAAGGCAAGAAAACTGGGAATTTTCTTGGTGCCTCACTGACTGTATTTTGAGGATTACAATCTCTCTTCCATTAAGATTGATAGGGTGATTAGCATAATTAAGTCAGCTGGCCTTGGAGCTTTCCTTTGCAAAGTCACAATTACTGATGTAATTTTCATCCTTTCCTGTCTTCTCAGAGACATCTATTTTGTGTCAAAGGAAAAGGTGATTTTTTTACCCCAGAGCGTTTTGGCTTTGCATCTTCACAGTTTTGTCTCAGGACTCTCTATTACACCACAGTAACCTGAGATGGAAAGAACAAATACATAATCCAGAGCCAGTGCACAGCTAGAGGCAATGCATAATTGTTTTAGACAACAGACTTGTCTATAGTTCCTGTTCAGGTTGCTTTCAATTGACCTTTTATTTAAAGAATCATCACACAGTTTTCTGACATACTGGAAACTGAGCTTGAACTTTCTTTCACTTTTTATCCCTTTATTTCTGTAATTTCTTAACAAAAATAAAAGAAATATAATATTGGTTTCAATATGTCATGCTGGTTCTTATTGAAACAAGAACAGAAACATAGTTTCCCCTGACACACAGATTTCAAAAATTTTTTTCAGGAGGGCTTTCTTTGATGTATCCTAGCAAGATCCTTGCTTTGGTCCCCTGTTCAAAATGTTGATGCAGATTCCCCCTGGAGAAATGATATCTTAGATGTTACAGGAAGAGCACAACCTTCTAAGATCTCACAAGTGCTCTGTAGTGGAGCAGGAGATTGGAGCCATGTTTCCAGTGACCAAAAGGGGTCATTTGGCTGTTGGGCCATGCTTTGGCTCTGAGATGATTGCTATTGGAAAGGCAATGTGCCTCAAGGTGCACATCAGCCAGAAACATTTTATCCTTTACAGTACAGGACAGACAAAGGAATCTCTTCAACCTTTCTCTTACAGGTGTTATTTAATGCTGATTCTCTATAAGTCCATGCCATTTATAATATGTATTGTTATGAATGTACCAGAAATTCAATTAGTGTTTGTTACTAATGTTTCCATGTCATAATTGCTTAACCTTATTATGGAAGTACAATTACTTATTAAAACCTTGCTCATTCATTTGTCAGCTCTTTATGAGCAATTCATAAATGGACCCTGACTGCAAACTGACCTTTCTCATGTCTGATAATATTGCTCCTCTGACTTCTAGGTGGATTCCTCTGCCTGGCAGAATAAGAGCCTAGGATGTGAGCACTAAAAAGAGCCCCCCTCCCATATTTTCTTTCTGCAGGCCTAGCCTTATATGATCACATTTGGGCAACAGGGAGCTCTCAGGAGCAGAGCTGGGAAGAGAAGCCCATCGATATTTTACAAGACAAGCACAAGACACAGCTGAGCTCTTTGAGCTTTTCTCACCAAATTGTGTTCTGGGATTAACAGGGAGGAAACTCACTTCTTGTGTGGGCACAACTTGACAGACAAAACCCAGTCTTTCTCTCTTCATTTGCATGCAACAGAAATATCACATTTTTGTGATGCTCCTTTCTGTCTCCTCGAAATTGTCCTCTTGCCATTTGAGCCAAAAGGATCAGGGCCCTCATGTGCCCCTATCTATGTGTGACCTCAGAGACTACCTGTGTCCAATTTTCCCCTCCTATGCACACATTTTCAGCACGGTTCTGAACAGATCAGAACTCCAAATGTCTTATCTAAGCAGATTTTGCCCCTCAGCCTGGACAGGACCATCAACAGCCATTGATGGCCATTGTCAAAAGCTTTGAAGATCATGAACAAATATTGGTTTTCCTTTACAATGTGAAAATTGATCATGGTGAAGAAACAGATCCTTTGTATCCCAGTGTAACCATCACATAAGGCTATTACCTGAGGACCTCAGCTCATACCACTCTCATATTGGTGTTGAGTATAAGGTACAAATATTAACATGAAACACAAGGGTAAAAGAATTATAGAAATAATAGTGTAAAGAGAGAAAAGACTAAAGTTGTCAATTAAAGATGTTGCAAAAATAATGTAGGATGACTGAAAGTAAAAATTAATTAAAAGTGGAAAGTGAGGAAGACTGAGGATATAAGGCTGGGCTGTCACAGAAGAAGAGTGAAAATTCTGTAGGGAGTTGGCTGTTTAGGAGCTCAGTCTTTTATGAAGCATATGTCCTGAGAGTGTGGGAAATCGACACTTTGGAAGGTGAATGTATGTTAGGTATTTCTGGTGTGACTCCACATAGTTTGAGGCATATGCCCAAACTGTGTGGAGTCACACCACAGGTGTGGAACATATTTGGGTCAGATGTTCTATTTAGCTCTTTTCTTAGGGAAATTAGTTTGGATGCATGGAGCCAGTGTAGAGATGTGAATCAAGACAGAGTGAAGACTTGTGAATTTGTATTTCATATATATATATATATCCACATGTATACAGTATATAAGTAAGTAAAGATACAAATATAAATGCAAATATGAATGTGTATATAAAATATGTATAAGAATATTGGGTATTTTTCTTAGTCAAATTGCTAATAAAAACATAAAACTGCTACTTTAAAGGTCTAGAATCATTTTCTCAATTATATTGGATGTCAAGCACATTTAATTAAACTCATGTTTAGAGCCAGAAATGCACATGAACCAGAACAGAGAGAGGTAATGGGAGAAGTTGCAAAATTACTTGGCTTCTCCAAGAAGCCATTAGTTGGCTTAAGAGACCTGAGAGATGATAGGATTTAATCAAGTCCTAATTGTCTTGAATTTGAGGGTTATAAAGGATGGTGAAGGCTTCCATACAGATTGGAAAAGTGAAATCAAATGTTTTATCTAACTGTCATTAAGAGAGAAGAGATTGGAGTTGATTGCTAGGAATTATAGAAGTGCTGGCAGTCAATATTGCCTTCATTCCAAACTTATATTGATGTCTTGACTTCTGGAATGTTGGGGTCATTGCAATTGGTTTTTTTGGCTAAGCAAAAGCAAAATCATATGATGATCAGTGGATATACATGGAGGGAAAATGGAATAAAAGATGTCCATGGTGAGTAGAGTAGGGCAGATGGAACTCAGTAAGGAGAGGGTGAAATGAAATAATAGAAAGATGAAAAGCACCCCTAGCAAGCTAATTTTCCTCTGAAATGCCAGTATCTTTATGAGACTTCAATGTACCAAAAAAGAAGCTGAGTTCAGCCAGAGAGCTGTCAGCAAAGGTTTTTATTAAAACACAAGACTTTTTAAAGCTAGAGTAAGATTTAGATTGACATTCTGCTTGTTGCTTCATAAGAAACACCAACAGTTTCTATGGCAGAATATGGGACAGACAGGTATTGCAAGGGATTTTTTACTGAGTTAATTTCTGACTAAGAAAAGCAGATTTTTGATAATTGCTTACTCTGATTATAAAATTTCTAAATCTAGTACATAACATACAACTTATAATTCTTTATTTCCCTTTCTCACATTAAAGGCAAACATGATGTTTCTTGCCAAAACTGCCCACTTGGCCTCCATATGTCTCCCTGGTAAGCAGAGATCATGGCAAATGCTGTCCCTGAGACCCCCTTGGAGATGTCTGCTGGACCACTCCATGAGTAACCAGGACTCTCAGACATTATCTGCCTGCTTCTTCTCATTTTCTTCCCCTGCCTAAAACAAGATTGTACCCCTAGAATAGGTGCTAGTAATTTCCCCTAAAAGTGGGCTCTTTTATCTTGTTTTAAAAAACATGCTTACTTTGAGAATACAAATGAGTTAAAAAGTAGTTTTCAAACTCAAATTGCCCTAAATCCATGGATGCTGCCATTTCACTAACAGGAATGAAGGGTGAGTTTATTCCACCTCAATGTCCAGATTATGAAAGATCTGAAACTGTCTCCAGCTGTTTTTTGTGGGATACTTGTACATTCTCCATGATGACAGTTTGCATGCACACAGCCCCTAGCACCAACAATTCCTCTTCACTGTATACAAATCCTTTGAAAGCTGATCTAATAAGAAATAAAGGGGAAATAATATTTTCTGAACCTCCAAAGTGTGCTGTGATGGTGACAAATGCCCAGCTAGTGATGTGTTTTAAGATAGAAAGAATTTTCTCTCCCCTAAGTGGATAGAGGGTGAATTTTTTTTTTTTGCTTCCTCTTTGGATGAATGTTAGTGGATTTTTAGAATGACCAGGAATGAATTTATATACAAAGGGTTGAGTATCTCAGCCAGACTTATCAACCTGTGAGTCCTAGAGCTTCTAAAAATGCAAAAGTGGAAGCATCTGAAAACCCACATTTGAAGCTTTGAACACCAACATGACTGACCATTAAAAAATATGGGAAAAATTCTCTTGCTCATCTGCACCACTACCTTGTATAGCTGTATCGTGCAGAGGGTAAAGAGTCTGCATTTCCTTACTGTTCCTGTGTAGGATAAATCTAATATTTGTGTAAGGAGTGCCTTGACCATTTAAGCCAAAAATTTGAAGTGGTGAGACCTCAGAAAGATTAAAGAGACCTGGAGACAGTAGACTTGGCACCTCCCATAACTGAATTTCAAATCATAGACCGACTTTGTATGTAGAGCACTGAAGTTCCCATTGGGGCCAAAACACTTAGGATTTTTGTGCTAGGTTTAGCAGTCAGAATACAGAGAGAGGTGTCCGTGGAAGAGAGAGAATTTTTCTTAACAAGTGTTAATGACTGCCTTCCCCATTTTCCTCTCTAGAACACAAGCCATTTGCCTTAATGCTTCTTTAGCAGATGCTGTTAGAGAACAGTAATAGCAGTCTCACTGAAGCCCAACAAATCTCTAACCCATCTGTTTGCACAGAGCAAACCCCCTGCCCTGGCCAGCAGGATGAAAAGAGCAGTGCAGTGTGTCTGCAGAAGTCTTCACAAGAGTGAAGCACTAAATGAGATTTCTAGCCCAGAGCTGACCTGCAGCAGACAGAACTGCAAATGATAAGATGGATCAGCAGATGCATACTTAGCAACTTTACAATAATTTGTTTACTTTCTCCCCTTCCTAGTTAATATTCCCTTTCACAAGTGGTCTTAGCTCCTTTCTGTGTTAGGATATGTGCCTGTGGTTTAGCCACCCCACATCCAAACTATTCAAACCAAAGGCAGCCCCAGCTCAGTATCCTGTCCCTGACAACGGCCAAAAGTGGAACCTGAAGGAAAGTTTATTGTGACTATGTTTAGCTGTCATGACACAATATCTTACTTTCATGTTATCATCAGTTAATCAACATCAAATAAACATTTGCACTTATTATAGTACAGTTAAATTCTCAAAAGTATAAGCAACCTCCATGAAAGAACCGCCTTTTATAAGGCCCTAGGGGTTTGTTAAGGTATCTGCAGGCAGCTGATGGTGGTAAGTTGCTGTGCTGTCATAAAATGAACATCAGGGCTGCAGCTAGGTACCACTTTAAATACTGATGTTCAAGAATAGAGCTGGAATACAATATTATGGAATAAAAATCTTCCTCCAGTCTATTCACTTTTTATTACAGCAGCTGTAATAGCAGAGCTGGGACCAGAATAAGTAGCCAGATGAAGATGACAAACGTTTTACTGGAAGAGTCATTTTACCTGCAGTGTCAGGAAGTGGTGACGGCATTCATGGATCTTCCCCTACCACAGAAAGGTTTTCTGAATCTACCACCCTGAGTGCTAAACTATTTGAGATTTTGGGGAGATACTGAGTTCAGGATAGTTCAGATCCAAAGTTTGCTTTGGTGCAGCAAGGCAGAGCCATGTAATTCAGGAGTAATTTTCATTTCAGGACCTGATCATCAGGAAGCATTGACATAATTAGATAGCCTGGCTTCATTTTCTATCCTCAGTTTTATTTATATTGCTAGTTAATGCACTGGTAGCTACTTTTTAATTCATTTCTGTGCACAATGAAATCCTCACAGGTGAATAGAAACCCCTTTGCTTATGCCAAATATTCTTCTGCATGATTGACTTTGGACAGATTTCAGTCTGAATGCAAACTTAGAGGGAGCTGATTGTAAGCTTGTGCGCCAACAGATTTCCAAACTGAGGTGGAACACAGTCTTCCCACTGCCTTTATTTGTGCTTAGTGCCTTCCAGAATATGCTGCAGTTTCTTTAAATATGTTTGGCAACACACAAAGTCATCTAGAAGACTTGGCTTGCTGAAGAAACTTCTAACAATTCATAGCAGTTAAATGACCATGAGATGAGTGAAAAAGATCAAATTGTCTTTAAACTACATTGATAGAGATGAGAAATAATATTACCAAGAAGGGATGTCCTTTCTTGTTTTCATAATTGTCTACTCCAGGATTTGTTGCTGCAGACCTATCAGGCCAGATTCTTATTTTTGTTTTAATTGTAAAGGAAAAAACATGAGAGAGCTCAGAAGCTGATGATGAGGACTGCTTATTTGGAAGTATTTATTCCATTATTTTGCTCCACTTTAGGCACTAAGGTAATTTAGCCATCAAGTTTTTATTAGGACTTAGGAAACTGGACACTGAAACCCAAGTGAACATCAGGGGAGCTGGTTTTCTGGTTTTCTAAATACCTTGAAGTTTGTGTGGGTCCGAGCCAGCATAATGGCTGCTTTATATTAAGCAAGAGCAGCACATTAGCTGAGGTAAATTAGAGCTCTACATAGGCCATTCAAACGTTGAAATGTGTAGGTCTAATATCTCTGCTGAATAAGGGCCTGCAGTTAGATTCCTCTTAATATTTGTGTGTTTTTAAACCATAAAGGATTGCTATAGCTACTATATGTAAAACAGGCATTTTAATTTTATGTGGAAAACATTTTGCTGGTTCTTGTTCTTATAATTGTATAATTTTCTCAGCACTTGGTTTTGATTTAGAGACTCTGGAAAAGTCTCCAGTCTCCAGTCACCACTGGAAAAGCTGCTGTATTTCCTCTGACAATTAATCTACCTATTAACCACCCTCACTGTAAAAATGAGTAATTTAATCCTAGTACAGACTTCTGCAAACTAGGTCTACCAAATGGATTTCTTTGTGCGTTTCTGCAGTTGATGGGTCTGTTCTAGATTCTGTGAGTGCTGAAACTTCTCATCCCTGGTCACAAAAAAGACCATATCTCATGTCACAGTTGTGCTGCTCAGAGTCCCAGGAGCAGGGACACTTTCACTGAACTGATGCTGTATCAAGTTTCCCAGGTGGCATGTTGCAAGTGCCAGGTCCAGCAGATGAGTAGGCTTTTTTCATTTGCTGCATACAGTTATAAGTGTAATGGATGTACTTGCTTTTACGTCTAGGCTCTTCCCTGAAGTAGTGCTCTGATAAAAAAAACAAAAACAAACAAAAACAACCCCAAAAACCAACCAACCAACAACAAAATAACTGCCAAGAAAGCCATTGCTTTAATGTATTAAATGCACTTTTCTGAGCCAATTGATGTTGCTGAGATACCCATGTCTCTATCAGAAAAAGACAGCTAAATTTGGCAAATCAAAACACTGAGAGAGCTCACTTGTTTCAAGGAATCAAAGCTTCTGACAAATACATAATATGCAGTGTTCGTTTCTAGCAGACATTTGGGGCATTCCCCTCATTGTTCAGTCTTGACAGATGTATAAGCTATTCTACTGTAACTTTACAAAAAAAAAAAACAAAACAAAAAAAAATAAAAAAAGCCCACACAACCTAAAAAGCTAGTACGGACTCTTCCCAGATTCTGAGATTACTTTTTATTTAAGAAAATGTTTGCCATCTCCTAGCTTCCACGGGAATTTCACAGGTCTGGCTAGGAGACTGATATGCTGATCTTTCCATGAATTTTCTGCCTTAATGTATGGAGACATGAAAATCTTGCTGGAATTGCCAGACAAGTCTTCAGGCCTGGGAAGTTTTGAAGGACATTCTTAAACACAAGTTCAATTGATTTTAGTAAAAATATCCAATCTCATACAAATTAGATTTGAACATGTAAAACTTTGGCAATGTCTTCATTAAAGCAAATTTCAGAGCTGTTTCAGTTTTTATATCTTAATACACCTACCTTTATTCTGAGCTTGAAATAAAGCTGGTGATCCTCTGGCAGATGGATCCGTGCACCTACAGAGCTCTGTAAAAGTTATGCTACTGTCTTGAATTTCACAGCTTTAGTTTACATTTAAAAGAAGATGCTAAAATTCAGATTTACCCTAGGACAAGCCTTTAAGTCAAATTCCCATCTGAACTGGAGAACTGGATGTGTAGGTCTGTAGATCTGCAACTCATGACCTCACTATCTAAATCTATTCCTTAACTTTAAACACGAACTTTACCATGTCACAGTCTACACTGATAGAAAATGATGAGTGGTTTCTTAGTTAATTACCTGTCAACTCTTTTGAAAGGGAAACAGAGGATCTATGTTTAAAGTATATTAAGTGATTTGGTCACCTCTGCTAATTGAGTCTCTCAGCTGGAAAATCTTTCATCCTATGGTGCAAACTCCTTTTTAAACAGAGCCATCTGCACCATTCATTTTGTTGACAAGAGGAAAGGGCTCATCTTTCATGATGACTTGCTGCTGTGGTAACCATTTTCAGCAGGACACTCCCATTTTTCTTGAGATGTTTCTTTTCTATGTTTAGTGGTGCAGCCAAGGCCCAGGACCATTTACCTCTCTGAGCTGCTTTCCTTCTTGGTAGGAGGACATCAGTTATCAACCAACCCCGGAATTTTTTATCTCCCACCTTGCTGAGTCCTTGGTTGCTAAATGGAGGGTTATGAAAAATGTCCACCTACTGACACCATGCAATTCACCACGTTCCTCATGCCAGGCCCTTTTCATGGGAAAGGGAGGGAGAAGCTATGAGATCACACAAGTGGAAACACTGAGACAGAGTGAAATATGTGGTTTTCGGGACTGCTGTAGCCCCTCCTATTAGAGTACATTCCCTGTTGCAGAAGCCTATGTAGGCAATAAAACTATTTCATTTTCTCATATCACAACAATGGAGTGTTATCAGGGGATGGAACTTGTGTCTTTAAGATAAGAGATGCATGCTTACACAAGTTGAAGTAATGTACAAGTGTTCGTAAGCTGTTCCTTTTTATGGCTGCCCACAGCTCGTTTTTAAGTCCCTAGAAAGAGAGGATGAAGGGATCCCACAAGAATTTGCACCATCCTTTCAAACTATCCTTTCTTTTGACTCCCTATCTCTCCCCTGTGACTGAATTCTTCCTCCCTTTGCTTTTGAACTCTCTCTGATATATTCTTTAAATCATTCCCTAGGCTGACTCTGACCCTTTTCCTACCTGTAGCCTAATCTCTGATGTTTTTCTCTTGCTTTTCAATTCTGCAAGAGATTCAGGTTAAAATCTACCCAGGGTGGTTCTGACTTAGTGGCTGCAATTCCAGCTGTTCCCTCAGCCCTTCCATGTTTCTGGAATTGGAAGCACTTTTTTATGCACATCAAGATTAAGTTAGCCTTCCAGGGTAAGTTCAGAATACTGAAATAAACCTAGTCTCTCTGAGAATCCATTAATATTGCTCTGACAAGGAGAGAGTATTTAACTGTCAAAATAGATATTTAAATAGATGAGTAAATAAAATACTGGGGAATGTGCATTGGAAAATGAATTGTCAAGGCTTTTAGAAAGACAAACCTGACTGGGGGAAATTAAGAAAATAAGAGGTGACTGGTTTAAAGGGTCATGGCAGATGTCTGCAAAGGATGGGGGGAAAGTGCTGGAGGCATGGCCTTTCACCCAGCAGACCTTCTTACTGTTTCACTTCTATCCTAAGTTTCTTCCATCATAGAAAAAAATAGAATCATCAAGGTCGGAAAAAACCATCTAAAATTATCAAGTCAAATCATTAAGGCAGCACCACCATGTTCACCACTAAACCATGTCCCCAAGTGCCACATGCACATGCCTTTTGAACACTTCCAGGGACAGTGATTCTACCACTTCCCTGGGCAGCCTGCTCCAAAGCCTTACCACCCTTTTAGTCAAGAATGTTTCCCTAATATCCATTCTAAATGTTCCCTGGTGCAACTTCTGTCTTTTTTATCGGGTTCTATCACTTGTTACTTAGGAGAAGAGACTGACCTCCACCTGGCTGCTCCCTCCTTTTACAGAGTTGTAGAGAGAGATAAGGTCACCCTCGAGCCTCCTTTACCCCTAAACAACCCTAGGCTAAACAACCCCAGGCCCCTCACTGCTCCTCATCAGACTTGTGCTCCAGCCCGTTTTTTGAAAAACTCAGTGCATGCATGTACCTCTGTGAGCTGGATAAGACAACACTGGAATCAGAAAAATGGCTGCAAAGATGCTCCATTCCCGTCTTGCTTCTGCAGATGGAGGCAATCAGCATTCAGGGGAGCCACGTCTGCCTCTGCCAAACCTGACCCTGTTTAATTTACACAGCTACGAAGATCTAATGAGACATTTCAGAAAGTCACTAATACCACGGGGTATTGCTGTTGTCACAAGGCATTTTGATTTGCTAACATGAAGTTGGAGCATGGATTAGCGTCCTGCGCACCCCGTTAACATCGGAATGGGATAAGGGAGACAGGTTCAGGTGGCCACCAGGGACTCCTGTGCTGGCCCTTACTCTGCTGCCAAGTTAATTGCTACAGACAGGCTGGAAACCCAAGAGCATGTTTGCAGTTCTCTAATAAACTACTCTGAGTTTTAAACAATGGTTAAAAAAAAAGTTTTTTGAAAAACAAAACAGAACCAGCAGTGGCACTGAATAAATGTTGAGTTTTGGTACTTAACTGTGGTGATTCTCTTCTTCATCATGACTGTCTATTTTTCTTCTGTTTTTTGCATTCACGGCTAATTTCCCTTTCTGTCTCCCACTATGCCAGCTCCCACAGATAACAAAGCATCCTCACCTTTGTTTTCTCTAGTATAACTTAGATTTTTGTCCTCTTGTGAGCAAACAACCTTGAAAGATATTACAAAAGCAAAGAAGAGTAAGAAATTGGCTTCCATAACTCAGGCATGTGTTGGGGCAGCAGTGGCAGTTCAGAATTAGATTCAGCCAAGAAGTTCAGTCTGATTCTAGTCTCTTTCCTCTACAAACCACCTTTTTAGAAGCAGTCTCAGTTCATCAGACACCCAGAAATTTGTCACATGAAGCTCAATTATTATGCCACATAATTGCCACATAATATATTATTAAGAAATAGTCAGGGAAGTAAATGTAACAAATACCTTTAATGTCGTGTGGGGGATGTCATGACAGCCAAACCAAGCACCCAGGTGCCAAAAATCTCATGGCAGAGGGCCCCAGGGACAGCTGTGTTTAGGGAAGGTGCCTTCTAACAGTGTATTCCGCATGCAACAACAAAGCATCCATCTTTTTTCCTCCTTCCAAAAGGGCTGGGTGGCTGGCAGCAGGAACAGAGATTAGTGCCTCTGTGAAGGTGTGATCTGAGGGCCCATTCGAGGCTGTGGTTCTCAGCACAGACCTGATGTGTGGAGGAAGAGCCAGATCTGGGCAAAGCCCCGCCGTGCAAACGTCCCTTCTGCAAGTGCAAAGCACTGCCTGGCACGGCGCGACTGACGGCCTCACTTCTTCCCTTGGGACTCACTGGGAACGAGGCCACCCTCGGATTGGATGCCAGGACAGACAGGGATCTGTAAGGGCTGGTTCATTGCAGCTGCTGAGCAGAGTGAGATGGAGCTCACACTCTCATCCTAATTACAGAAGCCATCACCACACAACAAGCTTTCCAACTCATGTTATATGTTGCAAACACACATAACTGTGTGATGTGGGATATAAATGACAGAAAATTGTTGAATTTGGGTTGGTTTTTTTTTATCCTAATATAAAGAAGTGCTAGGAAAGAGGGAGTGATACTCCTATAATGAAAATTTTGAATAGAATTTAATTTTTTTCAGTTGGAACAATTTGCCTTCTGTCTGTACTCTTTGCCAAATTTGAACAGTCAAAATAAGACTGCATATAGAGGATTTGTTGTAGAGAGCAAATCTTTACATAAATATATCACTTAAGTGTTTTTACAAAACAAAAATATGTTTCTCCTTTTGGAATGATCTATTCAGTTTCAGAACATGCTCTGACATAGAACATTCATTCTTGTGTCTGGTAGAAATCAACTAAATAATAAATAAAACATCATTATTTTGAAGAAATATCTTAGTAATATTTTTTGAAAAAACAGGAGAAAAATCTAGGGATTTTTCTTTCTTGAATTTCTAACTTTCAACTGTGTTCTGAAACAAAGACCTCACATTTCTTTTTTTTAAAATGGCTGTCAAAGAGCATGGCCCCTGTGTTTTTCGATATAAGGTAAGACATAGGGCTCACCACAGAATTTAGCTAACATTTGTTTTCCTACCACAGACACACATTGGGAATACACACTGGTATTTCTTTTATCCTAGCGAGTGCTTCCTATAGTCTGCCATGCCAAGACATTTCCCTGACCAATGCCTGATGGGATGATTTAAATGGGTTAGAAATTATCATTTCACCAAATTTCTTGCCATTTTAGTTATGCTTACTGTCACACTTCTGGCTCCTTCAAAGAGAGAGCAATCAGGAAGTTGAGATTTAGGGAGATGCATTGTGCCGTTTCTGGTTTAATTGGGACATTAGGGTTTTTTTTCCTAGAGTTTTAAGCACAAAGCATTTGAATGAATAATTCAACATGTACACTGGCTAGCGTTGCACTTATCTTGTTTTGAGGGGAAACAGATTGGGAAGGGGGAGACAGCTGTGAGAACATCCTGTAGAGTCAAACAGAGACAGTCCCTAATTTACATTGTGGCCTCAGAGATGAATTAATTAGATTTTTCTAGCATGATATTGGCAATAACCTCCTAGACCCATGCAGAGCATAGACACTGTCATGAACTGGCACTGAGGAGCAGGAGATATTGATTTGATGGCTCAGGGAGATTATCTGTGGTCTCCTGAGAGTGAAGGGAGATGGGGGAGTGTTGGCTGTAATGAACTGCTCTGTTGGAAGTGCTGAAGTGTCCTCTGTGCCTTTGGGACCATCGTATATCAGCTGCTTTGCAGCACTGGTAAAGCAAGTGATGAAGTTGTGGCTTTCTCCATCCTTAGAGTACGGGTCACGGTGGATCATGTGTAAAACTGGGTGAGAGGCAGAAGCTACATCCCTTTATATGATAAAGGAAAAAAAAAGGGAAAAAATCTGTATGTATGCACTTGCATGTTTGTGTGGATGTACAGAAAGAAAGTGATTTTTAAGTGGGTGTAAAAACCTACTATGTTTTTTATTTTTTCTACCAAAATATAAAAGCACACAATTATACTTCTGGTGTGAAAGTTTGTCATTTTCATGGTAATCAAAATTTCATTTCTGACAATGTGAAGAGCAGAAAAGAAGATAAAAGTCTAACTTTCCTTTTACAGTCTTGGTGCTTTTCTTAGAAGCAAGAGGGAGTTTGCTTAATAGAACCCCTTTTCCTCCCAAGAATTGTTGGATCTGGAAAGGTAACCTAAAAGTTGATGCAAAAAGCACTTACTCCATCAATAGTAAGGAATACAAAAGTAATATCTGCTCCTTAGAAGTTAACACTTATTCGTTATGAATGTTAAAAATTCCCTCCACCTTTTTTTTCTCCACCATTTTCTGGGCAAGTCCAAAAACTAAAAGATACCGTCTGAAATACTGAATAGCTTCTATGTTTGGTAGGATACAAGGAAACTGGATCTAATTTTATGATGAAGGAAGACTACAATTCATACACCGGTGATCTTAAATCATTAATGACTTCCATTAAGAAGAGGTTTATGTTATCTTCCAATTTTACGTTTTCTTTTCCTCCTAATTTCCCACTGAAGCTGCAGCCAAATTAGAAAACCAATGTTTAAAGTTTGAACTAGGAAAAAAAATAAAACCAACAATCAGCTAATGACAGTATTTATTTATTTTCAATTACTTCAGACTTTTGTGTTTAAAATAAACAGGAGCACTTAGGTTTTCAGCCCCCTTCCCTTTACTACAATCAGACAAGTTTGCAGTGAAAATGCAGACTGGGCAGCAATTGATTTCTGCTAATGGTCACTCTACTAATGAACAATCTCTGATTTTATTCTACCTATTTATGCCAAGTTGAATCACCACTTTTCCTAATGCCCTTGGAAAAAGCTGTTTCTTCATCTTCCTCTTCTGAGAATTCATGCAGTTAATTACAACACTGCTGCTATGGCACATGCATGGTGCACTCATGTCCCATGTCTGCAGACTGGGTGATTTCTGTTATAAATGCATGGTCCTGTCCAAGTTTCTGCTTATTTTTAAACACATGGCATAAAATTACTCAGCTTTCTTCCTAATGTTTATTCCTTGGCAACTGCTGGGTTTTCATCAGCAGCTTCAATGCTGAAAATTAGCTAAAGCCAATGAGCTCAGTGATGGATAACAGGAGCAACTGGTTGTTCTGGCAAGCCCCTCCTGTAGCTACATTGGCAACTGTTGGGATTGCCCACTCCAATTTTTCTGCAGCAAAAGACCTTGCAAGCAGAGCTGGGTGTTCTAATCATGTTGTGACAGGGAAATGTTAAAGGGGAAAGGACTCTGGCGTTGGGAGTACTGAGAGCTGGCTGATGGACTTCCCAGACCTTTATGAATGTCAGCTACCACTGTGGGAGGATTACGCGGCCAATTTTAACCAGCCATGGGATTACCTGGGTGTCTGGAGAATCACTGAGCTTTCCAAGCATGATGTTATTGCTTGTCAGAGAGCAGTAAGCAGGGAAACATGAAATGAAAATATTTTCTCCTGAAAGTCTTTTTCAGAAGTTGTGAATATTTATGTAAATCAATAGTCACAAGAGTGGACCTCTCAGGAAAGTTTTGAGACATCTGAAACTTGGAAACGAGTAGATGGGTGATTCTTTTGGTTAAACTGTTTACTATTTGAGCTCTAAGCACAGTTCTGTGAATCTTTTGAGGCTAAATCACCATAGTGTACAATCATTTCCATGATAATACAGCACCTAGTACAGATGGGAAGAAAAGAGTGTTCTGCTGTTTTAAGGCAAGGTGAGCATTCAGTAGATTTGTCTCCAGTTTTGCAAATATTTCTTATACCTGCAAGGTGCACCAAGTATTTTTTATTACCCTTTTTCCTGTTATTGCAGCAGTAAACCTTCTGGGAAAGATACTGACTCTTTCCCAATATGTTTGTCACCAAAGTATTTCTGAATTTTACTTTGGATTTTCAGATGGTCCTGTACTGCAAATGACTTTGAAATTTGTTCTTTTTTTTTTTTTTTCTAATCCTATCCAGTTAAAAGACAATGATCTTGGATGAAGACTTGCTATCTGCATCACAAGATTAGGCTGCTGCTGAACACTTACCTGAAGATATGAGAAGCTGCCCACTAAGAAATTTTCCTTTATGCAGCCCATGAAGCCATTCTCAGACACCGCACAAGTAAATGTGGATTGCACTGATAGTGCCAGGATTTCTCCCCTGCTGCTTAGCCTACTAAGCCAGTTATGCATGGAAGCATCAGTTATTTGTTAAGATAATATCTATTTTCTTTAACAAGAAAATTATCCCATTGATGAAGTCTGAGTATGAAATTCCACCTGTTAAAGGGAACAGATTATTCATGGAAGGCCATTCATTATCGTCAAGGCTGCCAATGTTTGTTTATGCATAAAGAAACTCTAGCCTTTGTGGGTTTTATGTTTCTATACCCATTAAATTTTATTTTTTTAATAATCAAGTTACAGCTGTTCCTAACAGCTCTCTCTCCTGGGTACTCTGAAGTTGTTTGACTGTATTCCCACCTACTCTACATAAATACTTGCTCTGAATGATCTGTCAGGAAAGTGTGATTCTTATTTTGAGCTGCATGAATTGATAGGCTCCCTTATATGCAAATGTGACATGTTAATGAGGCAGGGTTTTAAGGGATAGGAGTTTTAGAATCTTGGGTAAGATAAAATGGCCAACAGACTGATTAGATTACTGTGATTAACTCGCAGTATTTGGAAAAAAAAATAAATTCTTTACTAAGGAAAAACATACATTCTGTAATACTATACACTTGCTGCATTATACTTTTTCTTGGGAGAATACAAGGTGATTGTTTTTAAAAAAACACAGACTAATATTAAAGACTAATAATAGAAGCTAATAAATTATGCAAAAGATGTTTTATTTCTTTTGCTAACAGTTGCAGTCATGTTGAAAAGGATCTCATTCTTTAATTATGAATAAAATCCAAATCTATTAGTGTAAATCTCAAAGCCATTATTTTTTTTGTCTGGTTTTCCTTTGGGTAAATCTCAGCATCTTTTTTTGAATACATTGTAATAAAATGTTTTATCAAAGCCACATAATAGTGTTTAGATGTTCATTTGATTGACTAACATTTATTTGTTTTGAGAAACAGTTTTTTTCTTGAGAAAGAACCTTCTCCAGTAGGTAAAAACAGACACATCACAGGCTTCCTGATGCCATTTTGTTCTGTACTGTGCATGTATCCACCTTCAGTACTGTGCAGTGTCCAAAAAGAATTTTGGCCCAAACTTGACCCAAAGTCTGCAGGAGGTGCTGTTGGTACAGCTAGGTCAATATTATGGATCATCTATCACCACCTGGCTTCTAATTTTTGGCTGTCCTGAATGTCTCTAAAAACATTCAGATTTTGATTTGTCTCTGGAAAGTGAATGTTTTTAAACGATTAAGCTTCATTTCCTGCCCAGATGTTCATCAAGGCTTCCAGAAGCATAAAGGTGACCAGTAGATTTCAGGCTAAGAGACCTGGTATTAGCTGAGCCAAGCTTAAGCACACGTAGAAGCCTGTAAAATTTCCAGCAAAGAAAATACAGCAAATACTCTTTTCTTTGGCTTGGACAGGCTTTTGCAATACACTGAGCCCCATTTGCAATAATAGGAATGGACAGAGCTTGCCAAAATCTTGTAGCCTAATTAGGCTGAAATTCAAATGAGCGAGGTCCAGCTGCTAAAAGGAAAACTGTGAAGCTGAAGAGCTAGAAACAATCCCAGGTACGTTAGAGATCTCTGTACACATTGCTGAAAGCAAATCTGTCTGGCTGGCAAACCTGAAAGAGAATTGCTCAGTGACTGTTCATCCTACTGAAAGATTTTACCCCAGGCTGTAATGCTTCCAAAATCTACAGCAACAGATCCAAGGGCCTGGGGCAAGTGTGTCTTGTATGCTTGATGGGACAGAAAGTTTGAAGTTTACCCCAGACTTTTATTCTCTTTTGGTCAACTTCATTTCAATTTTTCATGTTTGCAAGTTTTCTTTCCACCCTCCAGTCTTTGCTCTCACCCTGAAAATAGATTGGGTGTTTATGCTCTAACAAACTCCAGCTGATTCTGAGCTACAGGGAAAAGTCTTCCCATCAGCCATGAAATCTGTCTGCCTACTCTCTAGTGTTTAATTCAACTTCTCCAAAGTTAATGTCTGTTCATATGTACATATTTGTGTAAATAAATATGAATACAAGCATGTGATGTTCACGTAAAAAATGCCAGTACACCTTAAAAAAAAATCATACTTAAAATTCACAATACTTTATTATACTTGAATATTTTTCACTTTCATATCCTGAGAAAGGAGTGGAGAAATATCAAGTCTACCTTGCACTGGGACATTAGTTACATTACATATCTGCACATTTTTTTTCTTATTGCTTTCCTTATCCTGGAATGCTCTCTTATGGAGATTATTTATAACAACATTTATGTTAATCATCCACCTGTGGAGAAGCCTGTATTGCCAACATCCACTTTCAACAATCATGCTGTTGGTCCCTTAAATACAAATATCTCAAAAAATCCATACATTTAGTTAGGTTTTCTTTTTCTTCTTCATCTGATTTTCACTGCCCTAAGGGTGTTGTAATAGGACAGAAATAATGGTAGGAAACTCTAACCTGGCAGGGTTGTTGTTATGGCTAAGAAAAAGTCTGTTGGAGATTTTTAATCACTTTTTTAAGTGATTCACAAGGCACAAATCTCAGAAATAAGAGGAATACTGTGAGAAAGTTTTCCACGAGCATTAAGTAAATCTTTGCCAGTCTTGCATATGATCATTAATTTGGCAGTTTTATTGTATGGATGATGGAAACCTTTCACTCTATTAAATAGCAATAAATATTGAATTGATTATCTGATCTTTAGTTTGACATCAACAAATCTTGCAGCCAAGTCCTGCAGGGATGCAGAACAGATTTACTGTTTTCTTTGTTGGATATTTTTTTTTGTCCTGCAGTTACTTCTCAGGAATATCTGTAAAATCTGTCAAGCTGTTATGAATGCAGTTTCATTAGCATCTTAGGGATTATGTATTCATAGCATATGTCCTCAGGCCAAGTTGCAGCAGCTGATTCTTACCATTCTTACTCTACTCAACCAGCAAAAATCCTAGGTCAGTTACTTAAAAAAAAAAAAAAGTAGTATAAAAGATGAAAATATAAAGAAAATCTGATCCAGTCTTATATCTGTGCACTGCAGCTGAAGAGAACTTACTGGCAGCTGGTAACAGAACCAACTTCCATGAACTGATTCATGCTATTGCTAGAACTTGATTAAAACCAGGGGAGTTATCCCTTGACTTTTGCTATGGGCATTAGGGGCAAATTTCAGATTGGCTTTCAAGGAGCACCCTTGCATCCTTGTAGTGCATTGCTGGCCACCACCTTGCTTAAAACTCTCTTTTCTGCCTTACATTTTTACTGACTGTTTGTTACTGGCTTCCCTTTCCATGTGATCTCTGGTCCTAAAACATTGACCATGATGTTATTTCCCTTTTTTAACTTCTAAAGTTTTTCTGGCAACCATATATATGAAACATTCGTTCCAGTGATGTAGCAGAGCATGGATTTTGTAAACGCTGATAGTGGTAAAGCAGGGAGGTGGGTCACCATCCTATCTCACTTTCTGATTCTGAAGGTAGAAAATCAATGTACAATAAAGGTGGTGCATGTTGAAACTAAATTGAAATGATTGATTTTTTTTCTCCCAGGATCATTAGATTCTCCCCTAAAATTTTCGTTTCTGGTTGTGGGCAAATATTTACTCTTCACTTTAAGCTCACGGTGTAGTTCATTTATTTTGTGGGGAGTAAGACATTACTCATGCAGGAAAAAAAAATGCAGGAAATCACTGTACTTCAGAAGCATTCCCAGAAGTCCCTGTAAACACAGAGCACTTAAAGGGATGGATATCTTCTTAATCCATGAACATCTTTAGCTGTTGCAAATTCCCATTCCACCCCTTGGAAAGTAAATTATGCAGTGCATTAGTGCAGCATCATTTGCTATCAGAAGACTTTGGGTATCCTTCTGACATGAGGCAGAGTTGGCTGGGGGCTTATTGTCAGCTTAATTGCAGGATGAGAAAAGAACTGTATTCATATTATGGCACTTTGCCTTGCTCAAGTGCTCATCACATGCTACATATGTGTGTGGCAGGCAAAATTTATAAATAAATCATGTTCTGTGTTCACACCCCAGGTGAGACTGCAATATAGCCACAGACTGCTACAGGATAATTCAAAAAAGAGCCTTGCTGATCTTCAGGACATTAACATCAGAAGTCTCCCCATGTTTCAGGAAACCTGTGACTGGCAATTGAAATCATGCTATATATGTCAAGCAGTCAAGTCCTTTTCTGTTTTGGATTTAGCCTATGTTTATGTACCAGCTGTGGTGAATAAAAGATTTAAACTTCCCACATGTTACTTAAAAAAAGTGTGTCTTTCAGAGGTCTTGGCTAATGTTGGTAGAAATAGACTATTGATATAAACTCTACAAAGATTTTCACCCTCCCCTAAAAAATGGTTCTTCACGAGTAAGGGAGTGAACCATGGCTGGCCATGAAAATTCCCTCAGCAGATATCTGCCACGTTTGGTTCAGTCCTGTGCTCAGTGACCTTTGCAGTGAAGCTCTTAGAAATTCCCTATGTGCCTGCTTCACTTTCTAATTAATTTCACCATCTGGAAGTGTTCCCCTCTATTCATTACAAGTAGTCCTTTCTTAATGCTTTCCCATTGCTGGTAATCACATTTCTGAGGCTAACCAGCTGCAAACTCAATTTTCTGAGAACATACAGAGTGTGGTCACCAAGAAAAGCAATGGTTGAACTCAGGATCAGAAGTGCTCACATCCCTGTCTGGGCTCATAATTATTTCCCTCAGGTTTTTCCCACTGGATTCCATAAACCCTTTTTTATTTATTTTTAATTGACTCAGTTTCTCATTCTGCCTCTTTTTATACAATTTCAGTCTGAAAAGATCTTTCTGTCTCATTGACCCCACAGTGATTGTTTTCTTAATTTAACATCCTATGATCTGCCTTAACTCTGACCTCCACCTTCACTAAGCAAGTTATAACATTTTTACAGTTAAAAACTGATAATAAATCTCTGGGCCTACTTTCTCATGTGTAGGTCACAGTACTATTAAAACCAAAAATTCAAATAATCACCATTTTAATAGTCTCTAATGCTTCTATTTAAATCTATATATGACCTTTTTATCTTACTAATCTAAGATTTATGCTTGATAGAAGCTTCCAATGTATTATCTATCAAATGTTTACCCTACAGCAATAGACATCAAAGTCTGAAATGTCAAATTTTGAAGTAGTCATTTAACATTTTTAGAGCTTCTTGCCCCCAAAAAGTAGCCTTTTTCCCTAGACTGAAAACTTTCAAAGAACTCTTCCTTTCTTTTGCTGAATGCATTCTCTGCATATTCTCTATCCCTTTTCTTCTGCTTTCAATAGGAAGATGAAAGATGACAGAGAAATTGGAAGAATTTTGGGAGAAAAATACGTACTATATCTCTCTCCCTTCTCCTTACTACCATAAAAGAAGAAAAAATTATACTTTCACAGGGGAATAATCAATAGAATATCTGAATGAATTAATGGTTAATACATTTCCCAGTTTCCATACTGGAACATCATTTGAAAGGACAAGAACTCTGTGTAAAACAAAGTTACTGTTTTTCAATGTCCCCTATAAGTAGTGCTTTGAGAAAACATAAGCGTTTTTGAAAGAAGATATGGAGGCAATTAGAGTTAAAAAGTTGTAACTTATCACAATTTTCTGACCACAAAGAGTAATATTTAAAGAGTAATATATTTAAATTTTAATTTTTTTCTCTCTTTTTTGTGTTTCTCTAAAAAAATCAAGGTGTCTTCATCTGTTTGATCAGAGAATGATGGGAAATGAGATAAGAGGGAAAATACCACAACAACAATGCTCTATTTCAGGTCAGCTGCTGTTCATCTCTAATGAATGTCAGTGTTTGCAGCATGGGGCAGGTTCAGCCCATGGTCTGCTGTAGCCCTGAAAAGAGTTCAGGTGCAGCTAACAAGACTGCCAGGACCAGTGTGAGAGCAGGTGCTTTTAAATCAAAAAGTCAAACATTTTCCATTTCTGAACCAGGAAAGTAATGTGTGTACAAAAATCAGTAGGATGAACTACCCTGCTGCAAGCACCTATGAGTGCCCTGAGACTCAACTGGAGACAAATCATTATGAGGAAAACAATGTTTGCTGTTACCTGCTTGATCTAATGACCACTTCAAACTCTAGAGTTATTGCTGTAAATCCTTACTTGGCTGTGTACTTGCAAGCAGCACATGCCTTTTCTTGGAGCACTGGTGTAGGAAGCAGCAGCTCCTCCTCCCAGCTGTGCTGCTGGCTGGCTGTGTCACTGTGGGCAAAGGTAATGTCTGTCCACTTGCCCCCATGGCACAAAATCTCTTTCTTTGTATTCAAAACATATGTTTACCCTCCTGCAGCTTTCTGAATTAGATATTCAGTGGAGAATGTTAGTAGATGGAGAATCTTTTTCCTTCCTGTCACAGATGGAAACAACAATGTACCTCAGAGGTTTGCACAGGCTGTGCTCCTCAGGCCGTGCAGCTGAGTCCCCTTCTTCTGCAAAGAGGGGTCAGTTCCTAGCTGTGTTCAGGGGGTGTGTATTTCACTTTGAGAACATTGAACATCTTCAGAGTTATAGATGAGTCTTTACCTTCCCAAGCTGGAGTATCCTGCCATGTTGCCATTCTTGCTTCTGCCTGCTATATGACCAGTTCTGAGTTTACAGAGGAACTCGATTCCTCCTACTCAGAACAGGAGCTCAGAACAGGGATGTTAATATCTGGCTGCTCCCAGGGACATCTTTGATCTGCATCTAATTATCATTTTTAAAGTGCTTTCCAGTCCTCTGAAGAAAAGGCCTTGATGCTCCCCAGCAGTGAGCTATTGGCCCATGCTGGGACGCAGCTGGTAGGATGCCCTGCTCCAACGAGATTTCTTCATGGTTATTTTAAGATAATTAGCTGATCTGGTACCTAGTGCGCTTCCTAATTCTTATCTAACATGACTAATTTCCAAGTGTCCACACTTGTGTGCGTGCACAGCTCTAACAGGAGCATACCCAGAAGTCTGCAGCCATGGTGAATGAGTGCCACAACCAGAAACGGTACCAGGGGAGTAGTAAAACCCTCCTAAAATCCATGTCACTCTTCTGCCTAGGGGTGGGAAAGGCATAACCATGACCCAGGCAAGGTATTAGTTATTACTTGATGTTTTTTCCTTTAGTATCACCTTGGATATACAAATGTCTGTGGAGGCAGTCGATACAGCTCTGACTGGAGAAGGCTGTCACCCCTTCATGCCTGGCTGAATCCAATCCAAACATCCAGTGCTGTGGAGTGTGAGGCACAATTCAGCTACAACTGAGAAGCAGCTGTTGCACCAGGGTTTGTTTAAAGCTGTTTTTCTCTGGGAAGTCATTATTTGAAATAAATCTTGTCCATTAAATAGACGCACTTGAGTAGTTACATAATGCAACGTTGGGTTTGTTAAACTAGAAAATCATATAATATTCAAAAGCTTAATCTAGATGAAAAAGTAAATATATAATTTTAAATGGGGCACTTGTGTATCTGAAAAATATTTTTTTTTTCTAATCCAAGCTTTAGTGCCTTAGAAGTTTATTTTTCACTGTTGAGTACTCTTAAAAAAAGCAAACAAGCCACACAAAACCCTTGCCTCTATCAGCATCTCAGACTGAGCTTCTCAAAAGAGATACTTATCTGTTTAATAGGGATATATTTTCTTTTAAAATACAGGGGGGTTTTTTTCTGTGCTTATTAATTTGCATTTTCAGAACCAACTACCCTCTGCATGAAGGCATGAATATGAAAGTAAGGCTATCTAAGCTCAGAGATAATTAATGAAAGAAAAACAGTCTGAAAATAATGACCAGAAATCTATGGAATTTGAGTAAAGAAGAAATATTTTAATGTTAGCATTACACCAAAAGGAAACTTGAGACTCTCTAGTTTAATGTGCCATTACATGTCCTTACTCAGAGCAAACCCTCAACAGAAACAGGAGATTGAAACTAATCATGGCTTACATGTTTACCTTGGGGATTTGTTATAATCAGCTATACCCACAAAAAAATGATTGAAAGGCAAAAAAGCAGATGAAACTATAAAACTTTATTTATTAATATTGTTTTTTGGTTTAAGCTGTTATGGTTCACATGTTCTTGATGCAAGGATTGAAATGCTTATTTTTAATTAAAGATGGATTTTCATGTTTCTGGATTTTCAGAAATATGGATTTTGTGATGCAAATGCTCAGAGTTGGGTGTGTTTGATGCAGCCAGGTAACATGAATTTGGATCATGGAGGTTATTTCATGTCACTTGCACTGAAGGTTGCCTTGTATTCCTGTTAGAGCAGGGTGAATCAGAGTGTCTCACACTCTTCTCCCCACACTGTTCTGCCAGGGCTGTATTTTTAGGTGGAATATGACAAATTTAACTGATGTGCCGGAGATCAGAGCAAAAGACTGTTGCAGTGGAGGAGTTCAATGCAGAACTGCCAAACTTCTTTTAAAGTTTCCTTTTGGTTGGATTCCCCATCCCACGGGAAGTACCTTCCATTAGTGGCACAACACATTATGTCTCGAGCAATACAATCACAATTGTGTACTCCAGCAAAGTGTGAATATTATCTGGCAGATAGCTTATGATCAGTGCACATAAGCAGAGCCCAGAAGGATTGCTTCTATTTTCAGCTGTGCTACCACTGCCTCTGATCCATTACAAGGTCACCTGAGTCAATGAAATCCCTGGCTGCTTGTCTCCAATAATTAAGCAGTAAAACTTTTAAATGCACACCCCAAATCAGGAGGTCACTGTGTTGATTGTCTGTGTAAGTACTTTTGTGGGGATAAAATACCAGATCCTAAAGGGCAAAAAGTCCAGCCAAAAAAGTCTAATCAGAACTGAGAGCTGGCAGTTTAAAGTCTAAATGAGAGGCCAGATAAAGATTCTGAACACTGAAACTGAGTAAAAAACTTGTAAAAATTAGGGAGGAGATAGATTCTGCAGATCTGGAAATCCTTTGAAAACCTAAATATCTTTCCAGGCAGAATTATCTCAACTGAGAGCTGGTTAGTGGGCTCAGCACAGGAACAACTCTGCTTTTATGTCTGTGACTGTGGTGGTCTAATAGCCATGCTGACTTTGGCACAGGGTTTTACATTCACTTCAGACATTTTTCTACTTAATGCACGGACTTTTGAAGAAAAAGCATGATTGCCTTTGATGAATGGCTTCTTGGAATAACAGTTGTGACTGGTAGTATATTAGTTGTTATTATTGATCCCAACAAGCTGTAACACTTCTATGAAGTGCAAAATAAGTAGAATCAATGACTTCAGATTTCTTCTGAACTGTAAAGTGACAGTGTTTTTCTCTCATCACATCACCAATTGTGAGGCATTTTTTGTTTCCTGGTAGATGCTTTTTTCCTTGAATAATCCCTGTATGCTTTCTAAGTTCCTCACTGATCTTATGTCTTCCCTAATCATTTAATATAATAGTCTTTATGTGATTTTCACTTGTAGGCCTCCTCAAAGAAGAATTTTGAAGAATTTTAAAACAGGAAAGACTGATTCGTAAAGGTTTGTTTAGAGGTTTGCCTTTATTTTTATAAAGCAGCAGCACAAAATGACTCAGAAGAAGAGGGCCTCATTTGTAGAGTGATGAACTGGGGAGAATTACTTAGAAAAAATAATGGACATGGGTAAATAGTGTGTGCAAAAAGACAAATTGAATTGGGAAAAAAACCACTCTGGTTCTGTTCACCAGGAGTTTTGGTAAACAATAATTTCTGTGATTACTCGATCTTTTAATTTAATCTTTTGAGAAAAACATATTTCCGTTTTAATGGTTTTTGTCATTCTCAGCTATTTGCCACTCAGCAATATGACAGTTTTATAAATGTTCTGACACCCCATGAAATATTAGCTAACAGGAAAAGACATGTTTTCTGAGGGTAATATGGGAATTCAACAGCACCTGGAGAAGAACTAACATAATTTATCACCTTTTAAGACAGCTGAAGATCTCAATCAGCCACCTGTTACTTTGAAAATGATTAGGCATAAACAGGGGCAATTTGTAGCATTTAAAGTTCATTTTTAAGCTTTTACTCACAGTTAATATTAATTCACTGTCAGTAAGTCATGAATATCAAGAAATTCTGAAAGAATCAGCTCTTTGTTCTCTGAGTTTCTTCTTCCAAATCTCAGAGGACAATCGCCATGAGAATAGCTTAATTGAATTAAGGATGGGGAAAGTTGCCTTGACTGGGCTTTCATCCTGTCTGTAGAAATATTTGAGGAGTCTGACTTCAGCTTCATTTGAATCTCGCGGGTGAACCAATTGCTTCACGTCAACCAGGGGGAATAATAAAGTGCAGAAAAGAGTGGCCAACATCTTCTCAGGATCCTCCAAATATTGGACCTTAGCAAGGAATTGCTTAGTTTTCATCAAACCTAAGGAAAGTCTAAGGCATTTTATTACCACATGGCAGAAGTGTGTCAGGATTGTTCTGGGTCAAGTCTTCTCTCACTCAGGATATCTTCCTGAGTCAAGTTTAGAAAGATTAACACATGTTTAGGAACTCAAAAAGTCACTAAATTAATATAGGAGTATGGAAAGAGGAAAGGAATCATTACAGGGCACTAGAAAAAATTCTGTCTTTGAGGGTGTTTGGTATAACTTACTATTCATGTTTCTTTTTTTCTTTTTTTTCTTTTTTTTAAGGACCAATGTGGGGTTTTTTTTTTTGGTGAGAAAGAAGAGGTGGGGCAGTTGTGCAGTATTGGAATTGCATATAAAAATCACACCATTTACATAATCTGCTCTTATTACTAGTTTCTTTGTAACTGGTCAGAGATGTAAATAACATTTTTGCCATAATTCCTTTATGATGGATCTTTTGTGGGAGGAGAGTATAAAAGGACCAAAAAAACCAGACACACACACACACACATGCACAAATACTGAAAGAAAAAAGCACCAGCTTCTTTTGAAGTAAAAGTCTGGCAATAAAAAAAAATCTAACTTAACATTATATTTTATGTTCCAAATGATTTCTTTAAAAATCTATAACAGACAATAAAATTAAAATCCATCAATTAAGTAATTTTAATATCAAAATGTTCCAATACAGAAATATCTGAATGGAATCGTGTGAAATTATCTTGACTTTCTATTAGAGTTTATATAGATCAGATTTTGTTAGGATTGCCAAGTCTTTTATGACCATTTTGCTGCTAATAATAGCTTTTTTTAAAGGGCAATTAGAGAACCGTAAAATGGGGATTTTTAAAGGGCAATAGTGATTGCAGGAAATTCTTGGCCTGACATAAATAATAATCAGTCAGCATAGAAAACAAATGAGAGAACAGCACTGGTGGGGCAAGAAGTAGTGTAATATAAAGTAGATGGATTGAATATATATACTTTGTGATGAATTATTCTACAGAAATCAACAGTTACACAACTTAGAATTAAAGCCCTGGAGGATTCAGGATTCATTTAAAGAAGTAGGATGCCATTTAACAAAAAAAAAAAAAGAAAAAAGAAAAAATTGACTCCAAGGGAGTAAAATTTCTAAACTCAGGCTGGTTTTGAAGAATGCAACAAATTTGCAAAGTTCTCAGAAATGACTACCTGACCTGACTTTCACTGCACATGTAAATAAAATAATTTGCAAAGGAGAAGTTCCAAGGGGATGAGAAGAGGACGGTCATACTATGTCATTTAGGAGCCATAATAGCCTTGTTAATATGCAAAGCCACAGGAACTGTGACATTCTGCTTTATTGGTATCACTGGAGGGACTGCTCCAGAGACAGCTCCAGCCCCAAGCAAAGCAGGTAGTGGCCTCGTGTAGCAGAAAACAGAGATAAAAAAATGGCTGGTCCCGCTTCTGCATACATTAAAACCCTGCAGCCCAGGTTAGAGGTGCCCAGGGAAAAGTCAGGTTGTGCTGATAGTCTTCCCTTCTGAGAAAGAATCACAGAAAAAGGCAGGCATTTTTCTTTTGAAATACTAGTTGCACAAGCAGCCCAGCCCTGGCTTGCTCATTCCCACAGGTGAGATTTTGGCTAAGTTTCTGAGAAACACTGAGACAGGATCTCCTGCGTGTTTAATTTTAGTCGCTACTTCCCACACCATTTCTGCTTCCTGAGCTGGATGTGACATTTCTTTCTCATTCTTCTCCACCTGTCCACAGCCAAGGATGGCAGAGCAGTCCCAAAGCTAAAGGGAGTGAGCTGCTCCATCCCATGGCACAGCTGAGTACTCAGCTCCTGAACCTGCACTGTCCCCGTTGCAGGGTGGTGGCTCACACAGCAGTGACTGTGGCCAGGCAGCAGCTCAGGGGCTGCCTGGGACTCTGCTCCCTCTGCTTTCCCCACCTGCCCTGTCCAAAATCAGCAGGGACAGAGCCAGCTTCATTCTGTGCATCTCTGCTGTGGTGGGTATGTCACTAGGGAAGGATACAGTCTTAAATAATGGCTGATTCGGATCATCCATCACTGCCTTGACTGGTTCTTTATCCTCCACAAGACTTCAAACTAGATTACTTGATTTAAACTTTGTTTCAGACATGGGAATCAAAACCAGTTGGTTCAAATGCTTATAATTAAGTACCATAGCCCCATATCCCATTATTATAGGTATCTTCCTCATGATACAGTACTGAAAAAAAAGGAAGCCGGAAATGGAAGTGCTGGTAATTCTGATGAAGTGTCACTGAGGATAAAAGTGAGGCCAGAGAACCATTTTGTTGCAATTTCAGTTGAGACTTCTGAAGTGACAGGCAAAACCAATTTATGTTAGGCAATACAACAGTTTAGAGCAGATGGCAAATAGGCTTTATCACAGGGAAAGCCCTGCTTTGGATTTTTTTTTTAATTTTTAAAATTATTTATTTATTTATTTATTTATTTGCTACAGATTTCATTGGTTTCAGGTGGCCATGCGCAATGGAAAAGCTAAAAAGAGGACAATGAAGCAATGATGATCTGCATAACACACTGGCTGCTCCTCATACTCTTGGAGATAGAGTTTATTACCCACCATGCTTGACATTTATTGCTGCTGCCTGCTTCTAAGATTCAGCACCGTGTTCTTCTATTTGCAGCATAAAAAGCTGAGGTTTTTCGCTTTGTTTCTCATCACTTGTTACTCAGAACAAACCTCTCTTTCTTGACCTTTTTTGACAAGAATTTCAGGGAGTCCCGTACTCAATCGGTTTACAAGCCATACTGCTTCTAATGATTTACTGGGGAGGAGAGGAGGAAATGAGGAGGGTGAGCAAATTCCAAGTGAAATTCTGTAGATGAGAATATAGCCATAAAATGTGGACATGCAGATTTTATCTTTCAGTATATTCTAGAAAATATTAAGTCAGGAATGGATATTGCTTTTATAAGAGAGAAGTGTCAGTTTTCCCTTAATATTTATGTGGGCATATTACTATTTCCTTTTATATCACCTTTTATATTTGGAAGGCTCATAAGGTGCTTTATGTACTCACTCACAGGCAATATGAATAATATTTCTCTCATTATGAGATGCAACTCTGGTGTGAGAGATGTGGCCAGTGTTTCATAGTCCACAGTGAAGATAAAACTCAAAGTCACACAGTCAAGAGTTTGCCAAGTTTTCATTCCAAAGAGGTACAGCACCAGGAAAGGTTATGGGGTTCACTTGTAGCATTCAGATGCCCACTGTAGCTATTCCCATGAAGCAGCAACTCTCTCCCCCACACAATGTAACTCCATCCTGTAGCAAAATTTCAGATAATCACAGAGCTGGAGGGTTTTGCTGAAAGGAGGGTCAAGACCTAAGTCTGTCCTGGATGGTTTCAAAATGTTTTCCTTAAGATTCCCAGCCACTGGGACTTGCTCCACTCTCTTTGGCATCCACTTAATCTTCTATGTCGTGCAGAGATTTTCAGGCAAACAGAGTCAGCAAGAGGGTGTTTGGCACCAGACTCCTAGTGCAGGAAAAAATAAACTTGTAAACAGCAAAGTTCATGCACCCAGCTTTCCCCTGACTTAAACAATCCTGGCTTTCTCTGGCACTGACTTCCCTGGGGCACTGCTTCACTAAATCCTCCCCATCAAAATTCCAGACATTCTCAGGAGCATGTGGTAACTTTTTATAATTCATAATGTGGATTTATCTCTACTCTCCTGTTTAATTTAACCTTTTGAAATAAACATAAAGGAAAACAATGATGTGCCAGGAAGAGGACATTATTAAGAGATACTGTGTATAATTGACTCAGTGGGATCTTTCAAGTACTTTGGAAAGAATAAAAAAGGAAGACATTGTGGGCACTTAAAACTCTCAGGGTTACAATCTTCATGAGATAATAATCCAGCCAAACAGCAAAGATTAGCACTGATAGGAGGCATTTTTACAATATGTGTGTATATTTTTGGGTATATTAAATGTAACTATTATGTGTGCTCTCTATTTCTGAAGATGCAGGGATTTCACCTGTGGCAAGGTAAATCTGGAGTAATTCTACTTGTAGGGGTGTATGAATAGTGACAGAATAAGAGTCAAGTACTGGATATTTTTTTTTAACTCAAGGGTCAAATCCCCAGGTGATATAAATAAGGGTACTTTCCTGTAATTTGAAGGCTGTGATGGTCTGAAATATCAAAACCAGGTCAACTAAGGGAACTCCTGATTCACACAGATTCAGAAGAGCTCTGTCAATTTTATGTCTTCTAAAGGAAAAAACCTCATACAAATTTTTCTCTTGTTTACATTGAAGAAATCCTGCAAATAAATGGTGCCTGTCAATGTAAATGAGTAATTATTTTGCTGAGATGTTATAAGTTGCCCTTTGGTGTAAATCAGAGTAGGGCTTAACCCCTTTAGACAGCTTTAAAAATAAATGAACCAACCTTTCATCTAAAGCTGCACAGCAAATCCCTTCTTTCATTTTTCAGTCTCCTCTTACAAAGAGAAAAAGCAGAACCATAAATGAGCTAGTCAAATATTCAAACCTTGCCAAGGGAGAAAGGATCCTTCAGTCATCATGAGCTCAACCTGATAAATCCTTTTTAATTAGTGTATATGCTAACATTGTATAAAGCAGCCATGAATCAAAGACCCTACAAAGCAAAAGTGAAGAAGAAATACATCATGAGCAAGAGGAGTTGGAGCCCAAAATATTTCCATTCTGGCTTTCAGAGAGCAGAGAAAGTATGCGTATTAATTGGTTAAGTCCATCACTAATAAGCTCTCAGCTGTGCTCAGTCTGTTGCCCAGCACTCTACACAATGTCTGTGCAGTAATAGGCTGATAGAAAGGGCATTTTCTGGTAGCTGATAAAGGAGTAGCAAAATGAAGAAGTTGAAAGGGAGGAGTATAATAAATGTACTTTTCTTCTTATTCTGGGTGGCGATTCTCAGCTACTCAGCTAAGGGATTGACTCTGTGGGTGGATTTCTCCATGGAGACTTTGTTCCTGCCCTCCAGGAATATGTTGGTGCCTTTGGGACTGTCAGACACTGAGGCAGAGGGCTACCATTGGAATGTCTGGTTGCTGGATAATCCCAGATTTCTCATGTCAGCACCGAGAATACTGACACCCTTGAAACCTTTTGGCTAATTGCTCTTTGACTCAGCTTCCCAGTCAGCCCAAGAGACCTCACTGGAAGCAGAAACATCAAATGGTGACTGAAAATAAAATGCATTCACAAAAAAGGCATAAATTTGCTATTTTGTTATCTTAAAGATTAAGAACTGTATGCCTTTGGATAAATTTGATCTCTAATTTGGGGCCCTTTGCAGTCAAATTTTCCCTTCTGTTAAGATGAATCACTTGTTGAAAGGGTGATCTCATAAAGTAAAAGAATACAAACAATTAAATTTTATGTGGAAGACAATCATGAAAACAAGGTCCATTATAAAAGTGTGAGCTGGCAATACTGAAAATCCTTCATTGTGTACTTCTTTGTGAGAGACAACCTGGCAAAAGAGGCAGATTTTTGGATGTTGTAAATTGATGTAGCTCTTCTGCTTTTGCAGAAAATACACAAGTTAAACCATGTCCTCGGTTGGCATGTGAGACTCTGTAAGCATCATAAGTGATGAGGGCAGCCCTCAATGATGAGAAAGGTCATTTCCTTTAAAAGAAAACCCTCTCTCAAGCAGTGATATATCAGCTCAGTTGATACTCAGTCTCTCACCCAAGTTTAAAATCATCATTGAATCTTTTCCCTAATGATTAATGTGTTTGGCAACTTCTGCTTCTCCTTTAAGAAATCCAGCTGTAACATAAAGCTCTTATTATTTCACACATAGGTGGTGGCTTCTATTAGAGTTGGGAAAAGCAGTTTCCAACATTTAATTTTTCTGAGCTTCACTAATATTCTTGCAGAGCTGTTAAGAGTATTTTGCTGTTAGGCCTGGAAGAATATGTGAAAGGAGATTTTGAGGTGTTTGCCATATTTTAAAATAGTTTCCTTCGGATATAATCACATTCCGTTGGTGTCTTGCTCCCTGCCATCTGTTACATCATCACAAACGTGTTTAGCAACCCCGGGTTTTAGAAGCTTGACTGACAAGGTTTGTGATCTCAGAGGCTGAGACTGAGAAAAGGGTTCTTCATAATTCCTTGACACTTATGTGTTAGGAGAGATAGATGAGACTTATTATGCTTTCATATCTTTCTCTCACTTATTCACCACTCTTTCACAGCAGGACTGTGATGAAGTCAGTGTTGACAGACGCTAAGCACACTCAGATTTTTCCGTATAAGGTGGGGCTTTGTGTGATGAAAGCAGATGAAAGCTGATATTTCCCAAACCTGAGAAGAAACCACACAGAAAATCAGTGATATGGATCCTTCTTGAGTTAAAACAATGCATTTGTAGTCAATTTTCAATTATTCAAGAGAAAGCAGGACCCAAACCTCTCCAGGCAGGCATCTCACGGGGCGCAGCTCTTTGCAAAGATGGCACATGGAAGACCTTCTGTTTGTGAGGACTAGTTAAGCAGCTCATCAAAATCCACATTCAAATCATACTCTAAGTGGAACTTTCTCCTTTGGAAGCGGAGGAGTTGTGCATAGGATTTGCTTTATAAGAGGCACAGATCTATGCTGGCCATCAGGAACAGCTGTGATGAGGTGTTTGTGAGTGCCAGCACCACGCCAGGATAGTCAGCCAGAGCAAGGCATGTGGGTGCACACCTGGGTTTCCATTTTCTTCCATAGGAAGTTATGCACACAGAGGAAGAAAAGAAAATGCAGACTGAAGCTTGGAGCCAGGCAAGTAAAGAAGATGGAGGCACATGAGTGGAGACAAGACATGAGTGTGTCAGACTGTAAAGGACAATAACTCAGGGATTTGAGACATGGAAGGGCCATTCATGAAGTGTTAGAAAGGCTTTTCTGGTGCTGGGAAAGTAAGGAGCAAACAAGGGGTCCAGATGAGTAATTTACAGTGATACCAAATGGTCCTGGCTCTTTGGAGCCTCCGGCATTGCATCTGGACATCAAGAGGAGAATCCAGAGATTAGGAACAGTGGGTGTGAAGGAGTGGCTGGTAAAGGAGTGCAGCAATGGAATAAGAGGGAATTTTAGATCATGTCAATGAAAATGTTTGATAACAACAAAGTCACAGGGAGAGGGGTATCAAGCAGAGTACTACCGAAAAGCACACATTATTGTTCACATTAACAGTGATGCTTTTAATCCATCTCTATCCCACTCAATCCAGGTTTAAAAAAATAAAGTAGAAGCGGTAAAGAGTGTTTTTCCTGGAATCTAAATTATCTAGGATAATCTGTATTAAAGGGGCATGAAATGGCTCATAAAAGGAAAGTATTATATTATAAGAGATATTGCTCAGTTAGTGAATTATATAGTGCTCCCTTGCAATATAGAAAATTCCTAAAGAGGGTGATTAGGGGCACTGGACAGAAATCATAGGAGAGATTAGCTTTACAGCTGTCATGCTATAGAAATCTGACATACTGATTCTCACAGACAGAAATGTCATCCTTTATTTGGATACCCTGCTAAGCTTGAAACTCCATAAGAAAAAGTCAGATGGGTCCATGTTTTGAAAACTGGATAAGAAATGTGGGTCTGCTCTCATTTATTCTAAAGCTTTTTCCATGATGGCACTAAAGTGGGCTATAAAGAAAACATAAATGCAATTTATGTCCATTACATGTAAAGAAGGATGAGTTCAAATGGTAATCCAACCATGTATCATCACGTTGCAGAAGAGTAAATGGCATCCATTACAGGACCGTGACTCTGTCCAAGGTACTGACACCTTACTGTGCCTGAGAAATCAGTAAGTGAAGGCAAATTTAGTTTTTTTAGCTCTTACCTTCCCATTGACTAAGAAATCCTTTCCCCTCACCGTTATGTTCTATTATATTCCTGTAGTGGCACTTTAGATTAACAACCCAGATAATTAATATGGAATCCAAGTAAAAATGCTATAGAAGCACTTGTGACATTCACATTAATAATGGAGGGGTTCATCAAAATTAATGTTATTACAGTAAATACCAAGAAAATTAACTGTGATTGGCTCATTATTCTAAATCGTGCTCCCATCTGCAAGTGACTCTTCTAGCTGGCTGTAGGGAATAGATATGGTGATGATTCAGGATTTGGAACCAGAATGCAAACAGAAAGCACAACAAGCTGTGATCAGCATTAGAGAAAGTCTTTCATCATATCTCAGGTGCACTTTGCTATAAGGCAGATAAGACCTAGAAGCCTCCTTTCCTCACTTCCCTATCCAGTGTATCTGGGATGTTTTGGAAGAACCATAACAGATATCTTGTTTTATCAGTAAATAAGAGGAGGTTCCAATGTAGGAAAGGTCTCTGTGTGCAGTGCCATAGTGGCATTAAGAGACAATTTCTACATCGACCAGCTTTGAGTCTAAATTCGTCTGGTGATGGTGTATAAGCAAGAAAATTAAGATAAAGAATGATTATCACTTGGACTGACTTGTCAGAGCCACTTGGAAAAACAGACCTTATATTCGAGTCTTTTGTGTTGTTATCCAGTATCCTGCCAACCTGAAAATACAGTCCATCACTATGACAAATACATAGAGAATATCTTTCTGGAGAGAAGTACTATTCCTTCTCATTCTTTTTGAATGTCTAAGATAGAAAACTTGTGTCTGCTAGTTTTACAGAAACCTAAGCAAAGCACTTCAATTTTATCCATGAGTAAAAAAAAAATAAAATACAACAATATATATAGGCAAATAGGTAAAATCAAAGAGTTCAGGTGTCCCAAAAGTGAGACATTTGGGAAAGTGAGAGAAGAAAAAGAGTTTCAACTCAGAAAGCATAATAAAATATGAAAGAAGGCAGAAAGAAATCCATGTTGCAGCAGCAACATAATTGTGCAGAATCAGGAATGCCCAGATTTGTATTTAACAAAATTCTGCTTCCTGTTTTCCATCTCTCATTTTCATGCAGAGTAAAAGAATGCCTTAGACAAACAGTCACCTGAAGTAAATATTTGCAACTGTACTTAACTGTGAAACTTATTTTTGGTATCTTACAGAAATTAAAATGACAGGAGAGTTGGAACTAGATGATCTTCAAGGTCTTTTCTGACCCTAGCCATTCTGTGTTCCCATGTAGGAAGTTAAACACTTGTTGTACATAAAAGTAATGGCAATTAAATAGGAAAAACATGCAAATTATGAAGGAAATAACTACCCATGTACTTGTTGAAGGCATTGCAGCAATGACCACTGCAGTGCTTTCCCATCAGTTTGGAGGCTTTGCTGTTAAATGGAAAAAGCCAAAGACTGAGGTACACCCCAGTTTATTGACACCATCATGAACTTCAGTGGAGCTGTTCTGATTTATGCCATTTTGAGACCTCACTGAGAAGCTGAAGTGTTGAAAACAGTTTGCATGAACTGGAAATCCACAGCAGTTTGGTTCAGTGATGCCTGCATTCTTTCTCAAGTGAGAATTTTTCCCTAATGCCCCTGAGGTGTCATTAGTCCTCTCCCCATTGACACTTGCTGAAAAGTGCCTCCAATCTGCATATAAATGATGTGGGAAAAAAAAAATAGAAAAAAATCATAATCACTCCCGAATTTCCTTTGAGTTTCATTTTAACATTCAGATTTAAGAAAATGTCTCTCTTTGTAAGGAAGTTTGCTCTTTTTCTTGTTTTAAATTACATTTTTTCAAAGAGAGAAATGAGATTTCTGCTTCTGTTGAAGTCAAAGAGATTAAAAAATGAACTGCCTAGCCTTTTAGGAGGAAACCTTACATTTGAAAATACCATTCTGAATAGAAGCTGGGAATTTGTACACACTCATTTATCATAGAGGCCGTGAAAGTAGCACCCTCCATTCCTGTCTGGAGAGAAGGAATAAGCTATCCCAGCAGTGATATTGCTGCAAAATGCAACTAAACATAGGGTGCTTTGGAAGTTTAGTACCATGGTCCATTTCAAAGACAAATAAATATTTCTTCTCTGAAGCCTGCTCTGGAACAGGAGGATCTGTGTCACTTAGGTGGCAGGGAGATCTTTCATTTTTTCTGTTGCCACTAAGCTTGTTTTTCATCTTTAGTGGAAACAACAAAACTGACCAAGAAAATCATGAAGGTTAAATCTGATCTTCTGCAGTCACTGTTCTTCTGAAAAACATTTAGGGGTCTGAAGACGGAAAGATGAAAGTGTGGTAGATGGGGCTCTTGAGTGGTGCTGTGGGATATCCACACAAGTTGGATAAAGTAGCATGTGGTGGGGGTTGCACTTGTCTGGGTGTGACAGTGACAACTCGGATTTCCTCTGCCAACTCAGCCAAAGATAGGCATGGTTCATCCTGTGATCATTACGGTTTTAGCAGAGGCTGCTGAAGGGCTCTGGTTAGTTCACTAGTGCACATGTAGACTCCTCAGCATCTCCTGAAAGCATGACTGCCATTTACAAGGCATATAATTCTTGGTGTAAAATTAATCTGCAGCAATAAAGGACTAGGCTGCACACCTCTGACATTATGTAACTGTAAACTTAAAAACAGAGACTGCACGTGTTTTGTGGAAAAAATTCCAAACACTTTAAACCTCTTTTTGCTCCATCTATTGATTAATTTATATTTTTTAAAGGATTCAGAAACCATTTAACAGGGAAAACAGGAAACTATTGGTTCTCCATTCTGATTAAAAGCTGCCTCTGCCTCGAATAATCCCAGGAAAAGGGGGGATAGTAGTGAGCTTCCGCAATATTATTTAACATAGAAGATGGATTTTTGAGGGGAAAAATAAAATTTTTTATTAAACAACTTTTTAATAAACAATAAATATCTTCTACACCTGTGTACACACGTGTACAAAAGAGAAAAGGTGAAAAGTAATATGCAAAAGATAGTTCAGGTGGCCAGGAGGATTATTAATATCAGAAGTCTCTTTATTTGTTTGCATCATGCCAATTGTGATGCTTGCAGCATTGTAAATCATCTTGCTGCATCAAGCCAAATGAAAAAATTACAAGGAAACAGAGACAAGAGAGATGGGATCACTTGTTCCTTAAAAAAAGCCTTTTAAAGAAGCATAAGGACAATGTGCTGAATCCCTAAGATTATTCTGAATACACTGAACTATTCTGATTTCCAGCAGGTGTATTTGGTCCTGAAAATTAGGAGACTGTGACAATCTTTTCCTTTTACCAAGCCCACAGTGCCAACGAGCCTAAAGCTGGCTCCTGTGAGTCTGCCCTCAGCATCTTCAGCGGTGGGCTTAGGTTCTTCTGGGCTGAGCCCACGAGCCATAGGTCAGACTTGGCAGAGTTCCCTGGCAAAGCACAAGGATGATCCAGTTGAAAAGATCAACATTTTTTGCTGTTGACTATGGCTTAAAATGCTTCCTTTGAGGAGGGGGTCAAGGTAGCCTCCTGTCCTGCTGATCCAGTGATCAGCACGGTCTGTGTGTGTTGGAGGCCAGGCCTGTGTCAGGAAAGCAACCCAGACACAGAGACAATCCATGTACCATGGATAGCTGAGCCTCTGTAGAACAGGGTAGGTCAGCATGAGAACCTGCATCCTTTTTACCTCAAACATACCATCATGATTTATTTGGAGGAGAATTGACACATTCTGAAGTAAAGTCCCTATCACCCTATTGAGCCCAACCATCAGCAGCACAGCCATTTACGGTTTGCCTTCACAGAATCATATATAGCAGAAGAAAATAATTACATATACTTTCTCATTTTCAAAGCAAAATATTAGGATAAAATCTCATCTTTCTTTCTTTCTTTCTTCCATCCTCTTCAGGTCCAAAGATGATGGGGGTGAAGTGTCAATTTATCAAAATCCCTCAACTACAGCGCAATTAACTTGAACTGAACAAGAGAGATTTTTCCTGTGATTTTGTATTACAGTCAACCTAAGTATGAAAGGAAACAGTGTAAGGAGAATCCACAATGTCATGAAAGTTAATATTCTAGAAGATAATGAGATGTAAATTGCTAGTTGGAACAATACCTACAGGCTCAACTCTTCGTACTTTTTTTTTTAGCCAAAGATAGGGGTATTTTTATGTATTAATAATTTTCAGTTTTTGAGCTCTTTATAAAAGAGATCAGTAACAAAATGCCTTTGCTTCTCAAACGAAGAAACTGAACCCAAAAGAGATATGATATGCAGAAGTTCTTAGCAGACCAGATACTCATCGTAATACCACAGATTTCCTGAGTTCTGAAGTATGATGGTTTTTACACAATGGGGGTGTTCAGCCTGGAGAACAAAAAGTTCTATGGAGACCTTGGAACCCCCTTTCTGTACCTGAAGGGGCTCCAGGAGAGCTGTAGAGGGACTTTGGACAAGGGCCTGGAGTGACAGAAAAATGAGGAGTGGCTTCACACTAAGGGTTAGATGGGATATTGGGAAGAAATTGTTCTCTGTGAGGGTGGTGAGGCCCTGGCACAGGTTGCCCAGAGAATCCATTTCAAAAATCCTTCAATCATTTTGAAAAAATGGATTCAGGATAACAATTTTTTTAAAAGGGGTTTCACAGCTTTTTACAGGTGCTGGAAGAGGAGATCTGCACATTTATCATCTCTTCAGAATCTGTATTTCAGGATGTTTTAGGCAAGGAAAACACCTTGAGGGAAACCAAGCAGTGTTTGGGAAGAGCTGGTGTTGGTCCAATATTCAGATGCAAATAAAATACAGGAAGCAGCCTCTGATGTTTGCAATTTGCTGACTCCAAAATCCAATCCTGATGGAATTTACTACTTCCTTTGGTCATTTACTCCTGTTTGTGCCCTTCATATTTATGCTAAAATAGCACATGAGACAGTAAATGAGGCTAGTGTGGCATAGTCATTGTAAACCAGAATAATTCTATTTATGACATGCATCTGGATTTACCAGGCATCCAACCCCACACACATCCTCAACAGAGAAAAAGGCAACCAACAGTTGAAGTGAGACACATTCTGCAAGCAAAAACAGTCAAACCAAACCAAACCCCTCCTCATGCCCACAGAAGATTGGGCACATCTTTTCCAATCAGGCTTCTCAGAATTATCAAAATTTCTTTGCTTGCAAAGGCCAATTTGGCTTACCATAGAAAGCTGTTTTGAAGATGACTGATATATTAATTCCCTTTCAAAAATTAAAATTCCAGGCATGATAATGCAAGAGGTAAGTTTTGATTTGAGAACATTATCTGTCCTCTCAGTCTGCACTACTCATCTTTTATACTTCTGATTTGTTTTACAAGGTCATCAATAAACTCTCTTTCACCACCACATCAAATCTTGCTAACATTACATTCTACTCTTTGAGCGTGACAACTTCCCTAAATTTATCAGTACAACTATGAATCAGCAGAATCAGCTCATCTCAGGTATCCAGCAAAACTCAGGTATCCCAGTGATCTCATTTCAACCCCAAATCAGTCAGAAAGCAAATAAACTGTCCAAGTGCAAGTGTGCTACACTTTCATATGCACGCTCGTCACATACAGGACATTTCCTCCAGTTTAAGACCCAAGAAATGTAGATACAGGAAGTTTCCATAACCTGTTGCTGTTTCCACCTCATCTTTTCTCTGTATTTTTCAATTCCTTCTCACATAAAATACACTCCTGCTCCTCTCCACCTGGTCTTATTCAGCACTGAAAGCTCGCTCAGTTTTCATTGATGATAACTGATTTTTGATATTACATCTTAAAAATATCACTTTTTCCTTTCTCTTTCAATGCCCCTTGGGCTAGAGGACAATTTCATAACACCTGCAAATAAGTCACTGTGTCTTCTTCCCTCAAATTATTATTTTTAAAACTGCACTCACATTAAATCCTAAATGATAGAGTTATAACTGGGATAGAGTTGTAGCAGGGTATCAGAACATGGATATAAAAGCCATCTTAAATGAGCTGATTTGGAAAATAAATTGAGGAAGACGTGCACAGGAATAATGAACTGCAAAAGCTGCAAAATAAGGAACACTTGCATCCTTCTGCAGAAAAGAAACTTGATTTATGTAAACCATAAATATCAATATGCATGAAGGGTGCTCAGCTGTGGAGATACAGGTATGTATCATTTCACTGTTGCTGTTAAAAATTCAGCTGGAATGTATCCGGTTGAACACCACAGTTAAAAAACAGGGAAAACTGGAGAAACTCTACAAACAAAAAGGGGCTCATCAGAGATCTAAAATATAGGAAAAACTGGAATAGCTGGGATCAGTAGGGAAGACTGAGGATGGCATTTCATCCTCCAAATGTGCCTAAGAGGCTGCTGTAGAGACGTAAGTTAGACTAGTGTTCACTAGGCATAAGGAAAAACTTCCTGGCAGCAAATTTTGTTGAGCACTGGGAGAGACTGAAGCTTTTGACTGGTTGGTTATTTACCCCCAAACACCTCCCAGAATTGACACTGGTGTGTGTAAGCTGGTGGGCAAAATCAGATCAGCTCTACTTACTGTAACACCACATTTCACACCTAATGGAGGGTGAAGAGTTCCTCTAACTAATTCAAAGAGATGTCTCTTGGTAACAAAAAGAGTGTATTTCCTCAAGTGGCTACATAACAGCACTCCATTTTGGGGCCACAACAGGAGAACTGCAATGGGAGATTGCCTGGCATCTGGGAAGTGCCCAGCTCTCACCATAGCCTGGAACATGGTACTGCATGTACAGAACTATTTCAGTGGTCTGGCAACTAAAATCTCCTCTGCCTTTTATGCTGGAGTGTTTCAGTTATAACCTGTTAGCCCAAAATTTGCAAGAACACCAAGCTCTCACACAACACTCCTGCAGGAGCTGCAATCAAATTCTCCCTTTTCCCCACTAAAACTGAGGAAATTCTTCCAACACTGAGCATGTGAGGGAACAGAAGGCCAGATTCAGTAATTAACTACTCACATCTAAAAATATGGCAGAGCTCCAAGCTGCATGTTTTCTTGTTTCAGCCCTCTCTCATGACTATCTGGTCTGGCATGAATTCTTCGTCCAGCATTTGCATCTCCCTCATAGTACCCAGAGCTGAACACTGACTGCTCTTCTTCTTCCTCCTCCTCCTCCCCCAGCTTTTCCCATTTGTGCTGGGATCAGCTCCAGTCACACTAAATATCCCCCTCTGCTTCCCCATAGAAGCAGTTCCCTGCCTACTTCATCTACATCCGTGCAGGAAATAGCAGTGACTCATTTAATTTCACCTTTTAAATGATCCTGGGCTAATCCTGGCTCTTCTACGTTATCTTTGAGGTTTAGAGAAAGAAGAACTTGGGCTGACAGGTCAAACTGTGCTCTAAAATGTTCATGTAATAACAGTGCCTTGCTGCCTGGAGAAAATTAAAATACCCAGTTATAGCAGCAGTAGGCCCATTGCAGAGTTGAGGGTGTTCACCCACCTAAACCATCTTTTAGTGTCAGACACAGCTTTAGGTAACAGGACATATAAATAAATCTTGTAGCTAAAATTACAAAATTTGGTTATTTTCTTGTCACTTCAAAACATGGGAAAAAAGAGGCAGTGTTTGCTGAAATAAGTAATTTGCTTATGAATTGTTAACTATATGAAAAAATACATTAATATTCCTTACTGCTCCAGACACAATGCTGGTAGGAAAACTAACACAGATATGTGGAAAATGAAAAACCCCAATGTTTCTTATGTCCTGAAGTCTGATTAAAAGAGAGAAAAACTGTAGCTGTCATCCATTTCAGGTCAAAGTTCTGGTGAATATTCGGACCTTTTTTTTTGTTTGTTATTATTACTTTAGGGTGATTTTTAAAGGTGCACATCTTTCTGTCTTCTCTAACTCTCTGCTAGTTTGGGTGCATGGGTCAGTGCTAAGTTTGGACTCGATAAGCAGTGGCCTCTCTTCTCATCTCTGCTGACACCTTGCATGTAATTTCCTTGACTTCCTGCCTCAAACATGTTTTTGGTGATATTTACTCCTGTCTGTTTTGGCTCAGGGAGTCAGCAGCAGAGCTGGTACAGGGATTTACTGTGAATTTAAGAGCATGAGGTCAAGCTGAGCTGTGGCCCTGAGTGCAGCTGATCCTTTTCTCCTCTCCCCTTCCCCTGTCCAGACAGCAACTTGGGGTCCAGAGAGGAGGGTAGGTCAGAAGCTGGAGGCCTTATCTAGACAAAGCTTCTTATCCTTCAACTTCTTTTTTCCAAGAAGGTATCTTTTGGGTATGCCTTCTGATAATACTTGTTTTCCCATCCTTGTGAACAGCACTTTGACCTCAGCTGTAGCCTGCTGACACAAATCAGACACTGAGACAGAGCCCAGCCCCTCCCTGCACACAGTGCTCGGCTGCTGCCACGGTGCCTCTCTGCCTGCATCGATTCATCATCTGCCCATCTCCAGCTCAGAACAGCCAGAGCTGCTGATATCCTCTGCTTCTGCCTGTGGCTGTATTTCTGCAGGCTATGATCATCTCAGATCACACGCACACACAGGTCAGGAGGCAGAGCAGCAAACCCTCCCAAAGCCCAGGGGTGCTGCAGGTGTCAGCAGTGACAAGCCAGTAGGCTACAGGATGGCCCCTGTGCCTCAGCAGAATGCAGAGGAGAGCTGTAATGTCAATATGTCTGATGAGAGCAAAAAGCCATCCTTGCTCTGACTAAATACTGCAAACCCCACATGCTTACTTTCCAAAGAAAAGCTATGGAGGTGGTAAAGGATCTGGAGCACAAGGCTAATGAGGAGCAGCTGAGAGAGCTGGGGATGCTTAGCCTGGAGGAAAGGAGGTCCAGAAGTGACCTTATCACTCCCTACAACTCCCTGAAAGAAGATTTTAAACAGGTGGGATTCCGTCTCTTCTCCCAGGTAACAAGTGAGAGGTCAAGGCAAGATGGCTTCATTTTTTTCAGGGGAGATTAGGACTGGATATTAGGAAACATATCTTCACAGAAAGGGTTGTCAAGCACTGAAACAGGATTTAAAGTGGTTAAATCACCATGCCTGGAGGTATTTAAAAGATGTGTAGGTATGGAACTTAGGGAGATGATTTAGTGATTAGACTCAATGATCCCAGAGGTCTGCTCTTACCTAAATGATTCTATCAGTTTATATGTCCCACCCATATTCACCAGCTTGCTTTTCCCTAGATGATTTTATAAAAGAGAAAAGACCTTATATGATGTGACTGTGGTTCAGAGAGGGAGGCTGGAGCCCTCTGTTCTACCTCATGCCTCAGCTCAGGCAAAAAAATCACCCTTTCCTGCAAATTACTGCATATAAAACCAGCTTTTTCCTGATTGCTTCCAAAGCTGCAACTCCAAACCTCTGAATCTAAACATTTAGGCAACTGACTCAAAGGCTAAAAAGAGCGGTTCGTAGAAGGTTTTCTTATGATGGAAAAGGAACAGGGATGTTTCCCCTCAGCTGTGAGCTGGGACATTGAATAGTCCTTGGAGGGAGCTGTTGCACTTCACCATGGTTCTGCAGAGGCAGCAATTCAATACTACCAAGTGTTCAGATGTTCCATCTAGATGGGTTTAGGGTTTTTGTTTTTTTTTTAGATATGGGTAAAGCACCTTTTGAGCAATTCCTGCCTCCATGGGAAAGGGTCAGCTTAGGGGCTGCTCCCCATTTCAGGGAACAGAAACCAACTAAACAAAAGCATTGCCTATAGAATTGTGAAATAAGATTGCTTCTACATGCACAGAATTGGACTTTGCTCTCTGAAGTACTTCAGAATCATAGAAGGCTCAAACTACAAACAGACACTGCAGCCTGGCTTCCTTACTTTACCATAGTGGCTAAAAGAACCCAGGTCTTACTTTTCATTAACTTGCCATCCTGCCTCAGTGTGTGTCATCTATCTGTTGCACAAGAACAAGGAGGATTTCCTAATAAATTCCCATTTCTTGTCACTTGTGTGTCTTCAGAAAGGGAAATCCACAACCTCCAAGCCAGCAGTTCCACCCTGCATCCCATCAAATGCCTTCTGCTCCTCTGTTACTCAGAGTGCTATCCCAGGGACAAAGCATCCCTGAAAGGGGAGACTGGATTTACAAAAGAGAAACTTAATATTTTGGCTCACATTCTTAAAAAATGGTGAATCATTGGTTTTCCTAGACTATTAACAGATAGAGGCACTCAGAGTTTGGCCTATGCTGCTCAGCTGAGCCTGCTCTCCCCTGCAGTTTGCCAAGGGCAGGTCCCGTACTTAAAGGTAGATATATGAGACACAAATCAGCTGAGGTGGTTCTGAATATCTTGGTGCAAAGAGCATGCATTTAGCCCAAAACAGGAGTGCTGGGATTCAGCTCTGTCTACACACATATACAGAGGTGTCTTTTAAAGACTATTATCTCATAATTTTCTGGAATTATTTTCCAAAGAATTCATTTTACTGGTGATAGGCAGTATAAGGCAAGGGCCCATGAAGGCTCATCATAACTCTATCAAATCTGTGAAACTGCCTGAGGAAGAAGTGTGAGGCAAGAGATAAGAAATAAAACTTGCCAAAGTTTTAGATCAGACATGCAAACATCATTTTGCCATTGCATTTTAGTGGTTTAATTCACACATTAAAAAAATGTTGTGAAGGGAGAGATATCGGAAATATAAGAAGCTGAGCTTATTGGAAATTAATATAGAAGGCACCAAGGTATACGCACATGTTATATATATATGCATGACAAGGTTACTTGGGAAGTTGTCGCTCTCATTCAGTCCCTGCTCTCCCTGTACTGTTGCTTTATGCATCAATATTAAGTGAGGCAGAGCACTCAAATGTGTTCCAGCTTGGGATTCATTTAGGTAGCCTCATTGCTGGGGGAGTAGCAAGCATTGCATTTCAAATTGTCCTCAGTGGCAAACTCCTGCATTAAAATAATCACACAGGGGCTTGAACTAAACAAGGAAAATTAAGAGGAAAAGCAATAAATCTTCTTTATGTGAAGGGTTTACACAATGCTCAAACAATGTTGCACACAAGATTTTAATGAGAAAATCATGTTCCTGTTATGAAGCAGCCACACAAATATTCAAGCAAGTACAAAAATGACTTTCCCAACTCTAGGATTAGTTTCTGATTAACAAAAATCCCTGAAAATGTTGACGTCCCCTTTTCTGCCTGTGGAATTTGGGCAAAGAGTCTCAGGGCCAGACAACTCACAGATATCAGAACAGCTCTTCTGACTCTGAGAGTTTGATTTCTGCCATCTGAAACTGTAATATGAAAAACCACTTTATACAGTGGATGTCAACTGGCCACAGATGAATGCGTGTGCATGTGTGAGAGGGTGGATGGCCAAGACTGAGTGATATTGCTGATCCTCTGCTGTAGCCTACTGTTCTACATGTTGCCTGTTTAGGTTAGGAAAACAGTGGGTTTTGGGGATTAGGAGAAAAGGAGACTCCAAAAAAGGGGTTCCTAATAAGAAGTGGTTTCCAAAGGAGAAGCTTAGACCTGAAAGAAGGTGAAGATCCTGCAGTGTAAAAAATATCAGATGTGGGGAACATGATGGAGATCAGGAAGATAAATGCTGAGGGACGGTCAGTGACCTGGGCTGGTAATGCTTCCTTCCAGTGGGGAGGGAAGTTGAGACCTGGTGAATGCAGTGCTGGAGAATGGTGAGTGTATGTGTGAAATAGTCAAATAAGTTCTTATTTAAAAGATCTGATATGACTCGTTCTTAAGTAAATGCCAGTATCTAGATTTATGATGCATGGTGGTTTACTCTGTCTCGTCCATGTCAAAGACTCCATCCCAACCAGTCTTCACAGTTTTATTGTCTCTTAGATAGCCTAGATAATTTGCTTTCCCTCTGGAGCATCCTACTCCCTGTGAAAAAGGATGAGCTTAACTGATAATGCAGCTCACAGCACAATATTGAACTGCACAGTCAATCAGAAACACACCAGTTAAGTCTTTTTCTTTCCTTGTGTGTCCTCTTTGGGTGGTTTCACGCTGATGCGATTCATTGAAAATCAAAATAAGTACAACTCTATACAGGGAAAATTGCATTTGAAGGTTTTCCAGAGACTCAGTGGTGACCAGCACTGATAGATTACTTTATCAACCTTGAAAGAAATATTCAGCACTGTTTTGGCAGCTTTGTCATTCAAGTGGCAGGAAGAATTCAGTTTTCCATTCAGCAGGTGCTAATGCAGTAATATCAAAACCTAAGCAAGGGAGAAAATGATCTGTACATACAGACACAGGCACGTTGTTCCTAACCTTCCCCCCACCTCTTCAAGGCTCAGCAGCAGAAGGGATCTGACCTGAGATGTCACAGCCATGTTGTTATTTCATGCCCTGTAAACGTGTGCCAGATGATTGCATCTTTCCCTCAGGCAGAAGGATGGATAGAAAATATTGGGTCCTTTCTTGCTAACTTGCTTGCTTGGGACTTAGTGAGTTTCTCTCTTCGAGCACCAAAACTGCTGCTTTGTAGCTTTTGTGAGGCTTTTCACAGCTTTCCTTCAGTACTGCTGAAGATGTCTTTAGGCTCAGGACGTTGGCACTGCTGGGAAGATCTCAAATTTCTTTAGGAGGGACAAGAACCAAACTGAGCAGGGCTTACCTGAGAAAATGACACTTAAATTAGGAATACCTGTTCTTTTCAGGCTTAGTCCTTTATTTGTCAAGAAAATAGGAGCTTGTTGGAGAAGAAAAGTGTTTCCTTTCAGATAAAGGGATGTCTTTTTGAATGAGATACCACAACATCCTTATTATATGAGCCCCAAACTTTTGGGAGTTTGGGTCATGGATGGTGAAATGTATAAACACTTTTGAAGGTGCCTTTGAAATTCCCTTACCTTGACTCCAGCACTGAAGGAACATTGCTGTTTATGTATGATTATTTTAAAGCAAACTTAGAGGGGTTTTAGCTTTCTTCAGTCTGTAGGGTTGCAGCTGAACCATCCAAGAAAGAAGCAGAGGATCCATCCAAGTGGCTGAGATAGCCGGATGAGAACAGGAGAAATTGGAGCCTTCCCAAGAGAAGTAGTTCCTTGCTGTGGGACAGGGAAAAAGCCTTCTAGCTGCAGAGCAGGAAAAAAGAAAGACATTTCTAACAAACTGAAAAGAAATAACTTGAAAAACTCTGATTTCTTACAGCAAACTGAAGTAATCTCTTAACTACAGCAACTGTGGGGCTGGGTTCTGGGATCAGGGTTGTCTGATAGCTTCAGAGTTTCTGATAGTCATTCAGTACTGACCACAGAAATAACAGAGGACAAAGGAACTCTGCAGCTGAGAGACACAGAGCAATGCTCAAGTTTAAACATTGCTATTTCTCTGGAGTCTTGATGGCCTATACAAAACTCCCTCGTTACCTTTTCTTGTTGTTGACTTACTTCTGAAGGCCCCTCTCCACACTCTGTGTGTTCATGCTGCTTCTCCTGCTGAAGATACCAACCCGAGGGAAATTGAGTCCACGAAACTTTGAAAGACCCTTCTCTCTTGGGTGAGAGAGACTTAAGCAAGGCCAGAAATCCACATAATAGAGTTAAAGAAATGAAAGCTGGAGATTCATATACCTGATATCATGATTTTTCTACTCAAATGTATCTCTTCTACAGATGACCCCAATCCATTTATCTTCATATTCTCTTGAAAATGCTACCCAAATGCAGGACAAGCTGAAGGTCAGTTTTCCTACCCCCTTTATATTGAACCTATAATTGATAATTTTGTCATTTGTGCCTGCTTCTAAAATTGTCCACCAAAGTATTTTGAAATGCTTGACTTTATTTCATCCAAAATTGAACTGTACATTTCTTTTATCAAAAATGCCTGTACTAGAACAGATTGATTGTGCATGTGACTAAAATATTTCAAATTTTCATTGAGCTGGTCAGCTACAACAATTTATTATTATCACTATTTTTATTGTTGTACATGCTCAAACAAAAATCTAAGCTTTAGGTTAAGAAATAAATCTGTAAATACCCACAATTTCTATATTAGTGAACTTTTACTACTATTCTTTTCAGTAAGAGTTCTTAATACTTTTTAAAATAATTTTTCCATTAAAATGTTGAGGGAAAAGGAAACAATTCAAGCAAATGTAATTTATATCTGAAATATACCAAGGTGTCTGGCTCATTTTAAAATCAAATTCCAGCAAAACATGCATTTTAGGAAAGATGACATCTTCTAGATACTTTAGTATGTCTCTGATCTTCTGTATTGCTCTTTCACCTTCCTGAAAGAGAGATGGTTTCTGCATTTCTGATTATATTTTACCACAACAGTCAAGAATAATATGATTTAGCATGTAGTTTCTGAGCTGATTTCCATACAGAGTAAAAGATCTTTGCAGCAGAGGATATTCAACAACATATATAACCTTAGCACAATAAGGAGATATGACCAGATTCTCCAAAAATATAAATTAGCATACCTCCACTGAATAAAAAAAAGATATGTCATTTTATACTGGTTTTTATATCACAAAGAAGCTGTGTGCCAAGAGTCAAGTGGGTTAAATAACTATTTTCTTGAATTATTTTCTGTATCTTAAGAAAATGAATAAATTAATTCCTTATGAATACCTTTTCAATATGACTCTTACATAAAATATTTATGAAAGGTCCAAGAGACTCTTGTCATATGCTGATCTGGTAGAGCAGAGAGGAATCTGACACTGTGAGCCAGGCAGTAACACTCCCAACACAATCTGTGTTTGCCTCCTGAGGTGACAAACATCACTAGCAGAGCTAAGTGCAGTGATGGGAGAAGCTTTTGTTTTAGCAGCCAAACTGTGACAGAGGGCAGCAGGCACAAACTTAATTCTGTCACATCTCCTACTTGCTGTTTAGAAGGGCTTAGCAGAGTATACAGGGTGTGATGTGCTAAAGCATTTCACTAAAATTCAAAGATGACTTAGGCGTGTTTCTTTTCTAGAGTTTTAACCTCTGATGCATAAATGATACAGCAGAAAAGCAACGTTTGTTTCATATGCAGGTGATAAAGCACAGATAGCAAGGAGCTGCTTGCAGTCTGTTATAAATATTCAGATATGTGTCAGGGGGTGTGGCTAGTACCAGACTCTCATGGACCAACAGGATGCAGCCCACTTGATTCATTAACATTTTGTAAAACAGTGCATTACTTACAGTCTGTGAAGGTCTGGAAAGTCCTGCCACAATGTCAGGAGCACTTGCTTAGATGAATGGCCTTGTTATATGTTATTGGCTCTCAAAATATTTAAAAAATGCACCTGCTGCACAAAACAGACAACTGTTCAACCCTTTTGATCATCAAGCAGACTCTGTTTCATTTTCATTTCATACAGATCCAAAAAAGAACAATCCAGAGCTGAATGAACTCACCAGGCACGTAAGTTACTATGATACCTATACCCAAAATCACATCAGAAAATGCTCTAAACACCATATTGTTACTGATGTCCTCAGGGCAAATTCTGAAAAATATCTGGGATGAAACTTGGCATTAAACCCATGATGGAGCAACTCAGCTGCTATACATCTGCATTAGAGTTCTTTCCTTCTTTTACCCTTTTGATTTCAGCCATGGATCCCAGGCTAACTCTGCAGCTACCATAGGACTCTGCAATATGAATTTTACATGAAATTTGTCTTTTTTTTAACAAAAAAAAAGAATAATTTTCAAACCCTTCTATCTGATAAAAGCAAGTGCTGTACATGAAAATCAGTTTTCTTCAACAGAGAAAAGGAAGAATATTCAAAAGAAGATATCTATCTGATAAAAATAAATGTTATAAAACTTTAGGGCAGGATCTTAGCTCTGTGCAGAGGAATGTTCAGACAGATAAGAAGTCTGTGAGAAAACAAGTTCAACCAGGGAATTCCCTTTGACTTGGTATTGATAGTATTATTGTCAGGAAAACAAGAAATAATGAAAAGCCAAAAGCAGAGAGTTAAGAAGTACATTCCCCTAAGCTAGAATTCAGCTTCCTTTTAAACCTCTCTAAATAGTCTCTGAGACCCAAATCTGGATTGAATTCTAAAAAAACTACTAAATAGAAACACTCAAACCCCCTCTTGCAGCAAATGAGCAGGGTGAAGTGAGACATGTAATCTTGGCCAGGGTCAGAAGAGAGTTAAGAAAAAACATTAGATTTAACCCACAGAAGTAAAAGATCATGGTCAATTGAGTCTCCTGGCTCTGCCTCTATGAAGTATTTTCAGCTGGTGAGATCAGGCCAAGAAATGCCTTTCAGTATTATCTTTGTCTTCAAGTTACAGAAATCCTAAGAGTAAAGGAATGAAATTTTAACTGTGCTTACTGAAATGGGGAATGTGAAGAAAGGTCAATAATATTACCAAGAATAAAGAGTTTAAAAACCATATGGTTCTATAAGAGAGAAAAAAAACCCTGATGTTGTGACAGGAGCTGCACAGAGACTGAGTTTGTGTCAGGTGAGAAAAATCTCTTAAAATTTTGAAATTTTCCATGAAGGAAAGCTCTACCCAATGGTCAAGCAAGAAGAGCAAGAGTGGATTGTGTGGGGTCTTCAGAAACATTTAATTCCCACAAAAACACAAATCATTTATGTCTTTATTGTTATTTGAAATATTATATATTCATCCATAGGAAAAAAAAAACCCAGCAAAGTAGGCAAACAGTGCCTTCCAAATGAATGTATAAAGCTTCAGAAATTTTAAGAAGAGACGATGTCACCTTCTTAGAATTGTGTTCTTTCCTCTTTAGGGTGGACATTAAAATGAGTCGAAGTACCTGAATTTCAGTGGTATAAAAAATATCCTCACAGACTCATTGTGGCCCCATCACATTTCCTATGAGGAGCTTTATGAATAATGCACATTAGATCCAGAAGTTGTCATATGTATTGACAGCTTCCAGAAGTGTTCTCTATAAAGAAGATAAAGAATTTTTATCTACTTTTGGAAGGCACTGGGTATATCTTTATTTCTATAACTAAGTTAATATCCATGTCACTGGTACATATGCTAAACAGGAGTCTAACTATATGCATAATACTGCAATATATGCAAGAATACTGCAAAATATTAATAAAGCCTTTGAATTTTGCATTGTGAGTGAGAATTACAGTGTCCTTAATGTAAGTGTATTGCAGGGACTTATTCCCAGGAAGAACATTAAATCACAAGTGAAAGTATAACCAACACAGAATGAAAAAGTAGTATACAATCTCAATAGAAGAGGAGATATTAAGGGTTAAACTGATTAATTGCCCCAAAGAGTTTTTAATTCAGTGACATGGTCTAAATTTGTTAGTGGTACATGTATTTGAGTGGAAGACATGTTTATTGAAAGAGCTACTAGTTCATAGTGAAAGAATTTTAGACTTTTTAACATGTTCCTTGCTATCCTTCAGGCCCAGCTCAAGTCTCTATCTCTAGCTCTTACAGGGAGCTAAAGATAGTTTTGTAAAACAAATAGTTTGCTTTTTATTTCAGCAAGACTCAGAGAAAGCAAGCATTTCATTTCAGGCGAATTTGGGAGTCCATTTTTTTTTTTCTAGAAAATCACCTACTTCTACATACGCATTAGGAGGCTAAATGAGTTTCATTGCATTCTCACACACTGGGCAATAAGAATCAACTATAGACCATGAGATAATAATAAAAAAATATATTTTGAGTAGATCATCAGAAAGAAATTCATAGGAAAATACAGAGTGTATCATGCTACACTACAGGAGAACAGATTAAAGTGAAGGCAAAAATAAGATGAATTTACATTCCCCTTAGGCCCACTCCATTTCAACAGACACTGAGCAGCAAAAAGGCCCTGAGGTATAAATTAGAGCAACAGCTGTTCTTAGCTTGCAACACCTCGTGTTCAGCTGCCTGCAGACTCTGTGAAACTCCAGGCACCTGAATAATTATTTCAGAAATGTATGAATTCATTTTTTTCTGGGTAAGGTGCATCCCAAATCCCATTCAATCTCTTTTGGGTGCAAACCCTGTGCCACTGAACATCACTGGTTGGACACTTCACCCCCACCTCGGCTGTCTAGGTGAAGCCACCTTGCACTGCCCAGCAACAAAAGGAATTGCTTTTGTCAATTGTTCTCCTAATGACTGTATCCCCAGGACAGAGGTAAATTTCTGTTTCCTAACAATAACATTCAAAGGGAGACTTGGACAGAATGCAAGCCTTCTTTAGCTTCCTTGACAGAAAAGAATTGACTGGTTTTGTATCAATAACCAGCATTAAGGGAGACCAGGATCACAAGCATCAGATAACACAAAAATTAAGTAGCACAATTGCCACTCTTTATCTCTGCTTGGTTTGCTTCTGATCAGTCACACAGAGATTATTAGAGAAAGTCACAGGCTTGCTTAAGCAAAAATCAGGAGACAGAGTTATAATTTCGGCATATTTCCAACATCAAAGCAGTTCCGCGCCTTGTTTACCTGAACGTAACCTGCCAGATGTGGGGTGCTCTGACACCTAGAAATATTGTCCTGTGGAAAACAGCCACCCCCTCAGGCTTGCCTTTTCTACTTTATTGCAGCTCTTTTGCATATTCACTTCCTAAGCATCTCTTACCAACATTAGGATATAACTCTTGCTGGCTCCCCAGAAGACTTCTGCCGTGCTTAGCTCAGCACTTATCCTGCTTGGTCTCCTGGTTACTACAGCCTGACTTCATAGCTCTCTGTACTTCATGATAACTTTCAAACAGAGCAAAAATATTGTGTGATTGTTTTCCTTTTCAAACCCACCAGATCCTCAATATAGGCTGTCAAGCTAATAGGACAGCTTCTGTACATCTTCTGACCCACAATGTAATTTCTTTACATCAAACAAACAATACAGGTATAAACTTTATCGTGCTTTTTGCTAAGCAAAAACAGCTTGGGAAGATCAACAAGACCTCAGCTCTTTCCTCATGGTGTAATCCACACTTTGATGAATGATTTGAAAGATGTGTGTGAGGAAATGTTGGTGCATCTTCCCTGGGATGTTACGGATGGTTTGGAGCAATCCATCATACAGCCAAGGTCAGCTATACGCCTGTCAACAGCAACCCCTTCAAGAATTGTTTCATGTCAGGGTGGACCATCTTTTTCTTTTTTTCCTTGCTGCAATATCTCAGGAAATCTCAGCTCAGGTCTTAAGACAGAGGAGAGGAGAGAAGAGAAAGGAAATTTTCCTATTTTGAAACCTCAGAAAGGCTCAAACTACAGCTGGTTTGAGACCATGTAGCTTGGCCAGGCTGAGAACATGTGGCTAAACATGACTTAGCTCACATTCACAACAGCAAGGAGATTTTCTTTCTGGGTTTTAGTGCTTTTTTAGGATGGGATAGTGTTGAGACAGTAGGTCCAGAGTTGCTGCAGCCATACTACAAGCAGAGAGAAGAGAAGGAGCAGATCTGTAACAACAGCAGATGATGGATCTCAGAATCAGCACTAACTCAGTGGGAGACACATATATATCATCCCAGAAGGGAGATTACAGCACTGAACTTCCCTGAAGTTCAAAACTCGAGCATAAAGGATGCATTGCAGCTTTAATTATGCTATTAAGGTTTCTTTTCAGGGGAATTACCATCCATTCTCAGGTACTCACAGAAATGGTAAAATCAAGGAATATTTAGAGAGTGGAAGAGTTTTAATACTGGGTGGCAGAGCTCTTACTGGCTCTAATTTTATTCTGAATAATAGAAATTGTTCCCAAGAGACACTTTCTCAACATCTGAGAAGTATAATATTAATTGCTTCTCCCCAATTCTAACTTTCAAGATACTCTTGAGTAAAGCAAGTAACCAGGATCACTATTTTATACTGGCAAAAAGTTAAACGTTCCTGATTTAGTTTCTGGTTGCTCTCTAAATTACCACCATTAGCAGAAGCTATTACTTTCTGTGCTGATTCTCCCAGTTTTATTCTGCCTAAAGCCTGAGGCTTTATCAATATACTGTGTAAAACCACATGTACAGAACCCAGACACCTCAATCTCATGCACGTGCCCATTCAAGCATATGCACATAGCACACCTGAGCAGATAAAAATGTCACTGACAAAAGAATAGCACAGATAATGTGATCACTCTGTGACATCTTGAAGTCAATGACGAAATCAAGGGGAAAAGCAAGCATGCCACTTAATGAGTAGGCTCTACCATGTCTTGCCTTTAAAACCTCAGAGTGTTCTTAGACACAAAATAATGTCTACTATAGTCCTTCCTTTCTCCATCCATCTTGACAGCTCCATGTGGATGAAAATCACATTATTTTAAGAGGGAGGAACAGGCCAGGGGGGTTTGTTTTTATTGGGCTGTGGTCTTTGAAAGCCCCTTTTCACCAAGCTTTGTGTCCACTGAATGTAGAACAGAGATGAAGAACATGCTTCTCTGCTTCCTCTGTCCATGCTCTGCTGAGGGCCTTCAGCTGAGTGCTTGACCCTGGCTGGCTTCTAGGAGACTCCCCTCACTGTCACTCAGGACATGTCTGCAGTTCCTTTCAGCACAGCTCTGGTGTATCATCCCTCCTACATCTTTATGGAGTAAATGAGTGCTAATCCATGAGCAAAGAAACAAGGGGCAGTGGGAATATCTGGACTAGAGTTGGTAGTTTAAACTACTTGTCCAGCACCCTTCTCAGCTATTTCCAGTCCTGACGTTGTCCTTCTCTAGCTGGTTCACTCTTCATGATCCCTGTTGCTCCTGGGGACACAAGGAAGCTGCCAGGGAGCTGAGTGCTCCAATGCTTTAAAACATTATCTTCCCTTGGCTGAGCAGAGACCTTGGCCTCATCTCTATTTGCAGCATCTTTGAGATAGCACCTGTTTCCAAGTCCCTGGAAACCAAAAAATGGGCCCCAGATGAGGTGCTCTGGCTCAGATTCTTAAAGAGGTGAATATAATTCTTTCTTATTGATTTTCATTTGTAACTGGGTACCTCTGCTCTTGTTAGGATCTAAATTTCCACAGCATAATGAATTCTCACAGAAAACCAACCTTTCTTCATCACAAATAAGTCAGCACTAATCTTTCCATCAACAGCATCAATGCACAGAGTCAGAAATTAGATATTCTGGGGGATTTTTCTTCTGTCTAAAAAGAGACAAGACAGTTTTCAGCTATTTTTCTTTTTTTTTTTTTTTTTTTTTTTTTTTTTTTTTTTTTTTTTTTTTTTTTTTTTTTTGGGAATTGTTTAGTATGCAAATGAATACATATGCATGTATAAACACGTGTGCACATCTACAGGCATATGCAAATACCCAAGCCCTTAGTATTGATGCACACATCTTTTTCTGAATTGCAGTAATGTTAAACAGAATCCCTCCAGGGCTTTTCTCACCACTCCTTTTGACACGTTTGACAGTTTTCCAGGGAATTAGTCTTAGTGCTTTATTAGGTATGTGTTCTAAATAATTAAATTTGACAATTATGTGGGAGAAATCTAAAGCAGAAAAGAACTGGAATCTCTGAATGCAAAAAGAAAAATAGTTGGAAGGCTCCTTTTCTTTCTTTCTAAGCTACTCTATCACTCCCTTTGACTGTATCTCCTTTCCCATTAATTGCTCGTCATATTGATATGCAAAATATCAACTCAGCAGGTACATTTCATTTATTGAAACATTATTTGAGAACAAATTTATTAAAAATTCAAGATGCCAATACAAGATGACACAGTGCATAACAGCTTGTAACTTGGAAAGCTTTACAGAATTAAACAACACTCAGCAGCAGGCAGGATGCAGTGTGAATTACAGAAGGAGTGGTGCTAAGTTGGCTTGTGGAGAATAAAACATAAGTGTTCAGATATATGGTCAGCAATGAAGACAGGCAGGAGCAGGTAATAATAGAGATAATAGATACACAGATAATAGATGCACAGATAATAGAGAAGAAACTGTGTTTGGCAAGAAGTGGGGAGGGGCAAGAAAACTTCTTTTAGGTTATAGAATGTGCAGAGAAGGCTATGGGATTCATGGGAAGGGAATACCAGGAAAGGCAAGGGATTTTGCTGTAGGGTCCTGTCTGACTTAAAGTTATTGTGAAAGGTGAAAAATATTCCTTTTAGATCTGGGTTTTGGTATCTACTGCAACAACTCCCAGCTCTGCCTTGAGGGGCCAGAGATCAGAGCACTCTGAGAGTGACGTGTCCTGGGAAGGACCTGGACCCCACAAATCACAAGATCATCCCTCAGTTAAAGCTCTTGAGAAAGTTCATTGCATAATGCAACAACATGTGTACCCCAACAACTGAGTACCAGTAAAGAAAATATGGGGAGAAACATCATGTGTAATGTTACTTGTACAGAAAATTTAGCTAGAGCCAGAACTGAGTACTGGGCAAAAATTTGCAAATAACACACTGAAATACACTGAGAACAAATTTGTACAAAGCATTAGCAAGCCAAGCTGAAACTTTATCCCCATATCAGTTTGAGGTTTTTTATAAATGCCCTTTTTAAAAAATAAGGATCTCCACATTTAATTGCCAATTAAGAATTTCTCAAGTTTTTGTTTACTGTAGAAAAACATCCTTCAAAGGATACTCAGCAAAACAAACCTGACTAATACCACTTCCTGACCTTTCAAAAATAATCCTTGTGAAGTATTTTTAAAGTCTGTTAACAAAAAAATAAAAAAAAAATTGAAAAATACTGAATAAAATATTTCTGCATTCTTCCAGAAACAGGAAATAATCCAAAGCCGGCTCATGCTATTGGCATTTGTACTTCTCTACCAGTGAATATCCCTCTGTGTCCCTTGGTGTTTCTCGGATAGATGTTGGCACTTCTTTAGAATCAAAAAAAGTATCGACATTTTTTTCTATGGTAAATAAGATCCAGGCATGTTCAAATGTCACCTCCCTCTGCCCCAGCATGCCATCCCGTAAATCCAAAGATTCCCCAATGCCATTTGATCTTTCAGTGTACGCCCTTCTAGTGTTTCTATCAACCATTCCATCATAAATTACAGCTTTTACTTTATGATTTTGTTTCTTGCCCAGCCATTTCTCTTACAGAGCCACCATCTTTTGCAAGCAGGGAAAGAATGTTCAATAGAGCAGAAACAGCTTAAGCTGAAAGAGAGGGATGGAAGTGAGTGTGGCCCAATGGATGTTTGTAAGTTAAAACATATGAATCCTTTTCCTGGTTCTATTTATGAACTTAGTTTTTTTTTGCCTTCATTTATTCTTGTGCTCAGCCTGAAGATCCTTAGGCATTTTCTCTCAAGTCCTGCTTGTAGCACACATAGTGTAGCAGAGTCTGGCAACAATTAGATGTCTCCCATAGGAAAAAGTGTTAATAAAATCTTGTGTGTGTAGGATGTGATGGCTGCTGCATTCACCACAAAATATTGCTTCAGAAAGGAGTTAAGATTATTTTCTTAGGAAGACATGTCCTAATGCTCTTTCTGTGACAGGTCCATATCCCATTTGCTAGTTTTCTAGTAAGTTGCCATTCAACTTCCTGCTACAAATTCCCACCCCTGTGGAACTGAACTGACACTATGAAGAAGATGTGGGGCAAAGGCTGCTAAAAAGTGGCCTGTGGGCACGTTCGTTCAGAGCAGGGGTCTCTGAGGGAGGTGAAGGGCTCTGTTCAGCTCTTTACTGCACTCTCACTCACAGGAAAGCAGAAAGGAGCCACTACAGATCCTTGTCTGAGCTGGAAATATAAATGGACAAAATCCTTCATCAATCTGTTTTCTGGGAAGTCCTTTATAAGGACACCTGGATGAACTCATGCAGTCTGCAAATTTGGGACCAAGTTCATAATGAAACATCTGACTTGACAAAAGTTACTAATAAACTTAGTACTTTTCTGTACTCATTTTACTATTAGATGCAAAGGTAACAAAATTACATGGAAGAACATGCTCTCCATGTATAAATGCTCTTTAACAGAGAGAAGAAATCAAGAGAAGGCTCAGGAGACAACTTTGTAATGATTTCCAATCTTTTCTGGAGACCTGAGGCAGACTCTTAGAGAGGTAAGCTGTACTTAGACAAATCCATCTTTATGTCAGGAAAGTTCCAAACCCTGAAACTTCAGGATTTGATGGTGCTTAGGAAAAGTTAGGTGAAATTTCATCTCCTGTCCGAATCAGTGCAATCAGTGCAATGCACCAAAATCTCTTAAAGGTCTGGATCTTTGTTAGAAAAAATGGTGAATGCATCTCTGATCTCTTTCACACAGTCCAATGGATATGACTGAGACATCCATAGCTGCAAGTTGTTTGCTCCTGTCTTCTTCAACATGCAGCAGATTGTCTGGGGTATATTCACAGAAGCAAATCCTAGGAGAGGTGGCCAGGACACCAGGAAATTGAAGAGACTTCTACATTGCACTCCTGCAGCTCTGGGACCATGAAAATCCTGAAATAGAAACTTCTGGTCACTGACTGAAAGTTTGCTGTCTGCCTGCAGCTAGCTGAGTAGAGTGACTGTCCTGGGGTATGAAATTACCTGAAGAAATGTCTGTTTTGATGGCTGGACTGGGTGCAAGGGAGAGCTGGAGAAATTATCTTTAACAAGAGAGCAGCCAGCAGTCAGCACGTAGCTGTATTCCTGCCCCCATCCACAGCAAACTCCCAAACTGAACAAACAAACACCAGCAAAGCTCAGCATCACTTCATTTCCTTTCTAGACTCAGACCCATCCCTGTCTGCCCAGCACAAAGGGGTTTTTTTCCTGAAAAAAAGGGAAAAGTTAATTACACAATTCCTCCTGCTCTCATCCGGATCACACTAGCGCGGCCTAGACTTGCAATTTAGAAAGCTGTTTATAGGCAGCTGCTTGGCAAAGAACAGACATCTTTCTTGTAGTCCAATACATTTAAATATTTAAAGGCCAGCTGCACAGAGCAATGTCCCAGCATTGTCACTGGGACGCGCTGACTCATCCACAGCCAGAGGAACAGGAATTGGACTTTCTGCCACAAGATGGGGCTCTGCCTGTCCTCTTTGCCCATGTACCACACTTGATGCTTTGCTTCCTGTCCTGCATTAAAAATCATTGTTTTCTTGGTTGTAATGTGCCTCTTTTTTTCCTCCTTCTTTTGCTGTATTGAAGGACATCAAGTTTTCATAGCAAGCAACTTTTCTGTCTTGCCCCCAAACAGACACGCCAAACTGACAAAATCTCTAGGATTCCCCTTGGCTGAGACAGATGAGTTGTACTTACAGAATTAAAGTAGAATCTTTATTGCAGAGGGAAACGATGCTATAACCAGGCCATCTGTTTCATAGCCTTCTAAAACGGAGAGCATTCCTACAGGTTTCCTGCTTATATTATTATTTGAGCATTTTGCTCCTAACAAGCAGAGGATCAGTGACCGGATTTTGACATTTGGTGCTCACTGAAGAAGCAAGAACAGGCTGAAGTTCACAAAACTATGCTGAATTTTTGTGCAGAAATGCACGGCAACCTCTTTTTATAGAAAAAAAATTATTGGTACTGTGGTTGCGTCCAGGGGCTTTAATTGGCTCTTCACAATGGCTGGTATTTAACACACACATATAAAGGAATTGACTCATGCAGGGTCACACTGCTCCTTTTTCCCAATGGGAGGGAATGCCTTTGAATAGGAGTGCTGGTTTCTATCCATCAGGTGCCAAATAGTTTAACAGAATCCCATCACTTACAGGTGCGTGGAGGTGGCCAGACCAGGGCTGCCCACCCTGTCCAGTGTCTGTTGCAAACCAAGGCAGAACAACCACTAGAGGAGGTGAACACCCAGACTCAGCACACATTAGGGAATTCCTTCCTCCCTTCCAGGTAGTGGGATCTCTGGATTGCACTTGTGAGGGGAGGCACACAAGGCTCTGGCACTGCAGGGTGATCGACTCTCAGTGCAGGGAGCCACCATGCAGGGACCTTCCCATCCGGGTGTCCACAAACGTGTGCTGAAGGACTGAGCCTCCCCAGGAAACAGACTTGGTTCCTGCTGAGTAACTCTTCTTCTTGACTAAGCTATAGGAGGATGACACTCCTTCTTAGAGCAGTTGTGAGCCTTTAAGAATGGTTTTGCAGACCACCAGCCGCCTGTGAATCATTGCTCAATGTGTGTTATCCTTACTATAAAAAATGGAGGCCTCTCACAAAGCCCAAATCTCATTTCTTTGCTTCCTTGCCATTTTTACTTCTGCTTCTTCTGCTGTTACATACTTGTACTTTTTCTCAGTAAGTACAGAATGCTACTCATGTCCTAAAACCACAAAAACACCAGAAGAAAAGGTATTCACACATTACTAAATTTCATTACAATATAAAACAGCCCTCAGCACATTTAAAACTTGGAAGCAAAACAAATTTATTGCATCAAGGCCAGTCCTCTGTGACCCAAGGTTGCTTCCTCATACAAGCTCATTATAAACTTGTCAAGGCTACTTTAAATGAGTTAGAACTTTCTTCTCCACAAGTCCAATTGGAACATTGCTGGGGTTTGCTGATAAAGGAATCTTCTCATTTTAGAGTTAAAATTTCTTCATAGCCCTGAGAAGAGGGATTTTATGTGCTATTCTTTGCGGAACAGGCTGAAGAAGAATATCAGAGGCTTTCCTTCATTTTTTTAACAAAAGGGCTAGGAAGTAATGAAAAGTTTTTAGTAAAGTAGTGGGCTCAGGGAGTGAAAGTGCAATTTTAGTCGTGGGCCTTAATGCTGGTTAGAAATTATAAAAAATCCTCTGTACAGACTGGACAAGACCCATCAGCAATTCCCATCAATATTTTTTAAAGTTCAATTCTCAAGTATTTATGTGAATTAGCATAATACAAGAGTAAATAGAAACCACTTCCTCTCTTACCTTAAACCACAGCTTTTAGAAATCACCTTTCTTTCTGTGGTCATTGAGTGTTTTAGGGGAAATTGTAATAGAGGCCTATGATGCTGGGCAGAGCTGCATACTAGGCTTCCTCTTGCTGTGCTCCTTGAGTCCACTGGATTTTTAAAGTGTATTTTTAGGTCTTCTGTCACTATTTTGTCCTTCTTAGATAGACACTGTCAACTTTTTCATAGTGAAGATTTCTTTCTGGGAAACTCAAAACAACCATCCCATGACTGTGTCTTGTACACTTTATTTACAAAGACTAAATACCAAGGTACCTAGGAAGTGGCACTCTGCTTCCAGGAATAGGGAAAGATTCATTAAGGTAGCTCAGGAAGGTGGGTAGCTAGGATGGGCTGAATTTTTGGACTGGATGCACAGAAAAACTCAGAAATAAAAAACACAAATCCTGTCTACACTTCTCATGAATACTCTCCTCCTATTCCTCTTGCAGATATGAATCCCAGCTGCGGCTCTCCTATTTACTGGCAGTAACAAGGGACAAGCAGCAAGAGGCCAGTGCAGCCCATGCCTGGGATGCCAGGAAAGCTGCCAGGCTTGCCCTCTGCCAGCTGTGTCATTTTCACACATTCAGATAGCTTTACACAGCCACTGGGCTCATCATTTGGTCAAGAAATACCAGTGGTTTGTTCCACACTAAAATGTCCTCAGGATCCCAAGAGCTTTCAGAGAGGAAAACATTTTCACGTCTTTTTTCCTCCAGCCCGCGCTTTTTCCTCTTACTAGAATTTGTTTATTCCGTCAGTACTCACAGTTCTGCACAGCCATTCCCAGACTAGTTGTCATTAATTATTGGGTTTAGGGACTGTTGCTTAATGAAGATAAATGACCCAGCAGTCTCTGTAATATAAAGCCATTTGCACAGTAACAAATGGTGGGTCAGGCTGGTGGGTCTGCATCCAGTTCAAAGCATCCAGCCAGATGTTCCCACCATACGTACTGTCATCAGAATTGTCACTAATCACCAACCTCGTTAGTAGCTCCTCTAAATCCAAGCCAAGGACCAATGGGCCACAGAAGGCAAATTTCCCTTAGAGATTATTTTTGCCAACATGGTTTAAAAATGCATTTAGCTGGGGAATATAGGAAACAGCTGCTTGTACTGTGAAAGCTGTGTGGAAAGAACAGTCAGTATGGCACTGCTCACCAGCAGCAGTCAGTGCTCTCCGAAAGAAGTTGCTTATGCATCTCAGTATGGCAGAAAGGAGGCTGGGGAACAGGGCTTCCTTTTTTTCCAGTTGAAAGTGATGGCCCAACCACCATAAGGGCAGCTGCTGCCTTTGTAACAAAGTTCTCTGGACATTTAAGGATTGAAAGGAAAAGCAAACCAAAACCCCCAGGAAATTCAGATGAACAATGGCAGGATTTTAATTTTTTTTTACATCAGCATTTTTCATGTTGTTGGAAAGGCTATGACAAAATGCAGCACAAACATTTTAATTCCATCTCTTACCAATTTCTCATGCAGTTTCACTGAAATTTTAGAGACTAAACAATATCCTCAATATTCTCAGCCAACACGGCAATCTCATCACAAAGAATTAGTGAAACAACAGCAAGGAAGCTCATAAAGGTGAAGTTTCAAGGAACCTTATCTCTAGACAATTGTGCCAACTTAGTTTTTACATTCTCTCCTCACATAGTCTCACTATTCTGCTTTGTTGTACTGATCTCTTTTTTCTCTATTATTCGCTTTTTGAATAATACTGAAATGAGATCTTTTCTTCTCTCTCTTCCAATCTCTTCTAAATAGAAGCAAACCTTATAATCAAAGAAGTGCAAATCTAGTTTTCCTCCCAATGATGTCTGAGTGGATTTGAAACTCAAAATATAACCATTTGTTGCATTCTGGCAGAAGGATCTGATAATAAAGGAGCTTTATGCCTTCCCTTGGAGGGCTGGTCTTCTGCACAAAAAGTACAAACGCAAACCAGTAAACTGCATGTGGTACCTGGTATATGGGGTTGTATACTTCTGCATGACTTCCTGCACTCTTCCTTTTACATAATCCATATGTAAAAATATTAGTAAGATGGAGGGTTAGAGATGTGCATTGTTATTCAAGGTAATTAAGGAAATTACACAAGTGATTACCATTAGTGGTTCATAATACAGCAATCAACACATGATTGTAGCTTAGCCCTAACTCTTAGCTGGCTGAGCAGGGCCAGTACAGCAGGACTGGGGAGAAATGCTCTATGACAAGAGGTTTGTAATGATTTACAGGGTGCTCCTTAATTGCACAATCAGTTGTTTGTTTCAGTTAATTGAGTTCCCCTCCCACTAATTACTCTTTGCAGCTCTTTATGCCACTGTACCACAAGCTTAACTTTTTATACAGCTGCCTTAGGTCAGTTTCCTCCCAGGACTTTTCTGCTTCACTGAACTGAATTGGTGTTGTCCCTGCAGTGGTTCACCAGGAATGATGTATTTAGTTCCTATATGAATTCCCTATATATTGCACATGTGTCTTTAAAGAATGTGACAGGGTGCAAAGGGGGATAAGGCTGTTTTCTTCCAGGTGCACTACATGTGGAGTCTTGATCTTTACTCTAGAAGTCACTGCTACACCCATGTCCAAGATAGCGTTCAAACCATCACCTGCCATATCCTTAACTTCTGTCACAAAGCTAAAACCAGCCTATCTTTAATGGAATTTGACACCTCTAATGAAAATTTGTGTTTCTATATGTGACTATAAAACTAAGCAAGTAATATGTTGTGAGCATATAAAATGAATATGCAGGAAGAAAAGCAAAATGAATATGCAGGAAGAAAAGGACGAATGGAAGGGATGGTGGCTGTCTCACTCACTGCTGTAATCTGCAATAAATTTGTGTTTCTTCCATCACTCATGAAATGTTAACTGCTCGTCAATGTCTGCTGCTATTTATTTTTAAACTGGTGTATTGTTGGTTTATGTTAAACAATATTTTATATATACAAAAATCATAGTTTTGACTTGTTAAACAGTGTTTATGAAAGTCTTTTCTGAACTATAAGAAGCTGGAAAGTCTTCCCTCCATGCTTGTTTGCACATGTATCAAGGCACTTAATTTTCCAAGATCCTTTCAGTCTGAAAAAGAAAAAAAAAAAAAAAAAAGGCATTTAGAATCTGTTTATAAAGTCCTTTTCCTCCACACTACATTTGTATTAGTTGTAAATGATTACTATGCACATTTTTTTTTTTATGTTTCTGCTTTTAGCATTGCCAGATGCTTACTAGTAATGATGATTCATATGTTTCATACACATTGATATTTCTGGTGCTTCTGCTTCTAAGATAAGCAGATGGAGGATAGCTGAATTTCAACAAGCTGTGTATCACAAAAAGGGAGGATGCAAGTAAGGGAGAATGAAACAATGTGCTGAGCTGCCCCTTATTTTCAGTTCCTCTGTTGCCACCACAGACCAAATATCCATAATGTGTGTTTTATGTCAATGCTTTCTTGTTTTTTATAGCCTTCAACAATAAACCAGCAGGCAGCAGAATCTCAATACTCTTTTGGGATTTTTCACTGTTTAGACACAGTTAATTCTCAGCATCTCTTCTCCTTTGTGATGCTTTGTTTTCTGTTGAAATCCAGCAAGGATTAAAAATTCTTCTGCAAAAACTCACCCTTTCAAGATATGGATCATCTGGATTAAACTGATGTCCAGAACAGCTGCCATTTTGATCCAAATGGAATATTGGGAAGTAATAACTGCCTATAGTTGAGCAAAAAGTGTGTATGAAAGAGAATAACACCTTTGGTATACCAATATGAGAAGTTACTTTCAAATAGCACAACTATGCCATGTTTCATTTCAAATATGTGGTGGTTTTCAACTTTGATTCAGCCTTTTAATTTTGTAGTGGTTCAGCTTTGAATTCTCTCAGAAACCACCTGCTACCAACATATTACCATGCAAAGCCAATACATTTTATAAATGGTTGTAAACTTCTTAAACTGCTCCACTCCTCCCCTCCCCACAAGACCACTATAAAATGAAAAGAAAAAGGTTAAAGTTTGTATTTTAGGAGATTTTAGAAATAAACTTCTTCATTAGACATTCTTCATAGGACATTCTTTTTGGTAGCTGGAGGGAACTTGGAAAATATGTTTGTTGTCCTCTACCAAACAGATGATCCCCAGCACTGTCACTGAAAACAGAAAATACCAAATAAGAAAAAAGAAAATTGTCAACAGTGCAGTGTAACTTCTGGACTTTGGTGATTTTGAGTTCTTTTGAAGGGGACTTTAGTGCTGTTGAAAAAAAAATCCTTGAATATAAAAGAAGAAAAATAAAAATTGACTGCACCCGATTCTTTTCCAGTAAGTTTAATTTCCTAATTATTTGTAGGGTCATTCCTAAGAGCTGCCAAGGTGTGACTCATTTTTATTAAACACTGTGCCATCCAACACTGTTCATCAATATCTTTCAGCCATTCATTCCTCTCAGCCAGTGTCCCTTTTAAGAAGAACTCACAGCACTGGATTCAATTGCTTCAGCTCTAGTGAAAAGCTCACATCAAATATGCTGAAGAGTGTGTAACCTTTATCACAGAGCTAGTTAGGGGACTAGGCTGGAGTCTCTCTCAATAGAGGTAAGTGGTCCTGTTGAGCCTTGGAGGATGGTTTAACCTACAGATCCATACTCAGTCAATATCCAAGGACTGCTACTAGGGCCACATCTTTTGAGCTTATTACCTTTCAAAGAAGCCTTGAAAAAAGAATTTTTGATTCAGGTCATTAAAAAGCTCATGTCAATTTTCTTCAAGAACAGTGATTTATGCTAAAGAGCTGAGCAAATTCTCTTCTGCAGTTCTTGTGACCCAGAATGTTTTACATCCTACTCTGTTCTTCTGTGATATCTGCATAAAAAATAAATAAATACTGAGAAATCCTGCTCCAGTAATTGCTCCAATTCCTGCCATGGCTGATGTTTTCTTTTTCTAGAATGAGGGCTTGAGAATTCTGTGGAGGGCTGTTAATCCTTTTGATTAATTCTGGATTAAAAAAGAATTTTCTAAATATAACGAGATTTATTGTCATTCTTTCCATAAAGGCAATGGAAAGAGAGAGAGGAACTACAATGGGTCGTTCAAGAGTACTAAGACTGATTTGGCACTGTTCATTAAGGCTGTTGCATTATAAATGATCATGAAATGCACTATTTAGAATTCTAACTACCCCAGTAAAGGCGGTACATTTATTTTTAGAGAATTGTTAGGAACGATTGCTTGGTTTTCCTTATAAGCAGCAGCAGCCACAAGTGGAAATCAGCTGATGTGTAAACACAGTTGGGAGGTAAATGTGTCAATGTTGGAGCGAGGGAGCTGCAGTGCACGGCAGACAAACATCAGCCAACAAACTGCTCAGTTCTCTGCTTCCACAAATCCTACAGGAAATGCTCTGCCAGCTGGTGTGGCCAGATAAACACCGAGTCTCCACTGTTGTTTTCTTGTGCTTGTACCTTCACCATCAAAACCATAGCAAACACAGCAACTACTCTGCCAAGCAGTGGCACTGGTTGAAGCAGTCTTCAGATGAAAAAGCTGAAGGCTAAAAGCTTCATTTTGGGAGAGAACATAATCCAGGAGCTCTTGAAGAACACCTACTGCTGCTGACATGATGGGGAAGTTCAAGGGCTTACATTACAAGTGCTCTCTGAGGAAAAAAACATAGTGGGCAGATTACTTGCCTAAGTTATGCAGACTAGAATTAATCTTGAATTATCATCACTTAATCATTTATAAAATTAGCTTGGGCTCATTTCCAGTGTCTTTCCTTTATTTTCCCCCTTGTTTAAATTGGGAAATAGTATGTGCTTTGCTTCGGCACAGACATGTTCTGGATCACCACATGGTTTCATAAGAGCCTCTCCCCAGCTTCAAGCAGGCTTTCCTTCAGCTGCTCTTGTTTGTGCACAGAATGTCCGGAGACTTCCTACTCTTTTTGATGCAATTTTTTTCAACCCATGATTCTTTTGATGAATTTATAAAACCCCCAAAGTTTACAGATACATGCCTTGCTAGAAAAGGGGTCTTCTAAAACTATTTACAAATTTGGAATCTAAGGTGCACAAAGTCAATTACCACTGAGACCATTGTTTTTTCTTCAAGTTTTTCTGGAATATATTCTACTTTGGAAAAGAAATCACTTTCACTAGGATGTAAATGCACATCCAAATATGCAAAAGCATTCTCAGTTTTGCATAGCTGTGAGGCTGTGCTGTGTGGCAGCCATTTAAAAAAAATTACAATGAATATGAGGAGGTATTTTGAAATAATAAAGCTTTTTTGTTTGTTTAACCATCTACAAAGTGAACAGGACAGGGAAAATTGAGTCAGGAAAAAAAAATTCACCTCTGAAGAAAACCAAACTCAAGATGCTATTTTAAAAACTCCACTTTAAACCTGAAAAATACAAATCACAGATCTTCACCCAAACTGGCCACACTAAAATGTATTCTGTCAGGGACCACTAAAACAGCTTAAAATGAAAATCATAAAATATTCATTTAGATGTTGACTTCAAAAAAAAGACTACTAAAATTGCCTTAATGTTTAAATACAAAGGCTCTTCAAATGGAAACACTTTTTTCTTCCTTTAATGAGTGTCAAAGCAATCTTCTGCACAATGTTGGCCCATTTTTAGCTTAAAAATTCATCCAAAATAACTCTTCTGTCAAAAGTACTGTTAAAATAAAACTGCATTTTACAATAAAAGAGAGAAAACTCTTTAGAGAGAAAATTTTCTAAAGAAAATTTTTAACCATGTCATGTCAGGTCATGTCATGTCTTGTTATGTCATGTCACGTCATGTCTTGTTATGTCATGTCATGTCATGTCACTTGACTCTTAATAGTGAAACAATTTGGACAAAGATATTTTAGTGTAAAAAATATGGAAAATTATTTATGACTTATGATTTATGTCAGAAATATCTAGTTTTAAATATGTCTAAAATATCACTTTGTCTTATGGGAGTGTTATAAGGATGTACATATTGCTGGGATGTTCAGATGGCCTTTTGATTTGAAGACTGATTAAATAGATCAGCCAAACACAAGAGTAGAGTTCTGTGGTCTGTGAGCAATTTTTGGTCTATAGTTACATCTGGGACATCCCAGTTAGGCACCTGAGGGAATACCAGCTCATACGTGTGAATGCAGTCCATGGAAACTGTGTCAGCACTAAATCCTCATTTCTAGAGGCTTTTGGTAACACTTGGGAGTTTAAAAGCAGTTAAAAATCACTGCACTTAGCTGCTGAGAAAAGTTTCCGACTGGGGAGTCTTGAAGGGTGTTTTTAGTTCCTCACTAAAGCTTTTTGAAGCTCCTTCCATTACTGATGTGTGAACTGCTCTTTTCTTTTATAAACACAGGTATGCTGTTCACAGCGCTGCCAGTTAAGACATTCCACGTGTTTTGTTTTTCCTTTAGCTGAAGATAAATTTTAATTACTTTTGGAAACTTTGCTGCCATTTCCCTACCAGAAGGGTCTGAAGGGAACATGTCATCTCCCAGCCCCTTAGCTGGCAGAGATCCACCAACGTTACCAATTAGGAAGAGTAAAACTGTTCCCCTCACCATGGTTTGTTTTCAGCACATTTTCTGGGCATAATCCCTCTCTTCTACCCTCAGGTTTTTCAAGGAGATACTGCATGCTGGAAAAAGAGATACTTGCAACCACATTGATATCTGGAAGCCAAATCTCTGAGAGTGATCACAAAACTGAGTTTCAATTTTAGAGCCATGCAGCAAGAGAGGGCTGAACTTTAACACATCCGCTCTGCTCATCCTACAGTGCAACACACAGCCCCTGTGATTAATAAAATCATCATAAAACCATATCTTGCTGCCTGCCCAAATCTATTATCACTGTGTGAAGATCTGCTAAAGAGTTATGGGGCCTTCATAGAACTTTTAATTCTTCCAGAAGTTGTAATTTTTTCCCTCATTAGGATTACCCATGTCTGCTTTCAATCAGGCCCTCAAGAGCATCACAGGGAAGACATTGCTGATTAGAGAGTGATGCTTGCCCAGAGTTCTCTTTTTTCTGTCCCTTAGAGGCTCTGTTGGAGGGAGAATATCTTTTTGCCGAGTCTGCTGTTGCAAAGGGAAATAGAAACCATGAGATTGGGAATATTCTAGTTATGAAATTTCCAAACATTTTTCAAGGGCAACAAAGATGTATTATAAGAAAAACAATAATAATAATATAATAATAGTAGTAGTAGCAGTAGTAGTAATAATAATAGAAATAGAATTTGAAAAACAAGTAATGCACAGTGCAATTACCACTCACTGACTGATGCCCTGCCAGTCCCTGACCAGTGGCCTCTGGTCATCTCTCCCCCCAGTTTAAATACTGAGCATGACAGGCGGGATTGCCTTGCAGTATGTGAGGGAACCTGCCAATTCTTTCAAGCCAAGACAGGTTCAGAAAAATAGGGCGGATGATGGAGAAGGTAGCAAGTGGAGAAATCACCACTTGAGACTCCCTGGATCTCAGTTAGTAATCATTCAAGACCATTTATGTTCAGTAGGACAGGTTTCTGCTGCTTTTAGGGACATGATTTTGTGATGGACTTGGCAGTGTTGAGTTAATGGCTGGACTCGATCACAAAGATCACTCCCAAGTTATTCTGTGATTCTGCCTGGGAGTCACACGCATTGGAGGTGGCTGCCATCCAGCTTGTGGCTCAGAGAGAAGCACTTTGCCTTTCCCAGGCCAGTAATTTTTCTCACATCTCAGAGGAATATGGGTTTCACATATTTGCATGGCACACCGTGCTTTCTGCCCAAGGAAAAGAGCAGCCATATCTGTGGAGGATGGGTTATGGGAGGTTTTGTTTCAAGGCACAAGCGTCACTTGTGAGGCAGAGGTGAAGGCTCTGGTTTGGGTTGCTTCTAGTTTGCTTCTTGATCTCTGTACCTGCTGTTCTACACTTGGAGAAACTTGATGTTTCTGGTCCAGCAAAGGAATCAGAGCTGCTCTATAACTATCAGGAATATTATTGGTGAAGCATTGTCTGACACCATCCATCCAAGAGGGGTCAGCTGCAGCTATGCTGAGAAAAGCATCTACTGATAGTGAAGAAAGTAAAAAAACCTGGACGATGAGTTTGTACAGAAGAAAGCAGAAAAATGTCCTTCTAGTTTAAGTTTCTTACAGGCTGAGTAGTAAAGAATGTATTTATAAACCACAGAATTAATCCCTCCCTACCAGGAAATTGCCAACAGGTTCAAGCAGCAGATGCCCCAGCCAGCCACGTACACAGCAACTTATCAGCAGCCTTCACTGTAACACACAACTCTGAGTGGGAAAACTGAGCAGCTGCCAAAGAAAACAGCCTGAAGGGAGGGGGAAGGCACGGCTGTTCACAACACCTGAATCATGGGCTCGAGGAGCAAAACTACTTTGGAGCGTTTTGTTTTCTAATTTCAGGAACAGATTTATGAAGAGGGCTAAAATAGTCCTCAGCCCTAAAGGTACTGGATGTAAAACATGGTTATTCTTGTGTCATGGCTATGTAGCAACATAGTCTTGTTAAATACAGATCATGCTGCCTTTTTTAACCATGGCTTTTTCTTTCTTCCTTCTTCAGGCTTGAAGAAGAATTGCATCTTTGTTCCATGAGTTTCTTCACCTCTGCTCATGTTTTTTCTTATTTTTTAAATTTTTATCTTTTTTTTTTTTTACCAGACTATTGTACGCAGTTTTACCGCTTCATTACTATAACTCTCTTCAAATTGTCTTAACAGCTTTTGCTATGGTTTCACAAAATATATATGCCACTCTCACCTCGATGAGGAACATATAGGTTTGTAAACACAACACTTTGAATTGAAAGTGCAATCATGAGCAAAACAATATTTATGAAAATTTCTCTTTTTCTAGTAAATCTCTGTATTATTTTAATTTTTTTGGCCATAGAAATGAAGCACCTTCAGACAAACTCATATCTCTTTCAGTGAGATGCACTGAACTTCCTGAAAACTGTTTTTTTGGTTGGTTACTTAATCTTTGTGCCAAGTTTTCCTGCCATGCTTCCCTCTCTAAAGAAGTCTGTTCAGACTGAATATACCATAAGCAAGATTGTATCCTTATTTTATGGCACATATAGATATTGTGAATATGGTGCTTTCAATAACACAATTCAAAGGAGTCACTAGAATACAATATTTGGATATGTCATAGCTGTCAAAATATTTTTAATGGGTATTAAAGTTTTATTAAAACTTCCCTTACATCTCCTTTCACATCTATACTTCTCCTTAGTTTTGTATTTGCAATTTAATTTTTCAGTCTTTCCTGAACAAGTTACGCCAAAAGAAACATGGAAACCTTCCAATCATGCTAAGAAGTGAGAAGAACCCGAAAAGGTTGATAGATGGGCTGAAAAATCTGCTGTTTTCATAGTATCAGTGATAAGCTGAATGCACCCTACAGCCTTGGGAATGTCAGGAGATATTCACTGGGGATGTTCCTGGGTAGAGCTGTACAGAAGGGATGCTGAAAGGAATGTAGCCTCCCTTCCTTCTGTTGTGCCCCTTGGTCTCTTTTTGTATAACATGGTTGTGGTGCAGGTGAAGTTTGTTTTCAGTCTTCCTAGAAGACACACCTCTGTGGAATAGTTTTATCTTTAGATTCTCAGTTCTGTCTGAGAACTTTTTAGGCTTAATTTTTTATATACTTAAATACAATATATTTCAATATAAAAATACAGCCACAGTCTTCTGCAGGCCATGGTTTTATTTGTAAGTCTTCTAATTGACATCTTCTGGACGAAGCAGCTCTTCAATTTTGACCTTTTACCATGAATTACTTTGATTCAGCCAGACTTCTATGTGTGTTACAAGTAAATAAACAAAGAAAAAAAAATTAGGTCATTCCTTCACAAGCAGAACAGCTCATCATTCCAGGGGACAGGTGGTGCTGCTGCTATAAATGTCTGTAACACACAAAGGAATAGTCCTTACCTTTGCCATTATTACTGAAACAATTGCCTCCTATGTTAGAATAGTTAACAAGCCTGCTGGAAGGTGTTAGTTTTGATTACAGTGTGACATGACTGATCTATTGTGACAGCAGCTAAAACTAAATGTCCAATTAACCTTCAAAGTCAGTTTGTGGCTCAGCAGTATTTGTTTTTTCACTCTGCAGAGAGCCTTTTCAGATCTCTCACACATTTTAATGTGTTACTGGGCATCCAACTTCATAAAAGCTACTCCAGACTACAGTGACCGATCAGCGAGATCTCTTGTCGTCTGTACTAGGGCTGAGGCCTCCTTATCCATTCTCAGTTGATCAGGGAGTGTTGGCTTGTCCATGAACTTGAGAATTGTCCTAGTTTTTATTGGGAGATCTTGCTGATTACAACAAGCCATCAGATTTTAGCCTGACTGGGTGAGTTCTGCTGTCTTTGGCACAGTGAGTGATCCAAAGGGCATCTTGTACCTACATCGTGTGGAAGTGGCCCCGTAACCAAAGCCCCATGGGATCAGACTTCTCTTTGAACACATCCTAGATCCAGACTTGATGCTAATAGGCAAAATCAAAGACATTCTGTCCCCAAAGAGCAATCTTGGTGATGAGTTCATATGGCAACTATCTGCAGTTCTTCCATCTCCAGGTGATAACAAATCCTATCTTGTTAGATGAGGTCCTGATCCCCAAAGTGTGTCCTCTGAGATAATAAAACCCCTGCCCAAGATTCATATCTAAAAGGACATTCTGTTCAAGACAGAGATTTTTAGAGGGAAAATAACATTTTGGATTTTTTTCCACCACAGGTTTTATTTAATAAAGTATTACAAAGAAATGAGAAATGGATCATGTAACAGCCCTGAATAAATCTTTTCCATCTGGAGTCATCAATAGATCAGTATTCTGTACACCCATTCTCCACTTTCATATACAGTCAGTGGAAGATTTTGCCAAGGGACAACCAAATTCAACACATTTCATTCAGTCACCAGATGCTGGACATCTTTTCATTTTCAGAAATAATATTTTAGACTTTTAGAAGTGATTGAAAGCAATCAAGCAGACAAGCTTGTCAAACTTTAATTTGACAGGAGGTTTTGATATAAGATACATCTTAGAGCACACTAAAATGCCCCAAGTATTGATATTCCCTTTTTTGAACTTTGGGGAAGAAATCTGTAGAATCAAGTATATCTTATCAGGAGAGCATCCCCATTTCTAGTTGCTTTTACACTTTCTATCCTGATTTTGGTCTATTTTGTTGAGAACAAGCTCAGAAAAGCAAAGCTGATCAACTGCTTGCTAAATCACCTCTATCATTCAGTCTATTTTAATTCATGCCCTGGCACTGCACACCCAGAATTACACTTTGAAGAATCTGTTCTCATATTCTGGATGACAGAAAGATTCTCCAGAGGTTGCAAAAAGGCAAGAGCTGAGGGAGCTCATTTCTCCTGTGACTTAAGTACAAGATTCAATCATCAGTTTTAGACTATTTTTTCATTAACATTCTAAATTGTGTAGCTCTTCATATTACAGATTATTTTTCATCTGAACCTCCTAAAAAAAATACATTTTTTTAATTCTAATCCCACATGAATATGCCTAAATTGCTGTTAGTACTCCCCTTAAAAAAATTCTGCTATACTTGTTAATGATTTTGATACCTCTCTGAAAGTGCTATAGTGCCCAGGGTTTCCTGTCACTGTCACTGGTATTTCTGACATTCAAGGTAATTTCTTGTGCTGTCTGTTTTTAACATCTTGTCCCAAAGCTTGCACATGCCTGCACTAATGACACTGGCAACAGACAATGAGATCAGGTAACCACAAGTGGACAAAACCAAGTGTACTCTGCCATAAAAAGGGCTGAGATGGAGCCAGTCACTTCTGAAACATTGTTGTATTGAATTCTGACATCCTGAAGAGTTCAGGTCCCCAGCACAGGGACTGTTCGTTTCTACCTTTGGCATGAACACTTGTTGATGTGTGAGAGATTAACATACAAATATTTAGTGGGAGAAGACACCACAGTTCAGAACCAGACTTCTTTAGACTTCAGTGGCAAATTCTTCTGTTTCAAGATTCATGATGGCACCATGGAAATTTTTCTGAAATAAACATGAATTATTCCATTTTCTGCCATGAACGTCATCTTTATCCCCTCCTGTCACACCATGGACTTTCAATACTGTAAAGACTAGATCTTACCAGAGTCCAAGACAGCACCCAGGTTCACATAAACACAAGACTAGTCTCATTTATGAAGTTACAAATGCAATAAACAGTTGAATCTGTAAGTTTATGTCCTGGAAATTAAAAGACTTCCACATGGAGCAGAAAAAATATTATTTTCTGCAACTATTAGTGCTGCTAACATTATTTCAATCATCCAGCTGCTACCCCACAACTGTTTATTGACTCCCATAATTTAATCCTCCCAAGGTACACCTGCTCTATCATTACCTGAACTTCTTGCATGTTTAGATTGAAAATTGTATAAATCCCTCCACAGATAGTGAAAAAGATAAGGAGGGCTACTACTAGTGAGGAAGAATATTGTTAATGACTGTTCCTTACTGTAGGAAGTATATGTTCTACCTAAAAAAAAGAGCACACTACTGTCTCATTATGATGCACAGCCAGTAAATCTGATAAAAAAGGAGAAAACAAACTAAAAAAATCAAGCTTTTCCCCTCAGGTTTATGAATATTTCAAAGACTCTTCTTTCCCACTCCCTCATTTACCTGTGGATGAATAGTGATCTCACTTGGTATTTATTTGTTTCCCATAATTATCACTGGTGTGGTTTTAGCCCCCAAACCTGTGCTTCTTTTCCATGACTGACTTCCTTTTGTTTTTTCCAAGGAAGCCAAAAAAGGACAAGTGATGGTCAAAGAACTCAAACTCAGTGCAAGTTCATGAAGCCTGTGAATCACAAGCCTACATTTCCATTACTACCCATCAGTTTGAATACAACCAGTAAGCAAAGACTGTGCTCACATAAGGTAGCAGCAAATGACACTTGAGATGTTGGTCCATAAATGTGCTAGTGAACATGTCTGTTCATTATTCAGAGAGTTTTATCAAATCCTGATTCATGACCCAGTTACATTCTATGTATTATTAATCTTACCCATGGTGTCTCTTTATACAACATCTACAAAACCTGCATAACCCTTTATGGCCAGATAAAGCCCACGAGTCAGTCAGGAGTTAGAGCAGGAGTTTGGATGAAGGGGTTGTGGTGCTTGGTTGCCCCCAGGTGTGACCCACTATCCAAAATGGACCTGCACATACAACCCAGTGTCATCTTGTCTAGACTCCTAAGTGACTCAGGTGTCACTGTCACCTCTCTCCTGCTCTACAGTTATTTCTGTCACCTTTTAAGGTCCATCAGAAGAACTCCAGTTAGCATAGATTTGACATGCCAATAACTATGAGAAGTATATTGTAGCTGCATCTACATCTTGTTTTGTTTTCAAATACATATAATTTCACAGCCTTTAGAAAATACGACCCCCCTGTGGCTTCAATTTCCTGCAGTGTTTCAGGTTCTTAATTCAACAGTGTGGGAGACCCTGCTGGTCCATTCACTCCTAAAGCAGCTGCAAATCTAAAAAACAGAGCCGGCTTCAAATTTTATTTCATTCCATGTATTCACTCAGGTGCAACCCTTTCCTGAGCCCTCTGAAACTATACAGGACACCAAGTGAGGGAATGGGGACAGGCAAGGAGATGAGGCCCAATTGTCATATTGAAACAGAAATTAACTCTCTCTTATAATTTTTCAGATGTGTAGGAGACATTGCCACTTTAAGACAAAAAATTATAAACTTGGCAGCTCCTGCTCGCTCCTCTCACAGGAAGTTGCTTGGTAACCCTGTAAGGTGGGAGAGGGGAAGGGGTGGGAGCAGGCACAGGAAGAGGAGTGGGTCTGGCACTTCTCTGCCTGCTGAGAAAGCCTGTGGAGGAGCCACACTACTATAGATGGAGAGTGTAAGACCCACCCTATGGCTCCTTTAAAGATCCATTGGACAATTTGTCCTTCTAGCCAAGGTCAAGGAAAGTGGACTTCTCATGCTTAGAGATTTAGAAAACTATTGCAGTTGTTATGCTTTTTCCATGTGAAGGCTATTCCAAATGTCTTGCTGAAATAACTTCTTTTTATAAAACTGCCTAAGATAATTTTTAGTGTCTCTGTTACCCCAGAGTACTCGCTGTAATCAGTTATTAAAAGCATTTCTCTCCGCCTTCTCCAAATCTACCTTCTTCCTACATGTTTTCACCATTCAGTAATCCCAACTGGTTCACATACATGGAAAACCCATTTGTAGTAATTAGACAAAATTACTTACACCTGCTCAGCAATGCGCTGCATTTTTATCTGCAGTAAGTGACATTTTCCCCAAAGAGTACATTTTAAATGAAAAAGGTTTCCGAGATGTTTTCCTCTCCTTGTCCTCTTCTGATTCCGTCCCAATTCCACTTAATTCTTGTGGCCTTTCAGCAGTAGATGTTTTTTAAAAACTAAATCCAGTGTTTAGAGTGTTGAGCTGACAGGCCCCCAAATTTTGTGTGGGCACATCTGTTAAACTGAGTTTAAGGATGGCTGTGGGAGGCACCAGCTATGGCAGTGGGCAAGGCACAATTTCAGCCTTGCAACTGCACACCTTGAACAGCTGTGTCCTTCAGCACTAACAGCCCTAACTGGGCAAACAGGATTCCTCTCCTGCATGGATAGGGTATACTTTCTCAAAGGTAAAACTTTGGTTTGGAGCACTAGGAGCTGAAGGATGTTTAAGCAATATAAGGCCCGAAGTTGCAGGTAGCAAAAAAAACTTAGAAACCAAATAATATAATAAACTGAGTTTCTCAGGTATAGCAGCTAGAATCAAACTATACACAGCCCATTAAGTATTTATATTAATTTAATAACACCTGATTTTTCACTGGAAATAATCCATTTGCATTAAATCCAGCGGCAGCTTCCAGAAGAATGATGCTCACATATATTCTTTTAAAATAGGAGATGAACATACTGTAAACTTTAATGGTTTTTCCCCCACAATATCTACTACTAAGTCAGGAAGTACTTCTAGCACCATTTAATAGATGAGGAACTTCACAGAGCAATTACTTCATTTGTGTAAGGTCATAAAAGTCACTGGATGCCAAGACAGTAACTAAACTTGGCTTTCTCATATCCCAGGCTCCTAACACAACCACTGCATTAGTCAGTGGTTGATTTAAATCTCTTTTCAGCCATTCCTTTTTAAATAGGTGAGACAGCATCTCTGTAATATGTCTCCATTGGACTGTGCACAATAAAATCTCCAGCATGTCATGTAATAAGTGTCCATAGAAACATTCACCATCTCTTCCTTTCCTTTCCTTGTAACTTGTTACAACTCTTCCTATCCTGAGCCTGGAGAACAGGCATGGAAAATCTGCCCATGTTCAGTCCTAGGCAGAAAATGAATTTATTTCTGCCCTGACTTTGCATTTCTCACTGTGTCTGCTTCATACCCAAATGCTGCTGGCATCAGTTATGGCAGGACTTTGTGCCCAGGTTGCCAAGGGCAACACAAAAAAAAGTAATAATTTAGGATTTTTTCTCTTAGTCTCTCTCCCATTTCATCTTAAAAAAAAACAAACAAAACCCCCAAACCTATTCTCTAATTAAAGAAAACAGAAAAGCATTGGTTTTGTCCAGTTTTAATTTACTATTGGAAAACACATAGTGCATTGTGTCCCCGTTCCCACTAATGTGTATGTCTCTCTCTTTCCTCTGTCAAGGTTTGATCCATCTCTTTTGTATATGTTATAAATTAGTCAGCACACAATTTGCTGACTAATATACTCCAGAAAATGACAATCTGGAGACCAGCAGTGGAGCAAGTGCCAGGAGATGTTTTTTGGAGCCAACATAAGATTATTGCAGGCTACAGTAGAAAGCTGCCTTTTTGAAAAGACCTGCAATGATTTTCTTTCAAAGCCTGGCCAGCAAGTCCTACAGAAACAACAGATTTTTTCAGAGATGTAAAGGATCTGATTTTCTGATATTAGTCGTAATAATTTTGGGACCTTCCTGGCAGAGTGTGTGAAGTTCTTATTGACTTTGCTAGAAAATAATGAGGTTTTTTAGGTCATCTGAGAAATTTGCCTATATTACGTTTTTCTACCTCTTTTTTTGGTGTTACCTTAAAAGGTTTGGTGTTTCCCCACAGAGGGGATAGGTATTACAGAGACAAAGTACATGCCATAAGCATTCAGTACAGAAAATCAATTACAACTCCATAATATAATCAGCAGTAAGGTCCTTAATTATTGTTATTGAACCCTGCAGCTGTAATAGGTTTTCTTTTATTTTTTGCATTCCCTTCAACAGTTTTAATGTTTTCCTTTGGTATTTTCTATGTAGTATCTAACAACAAATAATGGCAAATCTCTAATTCTGATTGTCTAAAAAAACCCCAAATTCCTGAAATTTTCTACCCAGAAACAGAGAAATAGCTTAAAAATTAATTTTCAAGTATTAGGTTCTCTGGACACAATCCTGATTTGGAAGTAGAAGTCAGGTAACTGTGGGGTTGTTTGTGAGTGCTGAATTTGTTTTTATTTTTGCTTGTATTTGTTAATGTTGCTTTTGGGTTCTTTCAGTTAATGCCTCTGAGAGCTGAACTGGCATACTCTATATTTAAAAGAAATGCAATAAAAACAATTTAACATCTTTCCCCTGGGTCTGAATTTGTTATTTCCTACTCATAGGAGAGAATAAATTGTTTATATATATATATGTTTATGTTTATACGCATATAAACATATATGGTGGGGGGTTCTGTTGAGAACCATTGGGTTGTTGTGTTCCAACAATGGATGTTTAATCATGGGAAAAAAAGTTATACACAATATTCAGGAACAACATTTCAGAGGAACAGTTAAAAAAATAGCTCAAAGAGGAAACATCAGGAAATAATAGACAAAATTGTCCCTAATTGACCCCTGCCCTCTCCTGTGGGTCTTGATCAGGCAGTCCAGGTGTTCAGGGCAATTCCCATCACTTAGGGTTTTCTTTAAATTATGTACCACACATCCTCAGGGCTGTTCCTAGGTCCCCATGGACCAGCAAGCAGTACTTTTTTCTATATTAAGAATTTAGCTCGGTACAAAAGATTTAAACAGAGTTTCTGGCTTTTTCTTCATCTCCTGGCATGAAGCCAGTGAATCACTGTGCCACTGTGTTTCATGAAATAGGGACAGGGGGACTTGCTGTCAAAATCTGGGAGAGAAGATGCATCTTATGGCTTAATGAAATAGCCAGTGGACTGGGAAATGTTCTTGGCTGTTTATACCAGTAATGATTACACAGGATGCAGTTAATGTTTTATATTTGCAGCACCATATTAATTGTTCTGTTCCAAAGAATACAAACAGATAGCTGAGGCCAGCCCATGTGGGCAAAGCAGCTGTTGAGCTCCAGTGATCTGAGCACACAGCACTGGCAGAATTCAAACTCTGGCAACTGAGGTGACCACACCATGGTAGCTACTGTACAACCCATGTCTGTTTTAAAGACTTTGTACTCCCAGAATTCACATGTATCTTTTAGTTACAGGAACTTCTGCTCACAAGATTGGTCCAGAAAACAGGTGACTGATAAGTATACTTATACAGTCAAGCCAGGCTGAAGAAACAAAACCAGTCTGCACAAAAGCATATTAATAAGATAACCCTGTGCATGTGTGCATTCCAGAATATATATTTCTTCTTAAAGAAGGATCTTACAGGATTTATTAAATTACTGATAACATTTCATTATATTTTCTGAAGAAAAAGGAGTATGTTTCTCCATGGTTGAAGAAAATCTAAGTGGGGAGCTGAGAAGCTACGAAAGGACTACAATAAAACATTCAATGGTTTAGACTTGCTGGCTAATTTACTTTGTAAAGAAAAGTTTCTTAATAAACAAAGTAGAGAATATCTATGGATTCTTTAGAACATTCAGTATCCAGGAAGCTTAGAAGAACAGCACACCAAAACTTTAAGAGCCTGTAGTCACTCTGTCTATTGTGTATTGCTGAATGTACCTTTGTTTTGCACCTGGCTGTGCAGTCTGGCACTGCATTCCCAGCACTGTGTTTTACTTCACCCAAGCAGTGATATTGTGATGTCTGTCTCATGATAATAATCCACACAAAATAAAGTACCTTTGGTGTCACCCCTCTCCACATGATATTAGGACAGGGAAAATGATAACAGTAGGAGAAAAGAAACTGTGAACCAATTTACTTTTCTGCTTCATTTCTTATAATCACACAAGTCTACATGCAATCAAGTGTGTAATAATGTATAACTTGCCACATATGAACCTAAAAATACACCATAAATTACACGTAAATAAATAAAATAAACCAGTGTTGGGAGGGGATGGAATGAGAAGTAAAGAGAATATGAAGTAAGAAAAGGAAACCACAATGAATGTCTTCAGAGTTAGTGTCACAGAAAATGAAAATGTGACCTTTGCTGGAAGATACAATAAAGGCTTAAGGAATCAGAGAGCCAAATTGAGTGCCTTTGAGCAAGAAAGAGGGGATCCAGGACTACTGTGCTGTGCTTATACCAGTCTGCTTCCAAGGAAATAGTTCCTTCTCTTCCATCACAGCATTGTCACACACTGGAACTGAAGACACATTCCCTTTGTTTGGGACACGACAAAGGAATGATTATCTGCATGTTATTACGAAAAATTAAAGCCATTTTCAGTGCAGGGCATATCACCTTCCTTTGTGTTTCAGAAAGAATCCCTTCTAAATGAAGATATTGCATAATAGATTGAATGATGGGGGTGGTGAAGCATCTAATAGTGTGGTAAACTGCCTTGTCACCTCTAACAAATTCAAGACAATATCTTTAACAAATAGATGACATTTCTGTGTGATAGATGCATAAAGCTTGTTTTGAATCCTCCACCTAGTAAACCCCCACGGATGTTTTCATCTCTCTGTTTTTTTAAACAGTTAATACAATTTAGAACAGAGTATAGGAAATAATTCCAGAGATTAATGAGAAATTTTGTAGACAGATAGTCAACAGGAACAATGTATTTAATTTGTGAATAGTATGATGGAGAGGCACCTTGTGTACAATAAGTGAACAATTTTGTCAGAAGAAACTGCCAGGTAATAAACAGCTCTTTGTCCTGGTGGAGAACAACTAATAGCTGCAAACACATTCAGTGAGAATCAAAGTCTAACTATTTATCACTGATGGTGGTAAAATACTGGAATAATTGTAAAAGCATCAGGAGATTTTCAGGTTTTTTTCAGATTTTTTCAGTTTCTAGATAACTTCAGTAGCGTGGTTGCAGCTGCCAAGGACTGACTTGAACAGCCTGACACAAGTTCTGGTAGCTTGGGTAAGATGTGTTAAAACTTCTGTGGTCATACTGTATGAGCTAATGGTCCCTCCCGGCCTCAGAGTCTATCAACCTATTAATTAGCAGCTAATTAGCAGCTGGTAGCAATAATAGGCTATTATCTTGTAGCAAATCAGCCAGTAGAGGAACAAGTAATACACACGCTGGCACATTATATGATTAACACTCATTTTTAACAGTCTTCTGCTATTTAGAACGACTTGACAGAAGCCCTCTGAGTCATACAGAGGAATAAACAGATTGAGCCACACAGTAGAGTTATCCTAACCTTAGGGACCTCGTCGCCCTTGCTTTGTCTTCAAGTCTGAACACACATAAAGGAAAAAAGCTTTGATAGTCTTTCCATTAGAAAGCTTTTGGGTTCTCTTTTGAAACACAAAATCCATTTTAGTACTTTAAAATTAATAATCATGAGAGAATATGGGCCACGCAAAAATTTACATTTAAACAAACATTTAAATTTTGTTATGTTATTTTTTGTAACCTAAAACCATTTTAGGTGTACTGTTACTTTAAAAAACTAGGTTAAAGTTTTGAGTTTCCACGTTCTCCTTGGAAACATTAGCTAAAATATTTTTAAGTTTTCTCAAAATTGTTTGGTGGAGAGAACCATATTGTTCACCCCCGCCTGGTAACACTTTCTTCTTGTTTGCTTTCTTTAATTAAAGTAGCTTCTTGATACATCCTGTCAATTGTCATCCTGGAAATCTAGGAACTGAGCCAGGAAAAGAAATCTTATCATAGGTTGCTCCCAAAATCTACATTCCATACTCTTTCCTTTGTCAAAAGGAAGATAGAAACTTCTCAAAAGAGTCACCCTGAAAATCCATGCTGGGTTATGCTCTGGACAATAAAACAGATTAGTATTATCCTTGTGAAAGTAGCCTTTATGAATGTCCCCATTAACAGTCACTTTTCCCATCTGTGGAAAGCAGCATGAATATTTTCCTCACTGGCGGGAGTAACTCCTCACTCATTAACAGACTGTAAGGCAGATGTCCTCTAGAAGCATCAAACTAAATCCACAGTACTGATGTACATTGATTAGCCTCCAGATTTTTTTTTTTTTTTAATTCTTCATCTATAGTCTAAATATTCCAACCACAGGGCTGGGATTTGAATACACAATAGCCCTGAATTTTGTGCATGGAAAAAAATGGACCAAGCCAGACACATTGATATATCTTTATCATCTATTCTGTACAACATATTTTTTCTATATGAAAAAGGAAAGAAACAATGAAAAGATGAGAAACATAAGTCATTTGTTCTGGGTCCTAGACCTATTGCTTTTTTATAGATATGGCAGATAGTGCACCTTTGCAATCCTTCTGTTGGTACGAAGAAGTCTTAAAAATAAAACAAAAAAAAATGCATTGCAGAGGCCACAAAGAGACTTGTAAAGGGATTAAAAGACAATAGGAAATGTTCTGAGCACAAGGAGGGTTGCCTCAGGTCATGTAAGGTCTCTGACCCACAGTAATAGTGACAAGGTAGTAATAAAACCTCTTTGGTGGGAAGTGCTTTTGATCCCACACATTAGTTACCTGGAAAATATGGTAGAAGTTTATTGCTTTGTCCCATGTAGTTAAAAATACTTAAGACAATGCCAAAGAATCAGCAGAAAGTTAATCTTCATCGAGTGCATATTCTACATCATTAATGTGCCTTTCCTCAGAATATTTTGTCTCTCCTGTGACCTCAAACTTGCTAGTTCTAGGAGGCTCCATCCTCTCTATGGTTAGACAAAACAGGTTTAGACACTCTGTTGATTTCTTGGCTGCTTGTACAGATTTCTCAGCTCCTTCCAAGCACATAAGACAGCAAAGAGGATAAGTAGTTGCTCTAGTTGTGTGATGTGTCTGTTAGGTGTTTTACTGGATTTGTCCAATAGACATGCCCATAATGAAGACTTTAATTTCTTCTTTTTTGTCTGAAAAGGAAAAAAAAATATTCATGAACAACCACAATGCAGAGTCTTTCATTAATCCATATTCTATTCAGATGTGGAAGGTTCTAATTAAAGGCTCTAGGCAGCCCTGTCTGTCTCCCTATTAATGCTCCTACTGAGCCTGATGTTTGTGTCTTACAGTGCAAGAATAAAGGTGAAGTGTGGGAGGAAATAAAGGCAGGGTAGAATAAGGTGTTTCATTTCTCTCAGATAAAGATTGAATAAAGGAAAATAGAGTATTTTAAAAACAAAAGAGATGGAAGAAATAAAGAGATGAAAAAAGAAACATGATATGACAGTAAAGAAGTAAATGTGTTATTACTGCACGTCCATGTTTATTACGTGCAGTTGCCATTATCAGAGTGATTTAAGGAAGAAGAAAACCAGATTTCAAACTTTAGCTAAGAAAGATTGCCTCACACTATTGTTAATACCAATAGAGTTCAGTTTCAGTTGTGCTGAAAAACTGTGTGAGGGAAATATAAAGAGTGAAATTCTGGAAAAAAAACCAAAAACAACATACATAGAAGCCTCACAAAATTAATTGCTGCACAGCATGAAAATCTTGGGCTAGAATATCTAGGAGATAGACTGGAGAGATACTAAATTTGTGAACACAATCACTCCAGGGTGAAAATGTCAGAGCCTATTGCACTCAAATAAAAATTCCATTGGTTATGACAAATAACCACCAATTGAATCAGAAATATTCTATTATCCTACTGTATAAACATTACATTCATTTCATCACTTGAATGTATAATCACTGCTCTTGTTTACATAGCTTATGTTGAGTAGAATGAGATTTTTTTTTTTCCAAAATATAAAGCACTACAGACTTATTAAATCCTAGCTATAAACACTTTCTTGAGGAATAAGAACAAGCTGCTCTGAAAGGCTGAAATGGCTGTTGGCTCACCCGAAGTGATTTGTGGGGAGAGAGGGAACATGCACAGAATGTGGTATTGCCAGACAGCAGCACCTGCCTGTGCTGCTGAGCCAGGGCTGAGTGGCTGGGATTTGGAGATCACCCCGTGGGGAGGGCTGGGCAGCACCAGCCAGACTCTCCTGCTTCCTCCCAGAACTTCAGTGCTGAGCTCTACCTGGGCAATGGCCTTGCTGCCAGTTCATGAGTCGCTATTTCCCTGGAACTGCGGACGTGCATTTCTATTTGTGCAAGACTCCATTAATCCCAGCAAATACATCACTTGGATTATTTATTGTTGCAGCAGTGGCTGGGGGCTGGGAGCTGAGGAGGTTGTTGTATCAGAGTAGACAACATAAACTTAGACCATGAGAGAGAAGGTCTGCACTATTTCTGCCTCTTTCCCAATAAGCAGGACAGCCTACGCTTTGGGTGGCATGACAGGGAAAAGGCCATTTTCTGGTTTTCAATCATATTATAATTTCATCTGACTCTGATTGACTCCTCTTCTTGTAATGCAAAAGGTAGTAAAGGAAACAAGAAGAGCTATTCCCAAGGTCAAACTATAAATCTGTGACAGACTTTGGAATACCAAGCAGCCTCCAGCCTGTTGATTTGTGCTCACAAAGCAAGACTGTGCAGGACATTTATATTTTCCCTTCATCATGAGCTTCCTAGAATATTCAGTTTCCTGCACTTGCAGTGTTGTATATCTTAACAAAGAGACCTTCTGTGGTTACTGTCAATTTTGTCAAGCATCAACAGCTATCTGAGCACACATGGATTACCATAATTGAGTGATCTCTGTCAAAAGTGTGGTAGTGGCTACATCTCTGTCATTGAGATGCCAGTTCTTTTTCCCCTACTTTGTGTCCTTTCTTTAGACTTTGCAATTAAAAACTCAAAATAGAGAAATGGACAAGGAGATGATTTATGCAATCACCTTACATTCTAAAGTTTCATTATTATATAAATATAATTAAATTTATTATTACTATAATATAAATTAAGATTGTTAATATAATTTAATATTCAAGTGGTTTTGCCTTAGGAATATCATAAATTTCCTTTGATCATGACACCTTTACCATGAACATTTGCACTAAAATAAATCATGTAGTGCTATGTGACCACTATGTAAAACGCAGAGTGTCACATCAACAGGCTTTGATAAAGCCATGTTTTCTTGTTGTTACTGCTGAAGTATGGGAGTAGACACACCCCAATTCTCAGTCCTGGCCTGTCATTTATCTGCAGGGCTTGCTCTAAGGCTTGGTGCTCTTATGTCGAAGAAGTGATAATAATAATGATAGTGGATCAGGACTTAATGAATTCAGAAGTCCTTGGATAACAAAGACCACAGTTCAAAGTGTTGTTACAAAATCCCCTAGTGCCATCTCCACCGGGGAGATCATCTGAAAACCCTTTTTTCCTGCCCCAGTCTGTTGCAGAGTAAGTGACTGAGGCAGAGCTTTCAAAGGGTGAATTCAGCAGGTGAGAACTAGAGAAGGCCTTTGCGGTGAGACTGAAAAAAGGAAAGTGCCCTAACAGCTCAGCAGCCTTTGCAGCCTCTTCAAAGAAGAGCAGGAGTCATCTCAGACAGGTCCCTATCCACCTGAGTGGTGCAGTATCAAGAGAGAAGCACAAAATGATAAACCAGGACTGGCCTTTGGAAGAGGCAAATGAAAGCAATGGGTCCAGACGAGAGACTGGTGGGGAAGGTAGAAATGTTACAAAAGAGTTTGTAATGCTGTTACATTAGCCACAAACTCTCTCTCTCCTAAAAACAAACAAAAAGGAGTGGAGGAAACAAAGAGACAACCTCCTTTCTCAAAAATTCATGTACAGCCTTGCCTTGGAGCCTTTCAGTCTGACTGAGGTTACCTGGCTCACTGTTTTTTTCCAGAGGGCAGATGACTTTTTCCTGATCAGAGCACATAAACCACAACCTCCTGAGGAAACATCTTCCTGGCAAGGCATGAGCAACTCCCTGCCCCCTCCAGAAGCAGTGGGGGAAATGAGCCATCAGCCCTGCACATAAGAAACAACTCGTCTCCCAGTGACTGATGGAGGCAGTCAGGTCACTGCACTGGGAAATCTCAGTTTTAAAGCTTCAAAGAATATTTTAGCTTTAGAGTTGCTCTCCGTGTGTATTATTCCCTGATCATTTACTAGGCTGTGGTATGATATTGATAGAGTTATTCAACAGCTTTATTAATGGATTCCTTGGGTCAGATATGTGTAAAACTTGACTAATTCACATAAATGCAATGATAATAAAGCATCCACCTTATAGCAAATTAGCTGCAATTAGAATCAGGGCTTTTCTCTTTGTTTGTTCTCTGATGGATAGTTAAAACTTTGTGAACAGAGATAAATATTTGTAATCTACCAATAATGTTTTCCTTTTGGCTTTTTTTTTGCCCCCTAGAAGGCTAATACTTTGAACCCCATAGGAATACATCAATCTCCAACAGAGCACAGTATTGCTGAGTCTAAAAGTAGACAGATCTTTAGCTGAAGCTGCAGGGGATATTTTAAACTGGCAAAGGACTTGTACTCAAATGTGTCTAGAGCCCTGGGAGTAGCACAGGATATTTACTGATCACTGTGGTAAAGGGACTTTAATTTTGCTCCTCTCCCTTCCAGCAGCAGAGTTGTTTCTAATGATAGGCTAGAGACCCAAGGTAGGGCTTTTAAAAATCTCTTTGGGTCAGATCCACAAAGAAGTTTAGGTTTCACAGTCCTAAGCTACCTTTTGTCACTTACTGTGACTTTCTCTGGGCTGTCCATCATATAAATAATGGCCTTATTAAACCCTTCACACGTGGACTTTGTCACATACTCAGCGAAGCCTGTAGGTTTCTTTTGATGAACTAGAAAACAGAAGAGTTGCTCTCCGTGTGTAAATCTTCCTGATGGAAAATATTCTTTACCCCTCTCTCTTCCACATCCAGGTGATGGAAAATTGTCAATCACAAGGTAACTGACTGCAGATGAGGGGTGACTGGTGACCATAGCTCATCTGAGCTTACTTCCTTGGAGCCAAACTGGGGAGAGAGGGACTGCATGGGTGGGGCTATGAAGTGGGTGAAAAGCTGGCTTAACTATTCAAATGGTACAACAGTTGGAAGTCCAAAGGATGTGGTGCTTTTCCTCAGGTATCATTGGACAATGATATTTCATATCTTCATTAACAGCCTGCTTGGTGAGAGAGAACACACCCCCAGCCAAGTCCCAGGTGATATTTCATCGGGCAGGGGAGAGGGAGCTGCTGAAAGCCTGGAGGGTAGGGCTTCTGTTCAAAGAGGTCACAGAAAAGAAGGCCAATGGGAATTTCAGGAAGTTAAAAAATTTCAAGCACAACGTGCTGCACCAAGAGATAAAGCCTCCATGCAACAATGTAATGTTATTGGTTATTGATTATTGGGTTGGACAAGGAACAGCTCTGCAGTAAAGGGCGCAGCAATGCCTGTGGGCAGCAAAATGAATATTTCTCAACAAGGCATCCTTATAGCAGCAAAGGCTGGGTGTTGGTCTGGGTTAAAAGTGGACACGAACATCAAATCCAAGGAATTAGTTTTTTCTGCTACTTAAAACTTGGTTAAATTGGCCTCTGGAGTAGCATCTGGTTGTGGGCCACCCATGCAAATGAGACATGGATATGTTGATGCAAACTGAGGAGAGAGATGAATCTGTCAACCTACACAAGGGGAGGTTAAGAAAAGAGCTGCCAGTTGTTTTCAACAGGAGTTGGGCAGTCAATGCTTTCAGCAAAAGAAACAGCCAGGCTTCAGGGTGCAAAAAAGGACAGGAGCAAAAAAAGGACAAACTGCAGCAACAGTTCAGAATTTCACTTTTTGAGAAAACCCACCATGGCAGCAGCCCTCTACCAGAGTGCCAAGAGGCTCTGGATTATGTTTCCATGTGGATTTTTGGAATTTAGCTAAACAACACCCCAAGCAAGCTTTTCTAACTTTGAGCCTTGTTTTGAGCAGGAGACTGACTTCTAAAGAGCTCTTCCAAGCTAAATTATTCAGTAAATTGACATATTTTTGTCCTTTTCATCCACTTTTTTAGCTCAACTCATTCAAAGCTTGCAAGGCAAAACACTACCATGAACAGAGACAAGTGTAAGAACTAATTACGTATCCAGAGCACAAGCTACATTTCAAAATCAACAGATAATTAAGGCAGGTAACTCAGAAGAAATAGTCTGACAGCGTGGTCTTACCACAAGACGTGTTTTACGTCATTAAAGACAGGCATTTATTGTAAAGCAACTGTAAGGTGAAAAGTCTCTGTAGGCTGAACAGCCCTATCCTAAAATAAATGTCTAAATGAGAGGAACCTAATTCCATCCACAGGAGAAGGAAGCCTCTGTTGTACACTGCAGAGTAGGTAGCTCTGCAGAAGCACTTCAAAGATAAATTTCATTGTAACAGCAGTAAAGTGGTTCATGAAAAAGTGAATAAACCTACAAACCTGTTGTTCCCAACCAAGCAGTAAGGAGTTCTGTCTCCCCTATATATTGTTAAATTAAACATGGCTGAGCTGTATTCTTTGGTATTTACCCTTGATTACAGTATTGATCTGATGTTGGTTGCCAAAGAAGCTTAATAATGATCTAAAGTATTTATCACCAGAATTGAGTGAAATGAGCTCACTAGCTTTGTTCCAAGCCTGGTTCATAACACACAGGTTCTACTCACTCTAATTTACATTATTTGCATTATTGGCAGCTCTCCCAACAATACTGTATTAGGCTGAGAATTGCAAGTAAGCATGTATTTGTTTTAGTATCACTTAGGCAATTATTCATTGCAAGGAAAGCTTTGCTTTCTCAGTTTAGATATGACTGTGGTTTAAAGACCCTTTCAACAAAACAGGAAGAATCTATTCCAAATCGAACTGTGAAATTTACTACTAGGCAGAATTTCAGAGCCAGAAGCTAAGGATTTGATTCATGAACATAGCCAAAAAAGGATGCCTTTATATTGAACCTGTCAAATGTATTCATGCTTGTTAACACCATATAAATCTTAGTTAATAGATTTTCTAATTCTTGTTTCTCTTTTTTTTTTTCTATTTAATCTTCTGTCACAGTCTGAAGCTACCACCTGTAAGGTGACAGCAAAGAAAAATAAATCTGGGAGCTGAGAAATCACCATAAATATCTACTCACTTTACAGAACCTCAGAATTCAAGGTGAGTTTGGACTGACAAATTTTCATTTGGAGACAAACCTGTGTTCCCTGATCAAGAAAAGCATCTTCTTGAAAATTTTACAAGCGCCTTCATCCTTGCTGCCACCTCCCACAATACACCTAACTGTGGCTTACAGCTGTCCAGAATGACTGGTCAGAGTATTTCCCCACAGCCAGGGCTTGGAAAGCTGCCTGAAGCTGTGCACTGATGATTAACTAAATCAGTAATTCTAACACACCTGATTGTTTGTTTCCCTTTTGCTCCCCCCTGCACTCTCCCTTCTGTGTAAGCACAATATTATTTAATCAGCAACTAGTTTGCCTTGGTTTTCTTTTTGTAATACATCAGCCTTCCTGAGCAAAGCAGAGGTAACAGATGAGTGTACTAATTGGAGATGTCAGGGCATTGGGGATTCATTAATGACTGAGAAATGGACTGAGAAACATCAAACACTTCCTCTCGCCTCATCGTGCACCTCATCTGTGGAAAAATGAAAAGCTGGTTAAGCCCTTTTGTATTTTAGTACAGATTGTGAGCACCAAAGCAGGCATCCTGTCAGATAAAGGTACATGAAAACTAAGTTTATTTTGTCAAACAAAGTATTAGAATAGAATCAAAAACAACCCACAAAAGTGCTTTATTCTAAGATTTAATTTTTCTCAGTCACATATAACCAAAATCTCTCTAGAAAAGAAATCAACACATAAGTTATTTGCAAAGAATATGTTTTAATTTTTTAAGCCTTTTGAAAGTCTCTTGAATATTCACATAATGCAGATAGGAATACAGGATTTTATACAGCTCTGCTGAAGCAATGAGCTAGGAGGCAGGACTCGTGGGTTGGTCTGTGATCTCCACTGCTATGACTCAACAGAACAGCATTCTGTTCCTAAATCACCACTCTTCCCTCAGTAATAATGAAAGGCTTGATTCTCCCCTCACTTTTCTGTAAAATGTTTAGATGTTTGAAAAGGAAAAGCATTGCACAGGCTGAAACATATTTCTTTTCTTGAAACATATCAATTGGACAAAAGTTCCCTCAAGTCATATAGAATTTCAGACAAGTGTGAATGAAAGAGATTTTGTCCACCATGTCTCACTGCCAGAGCTGCTCCCTTTCATCTCAGTAATGGATTTCAGGTGGCTGCCTTGACAATCAGCTCGCTGAGACAAGCAGGTGGGTGGCCAGAATCAAGTTCCCCTTTGAATAAGGACAGGTCCTGCATCTCCCTGTTGCCAGCTGTGCACATTAACTTGAGTGTCTTGGCATGGTTTGTACTCAGTGTTCTCAGCCCTGGGCAGGAGATGAGCTCTCAACAACCTTTATTTCATCTGCACAAAGAAAGGTATGGCTGAGTGCTTTCTGAAGGATCTACTTCTCATTGTGCCACGTTGCTGTCAATCCTTATGAATAGAATATTTTCATTCTGGTATGTCCACCTGGTTCTAGGCAGAGCTAATTCTTTTTTCTATCCAACATACGGAATGAACGCCTGTAAATTTAGAGATTTAATATAAAATTTTGTTAGAAATAGAGTTTCTATAAAGTTTAGTTTAGACAGCCCTGGAAATGTCATTATCACGGACATTTCTTTGTCATCAATATGACCCAAAATTATTAACTCACTATAAAATTAATTGGAAATGAAAAGTTTTTTTTATTTTTCATAAAGGTCTGCCTAAAGTCCAGAGGAAGTTTGGTAACCAGAATTCAGCTTCTAATGTTTTGTTTTGATCATTTCTATTTGAAATTACTTCTTGGATGCTGTTTTAACACAGGATAATACAAAGAACTTGGTTGAAGTGACTCAACCAGATGATAAATTTGCTTTCAGCTTTAGGATAAATTAGATTTGTTCTCTGAAAATGACCATTCAAAAAATCCTAAGAGTATTATTGACCACTTTTTAAGTATCAGACTTCTCTCCAGAGAACTATTAAATCTTTACCTCAATTATAAAAACTTTTCTCTCTGTGGTAGCAGAAGAGATTTATCCCAAACGTTGCCAAGATAGGTTTCACAGAATTTCATTTATCCAAAGGGAAAATTTAGAGATTAACTAATAATTTTCTGCCATGAAATAATAAACATTTTTTAAAGGAAATATTTTTCAACTGAAAGTAAATTTCCTTGGGGAAAAAATATTAATTTCTATCTTGAGATTCTTCAGTGAAAAGAAGGAAAATGTAATAATACATTTGCCTTCCAAAAATAAAGGAAAAAAAATCTATCTTTTAAAAAAGTTACATTGTTTCATGTACTTTTTTCCAAAACTATGCTTATTCGCTGCCTGGTTTAATGAGAAAACCAAGATTTTGTTACTGAACTGATTAAACCATATTGCTAAAATTAGTTAAACTTCCCTCAGCTCTAAACTGAACATTGAACAATATTTTTGCTTACAGTGCTGAGGTTTTTGCTAACCTGTTTTCTTAGTTATGGTTCCAGCTTTTACATCTAGTTAATAATGACTATGTTAAGATTTATAGGACAGATTAAGATTTATTTTGATGAGTCTTCTATGAGTATTTTTTCTCCTAATCATAACTGAAATATGTAAAATATTCAGCTGAGATAAAGGGAGCAGAAAAAAAGGTCACATATCATTGAACAGGCTACCACCAAGGAAAATGTCACAAATAGCCCGTAATTATGGAAAATCAAATATAAGTGAGCCCATGAAGATAACTTCTTTCTTTCCACATGCATTAAGGGAAGAAAAAAAAAGCCAACAAAAACCACATGAGCTGAAAAATATGTTAATACTGTAATTCAGCAAGGCTAAACTTTATAAGGCACATGATTAAAACTTTTAGGGAGTCTAAGCAAAGCTATGATTTTATCCATATCAAATAAAAGTATGTAATAAAACCACATAAAATAAGAACACTAATTTTGACACAGTGGCAAGCCCATGAGGATTTCTTTTCAAGTTCCTTTATTAACAATCCAGGCTTCTTTTAGTACTTCAATAATACATTATGATTTCAGATGAAAATCATGCTGCAAAGAAAAAACATCACTGTAAGCTACAAAATCAATAATTTCTAACACAAATGAGGGAATTATTTTGACTTTCAACCCGCTCTACCTACCATTCTCAGGGTTAATGGTTATGGGGAGCATCTTTTCAGTATGCAAATTCAGCCAGGCTATATAAAAGGTTTGGATTCAAAAATTAAGCACCACTCCACACTTGGCATAGTATCAGGAATTAAAGCACTGAGTTCTTCCCTTCTTTGTCTTTCATGATGCATATATAAACCCCAGAAAAGGAGAGAAAGGTCTCTACTCCTCACTTCAGATATAACTTCATCCTAACTGTGAACTTAGAGTGTCCTCCTATCAAAAGGGGCTTTCTTCACAAAAGGTGTTCCCAGCCATCTGCTCACAAGGAACGTTGCCAGCTGGCAAATTTGGTTGGGTTTTGTAGCGCTAATTCATTTTCAAAAACTTCAGATTTCCAAATCTGGCAGCAGATGCAGAGTAACAAATTTGTGTCTGTCAGCCCACGATTCCCTGATGAGAGGCCTGTGAGCATGCTGATTATACATATGCAGCTAATTAGGAGCATGGTTAGGATAAGTAAATGGATTGATTTACCTCTGTATCCAGTTAAGAGGCAACCTCAGGAGCAGAGAGTGTAGCAGACACTGCCCCATGATCTCCCACTGCCTGATTCTTGCCAGCTGAGCTGAGGCCAGACTTCCCATCTCCTTGGGCACAGATTGCCTCCTAGAAGTTGTGAAAGGGGAAAGGTACTTTAGCAAGGAAAGGGATGGTAAACAGCACTCTTTTCCAGACAGGAAGCCATGGCTGTTGTTAAGTGTAAAGACCATTTTGCAGCTTTGTTTGCCTTTCATGAAGTGCTAAAGGCCCCTGGCACTGTTTCAATTGCCCATGTGGTTGAACATAAGCAGCAAACTTTTGGAAAAGTGTAGGAGCCAAATCTTTTGCAGTGCCCCTGGCCTCTGTGATGCCAACCCTGTGTCCACGCAGTGATCCTTATTTCAGCCTAATGATGAGTGAGGTCCCTGCCCGGGCTCTTACTCTCAGTGAGCCACAATGGTGCTGCAGGGGCAAACTTCCTTTCAGACTGAAGGAAATTCCAACGTGATCGGCTACTTACAAAGTGAGTCTGTTCTCTGCACTGACAGGGTTCTAGAGAGGCCATCATGGGTAACTGCAGCTTCAGACCCCAACCATCCTTCCCTTTACCTCTGTGCCACAGAACTGAAGTCCCACAGAGGAGGGACCACCATGGGAGAGAAGTCTGGGAAATAAGTTTACTGAACTCTAGAAGCCTGGCAGGCAGATCCTCAAGTTTACCTAGTAAATTTATCACAAGGCACAGAATGAATATTCTTTCTATACAGCCAAGAGTGGAAAATCCAGCTGTTTTATCTTTCACATACGCTCAGCCATTCTCTCAACATGCAGTTCTAGTGGGAAATTGAGGAATCAAGTGTATAGTTGTGTGTATTGTACAATGTACAATACAATACAATTACACACACATGTAATTTCATGTACATAGAGAAGTCACATCCTGCTGGCTTGGTGTTCCATTTCTCACTAACTTTTTAAACTCCTGATCAATTCTATTCAAGTTTGTCAAATGAAAAGGAATCCCATTGCCTGTTCATAAGTAACAGCAAAGCTTTGTAGAAAAGCATCTCTCAGGTCTCTCTTTATTCTACAAGTTGTCAGTAAATCAAGTGGTACAAATTTGTGGAGACCCAGTGTTTGTTCTGCTTGTCATGAAAGTGTTTCTCATTATCTGGCCTTGCTCACTGTTGGAGAACAGGTTCAATGATCAGAGATCCAGTGGCTTTGTCTAATCTGGTATCCAGTATGGGTTTGTCAAGCATTGCCTCATGTAATCTCAGTTCAGTTCCTTGTACTTCGAATGGGGAACCATAGGGAGCTGTGATTTCACAAATCATGTTGGGTTTTTCTAACGAGCAAACTCCTTCTGCAAGTGAGTGAAATCGTTATCACATGGTGAAGGCTGCAGAATTGCATCTGCCTTTTTCCCCCCAGGCACTGGCAGTTCCCAATCAATGTTTCATCTGATGGGCAAGGCCTGACAGAGCAGTATTGTGGGTCTATCAAATCTGAATGCTTCTGAGCAAAACATATTTAAAGCTATGGCACAAGAATAAAAAACACAATCTCAGAAGATGCGTTGCACATTAAATGCCCTTCATTAAATATTTACTGAGAGAATAAACTTGCTGTTTCTGGCTTTACTATAGAACAGTGTTAATGTATATATTTGGTGGAATTGTTCTACACTGCGCTCTATTTTGTGGAGGTAGAGTTGGACCTGTGCTAACAATCAAGCCAACACATAAGTATTGCACTGAAATACAATATATTAGCAACATGTTTTAAAGAATTTGAACTACTAGAAAGACTGCAGGGTGATTAGTACACTAGTTTGCAGAATGATTTAGGAAAATGCCTTCGTCAGAGAATTTGTTAACTGAAGACCTGAAATACACCCTTGACTGCTTTGTTCAACCAGATCTTCTACAGACTATTTGCCTGTCTCAAAGTATTAGATGCAACACAGAGTTAATTGAATTTTTTGTAGGCTTCACATTAAATTTGTGCTAAAGGACATTGCTGAATCAGGGATTTAATGGGCAAACAGTTAAACAAAAGAATCATGTGCATGGTTTGAGCCAGGGAGCAGGAGGCAGGAATCCAGAGTTTTTTTCACAGTTTTGCCTTTGGGAAAGTGAGATTAATCTTTATACTTGTAATAGATCTTGAGCTTTCCTTAATATACCTTAGGCATCCCAGATATAATTAGAAATAGTAATCTAATGTCAGTCTCCTGCTTATTGTACTTAGCAATTGTGGGATTTAGTTAATTAGTACTTTTCCTGTGCTTTGGGGTCTTTGGACAATGAAGGTCGTGTACCTACTTAGATAGATGTTTGGAAAAATGTAGGCTATTATTATTCAAATGAACTTGAAGTTTTATCAGTCAGTTAAAGAGAACAGAGGACTGAGACTGAGGTAACCACTCCAGTTGTTAGTGTGGTCAACAGTTCTTAGAGACGATAGATTCAACATTTTCACTACCAAAATTACTATAAAGTAAAAAAAAAAAAGGAAAATATTACATATATAGAGGACTCATTTGAAAGTTAGGACAGCTGTGCTGAAAACAATGAGGAGAAGACAGCCAGGACGTGCTTCTGACAGGTCCAGGACACAAGTTTTTTGGTGCCTTGAGAACTCAGCCAAAGTCCTGCCCACTATTTTGGGCATCTGAAAGGATTTTCTGTTTTGTTACTTCTTGATCTTCTAGTGCACGAAGGCAAACATTCCCACATTTAGCACAGTGAGTTATTGTCGAAGAATCCCTGTCTCACATTTATACAGTCACTTATCTTGACATTTCCCCTGTGAGTTCTCAGTCAGATGTGGTTCCTATCAACCAATATATTCAGTACTGATGGTGAGGGGTGAGATGGCAGGCAGACAGACACACTGGAGAGGCCTTCTTTTCCTCAAAGAAAGCAGTGAAGGAAATCTATCAACCTTTTCCCACATTATCCATCAGTGTTTCGAATCTCTTTGTCCTTTGAGTGACTATTTAGTTTTACAATAAAACGTCATATGCAGTTGCTTTGGTTCCAAAATTCAGATTTTATGTTTAAACCAACAGCAAAAACAACCAAAAATTAAGGAAGGTCTTTCAGCAGGACAGAAACATCCATAACATTTGCTTTCTCAGCTTATAAGCAACACTGGTTACAAAGTCAAATAGTGGAACAACTCAGCAGGAAAAAAGTAACCAGTCAGCACCATTCTTCCCTTCAGGATAAATATCTTTAATGATAATTAAATGTATGCAGGAGTTCATATGGGTCCATCTTCTTTCTGATGCAAAAGATAAAGATCACAAGATGCAAAATAAATGAAGGAATCAAATATTGATGGGCAAGCAGCAGCAAATTCAATTCTTTGATTTTTTTTCTATTTATTGCTACTTGAGCCTTGGTCCAGAACAGGCTTCTGCATATCAGTAGTTTACTTAAGCTCATCAATTTCTAGATTTTAGGATTGGAATGAGCCATTATCATCATCCAGTGTGACCTGCAGAGCACAAACCAGAGAATTCCAGCTGATAATTTCTGCAGTTCAATCAGCTGCTTATTGACTTGATCTTCCAAAGTGTTGAACTTTCTGGCCCCGGTTGGATCAAGCATTACAGAGTGATCCATGTTAAGAAGGAGACAAGACAGCTTCTCACAGCTTAAATCTACCCACAGAGGTGTCTCAAGTGAATAGAGCCTAAAGTGGTTTTCTAATAAAGAATTTAATCCTTCCTGGTGGTAGGAAGGTGACGGAGGTGACAGACCCATAACCGAGGCAGATGAGAGGGAACACAGACTCACCAAACACCAACAGGATCATCTGTGGGGCTGTTCAGAACACAAACTCTGTTTTTCTTCAAATATCATTACATTGGGATCAAATCAGGTTTTAACAACACGTTGATCAATGGCACCTTAGACAGAAATATTCCTAAAACCTAGAGAAGACATCTTGGATGATTCCAAGGACTTTGAAGCTCAGCAAAACTCCAACCTTCTTATTGTGGAAAGGAGAATTTCAGCAAAATTCCATTTAATTAAAGCTTTAATTCTAATGTGGAAATAATACAAAAATGAAATCTCTCAAGTCAGTTTAGAAGCAAAACATCAGAGTCCCAAGGAAACACATTCCCTGTTTCCTTTCTTCTCTGCCCTTTTAAATGGGTTGTTATACTCACTTACAGCTCTCTGGGACTGTGCCTCTGAGCACTTTTACAAAAGCAAAAAAGGAAAAATTCTTTAATCCTTGAGTTCAACAGACAATCTGGGATTCCAGTCTGAAATGTCAAACTGCTTACGTCCACTGCAAAACAAAGTTGAATTTTCAAATCTTTTATTTATTTATCTATTTGTCTGGGTTAAAATTTATCCTAGCACCTGTCATGTTATTATTAAAGCCCTTTGGTGAAAGGACTTTGAAGCAGTGTTCATAAATCTCATTCTTATAGAGTATTCCTTTGAGGTTAAAAAAAAAAAAGAGACAAATAAAACTCACTATTTTCCACTGTTCATTAGATTTTCATATCTGGAATAAGCAAGGAGCTTTAAAAGGAACAAAAAGAAAGCAGCAACTCCAGTTGCCTGCAATAGCTTCAGTACCATGCCTAGGTCTGCATTCAGTTTCCTTCCTAACATAGCATCCTTATGTGTTCAGTGAATAAGAATCCAGGTAATATCTGTGAATCTGTTGTAATTTTTATCCATCTGAAGTGTCATGGCATGTGCATGTAATGGCCTGAGTTTAACTTCTTCACTTGCCCAAAGGCTGGTAGCTTCTCCCCGAAAATCATTTAGGGCCCCTGTATAACTGAGAGTCCCCAATTTGCTTACAGAATGGGCGTGTCCCTCCTTGGATATCTGATCTCTCTTTGAACTCCACAGGAAAGTCAAAACCACACTCAAGACTCCAGAGAGCTAGGGGGTTTATTCCCTGTTCCTTTGAAAAATCTCTGAATTGCGTTCAGTTTCTATTGAAAAAATGGCCTAAAACCAAATGAACTGTTTTCATTTTTCTTCACTATTTTGAAAGACAGAAGCCCACTTGGTGCAAAACTTAGATCCAGTTTACATTTCTAAACATGAAACATCTCCTATGATAAAATAAGAAGAAATGTAACATTACTTCAACATTCCTACTTTAATTAATTTGAAGAAATTTCATTTTAAAAAGGTAAAAACATTTTGTGCAATTCTCAAACTGTAATCAGTATGTTATAATTTCATTTTACTAGAGTATTTAAGTATTATTTAATTCTTTTTAAAAGGATATATTATCATCTAATTAAAAAAAATAGAAGTTCAGAATTTTAAAAAATGTTTAGAAAAAAAGGTTTTTTGACTATTATCCCCATTTCAGCTTTTCATCTTGAATAGAATACCAGAAATTTCTGAAAGAATCATCGTTTTTAGACCAGACCATACTTTGTGGGTAGCACTGCTCAAATTTCAGAGACAAGCATAAAAATGGGTTCTTGTCATCTGTGCACTTAGCAATCATCTCTTTCTTTATCCTCACAACAAGTCAGGCACAGCCTCACTTCCAGCGTTTGCAGCAGCAGTGAGTGAGCAGTGCCACAGCGAGTGGCACTCGTGGCCCATCCGTGAGTGCCAAGGACTGAGTGTAGTCTGTGCATCTGGATGTGTTCACCACACTGCAGTCGGGATGAAAGACCTGCTTGGCAGATGGAAACCTGTCGGTTCCTTTTCACTAAATTGCTTTCTTGTGTCACAGATCCTTCAAGGCATTCCTTTTTTATAAATACCCACCTTCTTCAGCAGAATCACAGGGTGGGTCAGAAAGGAATTGTGTTTCAAAGTCTTTGTTGATTCCTGTGGTAAGTGCCAATTGCTCCTGAGAGGATGGACAGGTCTTGGTCAGGAGCCAAGCATCTCCTAATATCCTACTTACCTTGAAAACCAGAAAGAGAGAGGAAAAGCTAAAAAGTCTAACACTTGAGATTTCAGACCAAATGGGAGTTTAACACCATGAATTTTATAGCCTATTTATTTTCCTTGTCATTGTAATGGTCAGTGGCCTTCTATAACTGTACAAGGGAAAAAATACCCTAAAAGAAAAGGTACCTAAGGCCTCATCAATTTTTAGGGCTGATTCAGTTCTCCTCAGTCAGCACAGGCTCTGTGCTTACTGCTATGCAGCTGAGCCAAGGATGGCAAAGATGGAGGCAAGAAGATGAAGGGAACCAGTCATTAACATCTCAGGTGTGTTTTCTTCATTAGCTACAGTATAAATTAACCTTCTCATGCCTGCATTGCAGAGGGAAGGCACATCCAAGATGGTTTAAAAAGAAAACTGACAGCAAAACCAAGGAGCACTTGACTGCTCCCTGGGTACCAGTTGCTGAGCTCTGTCCTTTTACAGCCATGCTGCAACACTACTCTCAACTAGAGATGTTAGCACTAGCTGAAATTCTTCTGACTTAAACAACAGATTTAAGAGGAATTGGTTATTTGCAGTATATTGCAACAGCTGCACTGTAGCTGGACCCAAATCTTTCTCTGTCTCTTCACCCTCTCTCCTCATTGAAGCTGATTCTTGCCCCTTTTGAGGGTCTCAGCCTCCAGGCTCTGGTAAGGATCATGCCTAGAAAGTCTGAGTTGCATCTCAGGATGATCTATCTAAAGATGGGAAAAAATATATCAAAGCAAGATCTTAGCTGTTCACCTTTTTCTGCAGAGCAAAAATGTCGAGGAAGGCTTCAGGCAGGTACAGAGCAGCACATGTGCATTCAGGCAGCACTAAGCTGCCATCTTCTTCTGATGTGTCACGAATGATAGCAGCAGAACTGCCACATTCCCAACCAGGCAGTCTCTGGATGAGTTAATTCTGCTGCATCCCTCCTACCACAGCAGTAATAAGAACAATGCTGCTCTGACAGGTTCCCACAGTTCATTCCTCGATGAGACAGAGAAGGCAGCTCTTGTGTCAAGTCCTGTAGAACCTGGCAGGACTCTATGTACTTCACATCAGCGGATTATATCTCTAACTTTTCTTTATTTTCATAAAGAAGTACTATGTATTTCTTTTTGTCAGTAAGCCTCACAGCATATTACTGAAAAAATGAATGTAGAAAGTAACTTACAAGACATGTCCCACATTTCTGGACAAGGAATTAAAAGAGAAAAAGTAACATTCTTCCTCTGACAAGTGTTTGTCTTGTGCAGCTGCCTGATTTTTTTTTCCTGAAAAACCCTGTTGGAATTTTTCATGGAATCAGTCCTCTGACTTCAGGAAATTAACCATGAATACCAAATGCCTGTGGCTCTATGGAACTTTGCTACCAAATCTGCTTTCCCTTCAGGCTACCAGAACCTCATCAAAACCAGCACAATGAAGGCTGCAGTCAGAAGAGGCAGTTTTCTCTTGCAGCTGCTTGTTCACTCCTTGTGTTTGCCACGTGTGGCACACAGCCATGCTGGATTGAGCCACTGCCATAGCACACACTACGTGGTTAAGCCCTTTGCTTCAAAACCAATAAAAAAAAGTAGAAGTAAAACAGAGACCTGATTCAAATAAAGCTCATTTTAGTGGCAGTGCCTTACAGGCATCTATTATAACCATGGATGTCAGTGAATCACAAAAATAATACTTTTACATGTTCAGTAAGACCTGATAAAATTGACTGACTGACTGTTCCCTTCTGGGAGAGTGAGTGCACTAAGTTTCAGCTCAAAAAAAAAAAAAAAAAAAAAAAAATAATGCCACTAACTTGCATGAGGAATAAATCCTGTGTTCAACAGGCTTGTCATCTGATGGTGAGTCACCACTCACCTTATAATGAATGGCATTAATTTGATTTTGAAGGAACAGATTTTGCATGTTATGTCTCACGAGGTTATAAACAACACATGAATCTGACACATGCTGTACAGACAGCTCACGTGGGCAAATAAAGCAGATTTTATTCATGGAGGAAATCCCAGAGGGAGATGGGAATTTTTTCTAATGACCGTAATCTCAGGGTTTAGGAGGTAGAGAAAAACAAGGGGAAATAATATATGAACCTGTCCCAGATGGTGGTAGTGTCAGTGCTTTGGGAGAATTTGTACACATGCACCCAATTCTGCCCCCTCCCCATACACAGACAGCCTCCTTCTACCCCCAGGGGTTTCAGAAATGTACTGTACTAAGTCCTGTGAAGTCAGGGGACTGTTCACCTGGCTTCCTATCAGTCAGGGTCACTTTAGAACTCGTGTACATTTGACACTTTCTCCTCTTCTATCTACACTTATTGTCTTCTCCATCTGGGAGCCATCTCTCCTTCCTGTTTTTCCCAGATTATAGGTACTATTGCAGAAAGGTGGTTTGTCCTGGTCCCCTTGCATGGTAGTGGGAAAAGAGCAAGGAAAACAGCCCAGGCATCTTTGTACCCTGTTGTCTTTCCTGTTCTGCATTCTCTATGATTGTGAGGATGGGGGTTCAATACATTTGTGTATTTATATCTGTTATGTGATGTACAAAGCATGTTGTGACACTGACCTCTATCCAATTCAACTCCTCTTGTAAATGAAAAATCAGTGTGGGAAACTGCATCCATAGGGCTGAGTGTGGGAAAGGACAGGTAGCTAGGTTTCTGGAAAAATCCAAGCTATTTGTGTCTCATATTAAAGTAGGCATTGGCTTACAAATGTACACAGAAATTATGCACACACAGAGTACACTTTTATTTTATCTTCCTTCGAAAAAAAGAGATCTCACACTATGTCTTTGAGTTAAAAACAAACATGGAAATGAACACAGAGAGAGTAATTTAAAATTGAAATTATTTTTTTTACTGCCTCTCCATCACTTCTGTTCCAAGTAGCTGTTGAACATTACCCTGTCAACTCTTCAAGTATTTAACCACAAAATACTCTTCATAAATAATGTAGACAGATTAACTAAATGGTACATAATTACTGCAAATTTCGAGTCCCCTTGCAGAATATATTTTATCCATGATTACAGTGCTTACAGACTTTCCAAACAGTCTCTTGTATATTTGACAGTAAGCCACTGGAAAATTTCAGCTGTCTATATCTTCATTTTAGACTCTATAAAAATCTAGATTAACATGTTATTAAAGACTTTGATTTAGGAAACACCTAATATATTTTTCTATTTTTTTCCCCTTTCATTTAGGGTTAAAAAAAATAAGCACAAGATTGCACTTGTAAAGTGGAAGTTTTCAAAGTTGATTGTAGGTTCATAGCTCTGTAACAAGGTACTTTCACTCTGGCAGAGACTCAAACGAGACAATTAACAGGAGTAATGAAGCAATTCAAAGAGAGAGTTGTGGGGCTTTTTAATTGGTGCTTCAGAAAGCCAAAGTTCTCTCTATACAGAAAAGAGAGGAGCCAGGGAGTAATTGCCTCTCCGTTTATCTAAAAAGGGCTTGAAATCTCAGTCAAATAAGCTCTTGATCTTAGCACAGGAAGGTCATGGTTCTTTGGAAGTGTACAGATGTTCCTCCCCTGCAGTGAGTGGTCCTTTAGTGATTTGAAAGATTTTATGCTGGTCATTACAAGATACTGAATGAATGCCAAAATAAAAGCTAAAATATAGATTCTTTGCAGCTCCTATTGTGTAGTAAGGGAAAATTTCCACTCACTGCAACAGCAGCTGGGTCTATATCTGTTTATAATTAAATTGTCATCTTATATCTGAGCACTTCACTCTGTTGATGCTCACATTACAAATGTGACTTTGAGTAAGGACAATATATCCACTTCTGACAGTCTGAATATATTTTGGGCAACTGGTCCTGAGTAATTTGTGCTTTTCAGACTAAGAACACGGGATAAGGTTTTCAGAGCCCTGAGCAGGCAGTAAAAGCACCATTATTTGACCAGGGTCCAATATTGTCCTCAAAAGTGTACCTATGTAAACGTTTCAGCAGTGTAAGCACAGTTCAATTCTGTTTTCATTCCCAGAGCAGCTCAGTTCAGCTCTCACTCTTGTGTCTTCTCTGTTCTCCACATCTTGGGAAAGAAAAGACAGCAGAAGGCAAATTGCCTTTAAATTCCATAAAGCCTTGAATGCCCATTGCTGTTCAGTGCCCTCAGTGTTTAAGTTAGATTGGTACCCTGCAGAATTGTCTTGTTGCCATTCCATTTCTGTTCTCATTAGCAACCAACTGCTCTCCTCATGCCTCAAGTTGAAAAACCCTCTTCAGAAAGAAATCCTGGCTTAAGTAAGGTGTAGACCTGCAGTGAGTGACTTTTAGAGAATTTCCATTTCCTCTTGAAATCAGTGTGAATTTGGAGCTTGAACTTCCCTTCTTGACTATGCATTAACCTCAGTGCTGGGCTTCCCTGCCTTGGATGTATGAGCAGAACACTCTCAGCTGCTATTAACCTTGAGATTCTTACACAACAGTAAGGGAAAGGTTCTGAGCATATCACAGAGGTATGAGGAAAGAAACGGAATCATTTCTGCCAAATAAATGACTTCTAGGCAACACACCTGTTAAAAAACATCAGGCTCTCAAAGAGATTCATTTGCATTGTGGTGAAAAAATTGCTCGTGAAATCCTCAGGCATCCTCTTGGATGTATTGCAGAGTAAGGACTTCAGTACTGAAAAGGGAATTTCATCTTCAGTCATTGCAACAGATAATGATGAATTTGGGGTTGTCTTATCCACAGGTACTTGCCCTTGTCAGCAAATGTGAAGACCTGGGATGGATACCTTGAAATGCTGTGCAAATTACTTCTAGACAGGCAAGTCTTATTTTATACAAAGAAGGAATTTACTGGTGTATTGCAATCTGAAAGTCAGTTCACTGTTCCCCAAGCAGTAGAGGTAAAATTAGGGTATTATTTAAGATGGTGTTTAGGTTATCTTCCTTCTATTGTAACCTTGGAAAGTCATTTGATCTCTCAGTGCTCTATTTTTTTGTCTGTAATTAAAAGTACTATGACTCTTCACATCACCCTGTCTAGATCACAACTAGATCAGAATGAAGAACAGACCTTTTATTCAGTTGTTGACTTTAAAAATCAGGAAAAGAATTTGCTGTAGATTAAATGAAAATGGAGATATCTTCTTTGTCATTTTTTATTTTTCATAAAAGCCATCTGCAGATATTGTGTTCAATCCCAAGAAAAGTGATTTATTTTATTTTGTTGTTGAAAAATTCTTTATATTTTGTAAAATACATTTTAATACATTTCATATTACAAAGTTTTCATTTAAAAGCAAGACACTCATAACTTTTTATTTCAAAATTCTCAGAGTATGAGAGCCTTAGCATCCAATGTATTATTTCTCATTTTGACAGTAGTAAAGTGTTATAGTTTTAATTTTTAAAAATCAATTATCCACAAACCATTTTCTTTTTTCAGCACAAGGGAGAAGTGCTGATACTATCTGCAAAATTTGAAACAGTTTCACAAATAACTGCGATCCTTCCAGTTTTCATTTTCTATTTTTGCCTTTTGTCTATTTTCTTTAACACAGTTGAGTGTATAATTCCCTGGTACGATGACTACCCAGCCTCAATGGAATCACATTTAGCTGAGTTAATTGCTTCTGTTTTCTAGGGAAGGAAAGAATAACATCAATGACATAGTGGGCAGACCTGCAGCAAACACTGACAATCCCATGAACAGCAGTGAATTTTGTATTTCTGTCAATTAATCTTCATGTTTATTAGCTGAAAAATGACAGGGTTAGGATGGAGGACACAGTTTATCACTTATTCTGGTCTTATTTTTCTTTTATCATTTTGCTTTATATTCTACAAAGTCCCAGACTCGACCTGAATTAGGTCCTGTGTCAGTTTCTTTCATTCTTATCTCGGTCATGGCAGCAGGCAGGACATCTTTTATGATCAGTATTTCACCTCATTTGTTTCAGTTGTGGTTCTGGTTTTGCCAGAGGAAAAAGAAACATGAGAACAACAATTTCTCTTCTTGACAATCAGACTGCTGCGTAAGTCTACTCTGACTTATATCTTCTCTTACCCCTTCCTGCCCACTCAAACCTCTCATCTTCCAGGGTCTTGCCAGTGAGTTCAGAGCTGATCATCTACTTCTGTTGCCCTTCCATTTCCATCTTCCACACCTCTACACCAGAGATTTTGCAGTCTGAACCCCCATACTTCACAGCAGCATTAAGCAATAATTACCAACAGTGATGATGGGAGATTTAAATAGATTGTTCTTCCCTACCACCACTGAAATTCTTCTTCTGAATGCGAGCAAACAAATGATGTCAGGTCAGGTTTTCCTTGTAACACATTGTTTCATTGTCTCCTGTGGGGTAAGAATGAAGAAAGTCTTCTAAGAATCTGTCATTGTGGCTTATCTTCATTCATGTATTGTATAGATTTTCAAACTTTGATACATCCTCATAAATGGCATCCACTAATGGTAGGTCTCTAATCTTAGAAGGGCATAGAGGCGAGTCCTGACTCCAGCAGTTTGCCAAGCAGCACTCCCCTGGATTCCAGGACTGGGCTTCTCTTGAAACAGAGTAAAAACTCTGCCTCTCTCATCTGTGTGTGTAGATGCTGGTGCATATCTCTTTATGCAGACTGGCCTCATGCTTGCAATTTTGGGCCCATATAGAACACATCTAACAACAGCAGATTCTCTTGTAGGATCCAAGAGCGTGAGTAAGAGAGGAAGGCAAAATTTTGTCCATGGGCACTGTTTATTTTATGTAGAATGAACTCTGAAGATTTGAGGTTCTTGTGTTTGGGTGTTTAGGTGAATGCTGGATGATGTAGGTCAAAGTCAAAGGTCAAGTTGAATAGATATATAAATGTCTCATACAACACTCCATGTCAAACAATTGTGCTGCTTTCATTAAGGAGCTGGAACTTTCATGACATCTAGAGAAAATGAGAATTTCTTAAGCTTAAGTCACACAATGTTATTTTGCAGAGTTTTACAACTAAACAGTTTTTCTTGTTCTGCAAAGTCACTTAATCACTTTTGTTTTCATGGATGCTTAAAAATCAAGGATATCACTTATCTCTAAATCTATTTCTGCTGCATCCTCTTCCTGAGCATCTCCCTCTGAATATTTATCATTGAAATGCCAAGAAATTATTGCCCTTTGTGGAAGCTGGGGAGACTAGGCAAAGAAACTGTGTTTTCCTCAAGATCATAAAAGTATTCTGAGAGAAAAATCAAGATTTCCACTATTTGGGAGAAAACACTTACTGCTGTTCCCTATTTGTAATATTTTCATGTATATCTGCCACAAAAATGGCACAAATTGTTTTTCCTGCTGGAAAGAGAATCCATGGAACAAAGAGATACCGTTTGAGCTTATCCTTGTGTGGAATTGAATTGTCCCCTTTGTATCAGAGAGAAGCCAGCTGGGTTTGAAGCTTGTACTGCTGATGCCACTGTCTAGGCAATCATCACACAAAAGTATCATAATGAATGGATGGCTGGAGTTAAACCTCCTGGCAAGAGGCGCAATGGGTACTTCCTTCTGTCTCCACAAAAGAAACAATTTGAAATGTGAGTTATAAACAGGCTGTATGCCCTGCACCTCCTGCTGCCTAATTGGTACCTTACACCACCAAAGCATGGCTGCTACATCTTTCACTCCCAACATTGCAGGTACAACTACAAACTCCTCTAAAAGAAAATAGATTTGGCTCATGTTTACTGTACATATTAAAGCTTGCCAGAAACTGAAATTTCCGGTAATTCCACATTTGTGTCCTTCTCATGGTAAGTCAAAATTTTGTTTTATTTTCTTTTTTCTTTTTTAGAGAAATAAGAAAATATGGTGCCTGCATGCCATTAGATTTGAAACACTGAAGATTGCTTTGATACTGAGCAGCATTTGCCTGCACTGCTGCAGTGCCTATGGGGGTGGGCATTCAGATGCCCCATCTCTTACAGGACCTGGGCTGAACTGATCTAGGTTTCCCAGAATCTCTGTGGCATTAGATGTTGAGAAGGGAACCATGTGCTCTATGAGAAAAAATGTTCAACAGTGATGGCCAACACAAAAGAGACTGTGAGTAGAAGGCATGCACTGATCCATGGAGTTCACAATTTAGGCAAATCTGAAATGAAAGAATAAGATACAAAATATTTTGCCTTCTGCACAGACAATCATGTCAACTCAGTAATCTCATATCCTCCACAAAGTAATTTTTTCATTTGGAAGATGTCTGCTGTAAGTCCTTTGTCCACTTGTACTTTCACTATTTTTTAGGGGAATAAATACAGCTACACACACATCCACTGAAACACTCGATTTTTCATCCTGATCCACAGTCCCAGTTGCTTGTGTCTCCCCAGGGTTCAGTACAAGTGAGAATCACAGATGTACCTTATTCCATTACATACAACATTCTTGTTCTTTCCTAAGGCTTGTCCAGGTAATTCCCTTTATTAGCTTGGTGGAAAAAAAAATTATTCTCTTTAACAATATTGAAAGTAATGCAGACTGGCAATAGAACATCCTTTTCCTCAAAAGCTTTGAGCATCCTGGGATGCCAGTCAAACAGACTGTGCAACAGCCAGTCATTCATTCCCTTACCTACATCATTGTCAACAAATGGTTCTTAATTTCCCATCTGATACAGGCACACCAAGGCAAGAAGCATCCTGTGTGAAAAATTAAAACAGCAGCAGCTCACAGTGATTATGCCAATTAGTGCTGTGTTAATTAAGCTGGAACAAAATATAAAAGGACAAATGCTCCATTCCTTTCCTGTCTTTTCACCTACACATTTTCTTTCAAAGCAGCAAGCAGCCTAATCTTTTTATTGAAGATCACTGCAACAAAAAACTAGCTTTTGTTTCTCACATGGCCCATTGCTGTTATTGCTAAATTATCCTGAAACTGTTTTACCAAGGCTATTCCTTTCAAAAAAACCCAAGAACTGTCCCACAAACACAGCAAAGCTCATAGACATGAACCATCTGCAGCCAAACTGCCTTGGGCCAGGAATTCTCAGAGCAAGCTGAGACATGCCACCCATTATAGAGCACCTGATTCTCTCTGTAAATGCAAAAACCTGCTCACACCAACATCCTTCTCAAATTCTGATCTGTATGTTTGCTTTAGAGCTGGCTAATGCTTCTCTTCCCAGTGTGATCAGATAGTGCTGTGGAAACTTGCCATGTATTTTACCAGAATCGATCCTAAGAAATTTTAAGTTCTCTACCTGTGACAGCTATTGGAATGTCTGTTGGCTGATTTTCCCAAGATCCAAAAATATCCATATTTCCCTGAAAAGCCAAAGCAAGGCATTTTTGGGCTTGGCATTACATCTCCATGTTGTTTACTTCATCCCTGCACATCAATCTACATTATTAACCCACTGCTGTGATTCACAGACCTTAGCTCTGACTCCCCTCAGCAGTGCTGGGTCTGTAGGGAAAATTGATGCCTTCCATCATAAAGTGAATTAGTAAAGGAGGTCTCTCACTTCTGGCATCTGTCCAACCAAGAAATCTTCCCCCCCCACCCCCCACCCCAAAAATAAAAATAAAAATTGGAAATCAAAAGCACAGGTAAATAAAGCTGGCAGAGTGAGAGAAGTAAAGAAATTGCTAACTCATTTCAAAAACAACCACATCCTGAATAACCCCTCACTCTCAGAGTATCAGCTGTGATGATGTTGACTTTCCAACATTAATCATCCTCCACTTTTGTGACATCTATACAAAAATCAGTGTAACTTGAAGCCCCTTCCCAAAGCCAAAAGAAGAATACTGAAACCAGTAGGAGAAGCCTCCTCTCAGCCATTAGAGCTCTAGCAGGTAATGATTTAGCAATTAAAAATGAACTCTCCCTACACCATGCTTATCTCCCCACTGTCATGTTCGAGTTCTCGAAGGCCTAATGGGCATGATTTTATTACTGGAGATAAAATGTAATGGTACCAGAGAGTTTCACTCTGCCTAGCACTACACTTGTATTTGGCTGTGCCTCTCATTAAGTGTGGATGAACAGCAATGGCTGAGACCATTTTCTCTACTGAAGAGCCACTGCTGACATTTATGACTCCAATGAGTAGCACTAACTTTTGTTTCAATGTTGTTAGGTAAACTTAAACTTTCATGTTTATAAAACAGCATTTTTTTTTTTTCCAGGAGGGATGACACTTTACTGTCATGTCCTCTATGTTGAGAACCAAGCAGGGTTGAACTGGTTTGAAGGTAGAAATGTTCATGAATGACAATCATTGAAAAATGTCTGTGACTGACTGTGTAGAGGGATCTGTTCCTTTCCTGCAAGAATATTAGTTTGCTTGTGCTCTGCTATGACTAATAATAGATAGTTCTGGTTCTATCAAACAAGCTATTTAAAATCTTGGTGCTTGCCTTGGGATTAAAACCTTTGGAAGGGCAAAATACTTCCTTGTGAGAGGTCAGATTGCTGGTTGGATTTGTGTTTCTGAAGCACTCAAGTAATTTCCATTTATAGCAGAGCTGAGTATTACAACATTGTTATTATTATTAATGATACATCAATAATTATAATTATTCATACTACACCTGTGAGGCAATGGTCCTTATTTGCAAAGAGGAAAGAAAAAAACGATCAGGTCTTTGAGTAATTCTTGTGGGTATTCCTGATATTATCTTCTCCAGCAGTTCTCCCTGCCCTACACGGATGTTTCTGTATTAGGAGCAGTTTACTCTGATTTCCCTTCTGCTGCAGCTCACAGGCTGATGTACACACTGAAGTACTGAACAGTCAATAGCATTTCCTTCTGCTGAGGAGGTAACTCCTGGCAGGAACCTGTTAATCCCCTGCTTCCTCTTCTGGAGGAAGAGTCTGGGGAGATTGAAACAGTGACTGACTTTAGGACCTCATCTGAAAGTATTTGAAAGAGTTGGAGCAAAATTACACATTTCAGTAGCATCTCTTAAATTCCTGGCAAATCCACAGGGCATGTCTGTAGTTAGTGGATTATGGAAACAGCAAAACTACACGTCACAGGAGTGATGGCAGGAGCAGCCCTGACCCTGTCAGCTGTCAGTTCTCTTCTCACTCTGTGCTGTTCACCTGTAAGATGACCTTTCTTTACCTTTAGGAGTATATCTGAATTTAAATAACATATCTGTATCCATATGGTCAAGCCTCTTGTCCCATCCAGAAGAGAATTTTTACAGAAGCACCAGCATGTGTATGTATGTGTGTGTGTGTGTGTGTGTGTGTATGTGTGTGCGCATACATCCATATTTTAACTTTGCATTAAATAGATATTTTTCTGGGTTTGGATTTGGTTATTTTTCCAGTAAGTAAACAAGCAGAATTTTCTTTCTGACTCTGTTAAATGTTAAAGTGGCTTTGGTTTTTTGTTGTTTTTGGCTTTTTTAAAGCAAGACTTGGCTCTGTTTCTTGTCTCACTCTGTTTGTGAGTGAGAGAAAATACTTGTGTCTGGAGCGGTTTAAAAAGTTTAGGATTTATATACTTCAAGAAGTAGAAAGAAAAAAAGACCAGAATTGGATTTAACTAGAACCATTCTTGATTTGCATACTAAAAGGTATCTGACAAGTATAGTGGTGCAGCCAAATCTCACTAAAGGGTTCTTCCTTTCTTTGCCCACTCAAAATGACAAAACTGTCACAAAGATAGGTCTTAAGAGACATCACAGCTGAAGCTGTTACCAAAGGCACAAAAGTCTTTAGAAAAACAAGTATTCTTCCTCCTGTCACTTTAACACTCAGAATACCAGCCCAGTCTCACAAACCACATATAAGGTCAGTGCACAGGAGCTTCTTCCAGACAAGAGGCTTGAAAAGATATCTGCCATGAATGTCACTGATCTTTTTTTGATTGTGTTGTGCTGAATCTCTGTGCAGATTCTTTGTCTGCAGAATGAGTTGTGTTCTCATTGGCATGAATCCCCTGGCTGCAGGCTTACCCTCTCCTTTGAAAATCTGCAGTATGTCAGTCCTGGAGTAGTTAACGTAAGGACAAAGGTAGTAAGAGAGAACACTTTCAACTTTGTTCATATTGAAAAATTTGTGTATGACATTTGACCAGAAACAGTTGGGTTTGAATGAAAGATGCATGAATCAGGTGAAAATAAATCCAGTATCTCTCCATAAGTCAGGTAAACTTATCTGTGCAGAGCAGCTAGGGACAAGAAAGAGCCTCATTACATCTTGAAAGCTCTGCAGTGTTAGTCACAGTCTGAAATATGTGTATGAATATATGTAGAAGCTTACATGTATATAGGATAGAATAGGATATTTCAGTTAGTAGGGACCTGCAATCATCGTCTAGTTCAGCTGCCTGACCTCTTTGGGGTCATCCCTGACGTTTGTCTAATTGCCTCCTGAACACTGACAGGCTTGAGGCATCAGCCACCAGAAGAGTCAGCACCTCCCTCGCCACTTCCCATTCTCAGGAAAGTGCAGAGAGCAATGAGGTCACCCCTCGGCCTTCTCTTCTCCAAACTGCACAAACCCAGCATCCTCAGCACATATTGTGCAATCAATATAATGCCAGGGAGGAAGAAAGATTCAGCAATACGATTAACTTCTGAAAATTCTACTTAATACCCATGTAACTGTTGAGCATTTTCACCCTACGCTCCTTGTGGAGGTAATGGAGACATATAGGTACCTCCAGAGGCTAATTTAGTCCACTGCTCTCTTATAAAGTAATTAGGCTTCATCAGGTAAGGAGAAATCTGGGCTTTCAAATTGCCAATAATCTTTAAATGAGCACCTGAACTCCCTCTGCACCTTGAGATCTGCAAAAAGTTTCTTCAGCTTCTATCCAAAATGTTTGCATCTTGTGTTGCACAACTTCCTGGGAGAATATTCCTGCCACGGTTCCTGGCAGAAGAAATCAGGCAAAAATAGCCTTTAGACTGTTAACTTGCTTCAGGCTTTTTAAATGTTTTCTGGGAAATAAAAAGCATGCCTGTTCCTAAATTCAGTATTCTGGTGAGCTTTGAAATATACTTAGATTTTATTTTTAAATTTATTTAATCCACAAGGACTCAACAAACAGAGTGGGCTGTTCTGACTAGAAAGATTTTGGTTTTCATTCCTTACTTAAAACTAAAATAAATGTCACTTTAGATTAACCTCAGATTCTTGTTTAAATAGGTTCCATTCCAATCCATGAACAAAGCAAAATATAAATGTTTAAAGAAAAATAACCAAATGAACCACCTCCTTATTTTTGTATTGTTTGAATGCCACATTTTCTTTTACCTTCTAATTGTTTTCCTTAGTATTTCTTTTCGTAATAGTTGAAATTCAGATGATAATTATTTAAAGCTTATAATTAAAATTTATTTATTCAGTTAAAAAATGCTTTGTCACAATACATTAGTGCCACAATCTGGATTGTGCTAGTTTTCACATGATAAATATTAGAATGAGAAATCAGAAATGTACGTGATTTTTCTTCATGTGGAGTTTAAATGTTAATTTATATCCAAACAAGACAATTTAGGAATAGATATTCCTTCTTTCAAGAGTTGTGCTGCGGGTATATTAATAAAAGAGACTAATTTCTTTTGTTAGTTGATTCAGAGAAAATGCCCTTCTGTGATAAAAACAAACACTTAGGACACTTGGGAGGCTTGGGGGCTTTCTGAAGGAACATTCACGACCTGAATAAGTCACATCATAATTTCATTTCTCAGTTGCCATATACATAGAGTGGTGAAATAATCACACCTACTGCAAAAAGGGAGAACACGAGTGTGCTGTACTCTCTAAAGTCAGAGGAAGAAAACAAGTTAGAGCATACAGGCAAGGGATTGGGTATCAAAACCAGGTTACAAAGTCTTTTCCTGGTTAGGGTCTGATCAGAAATGGAGGATGAGGGGAGCTGTCCTCTGAAGTGACACATTCAGTGTGAGATCTGCAAAACCAGTTCATCTGTCCAAGATGGACAGCCTGGTGGCAGGCTCTAAAATATTTTTATTCTTTTTCGTGTCTATAAACAAGTTAACTCAGAATAGACATCCCAGCAGGTACATGTAGGACCTAAGGTGAGCCAGCCAATGCTGTACCTACCACGCCAGTTCAAGTGGGAGAAGTCAACATTTCCACTGGAAAGGACATTTCCACCTTTCTCCCAGCTCTGGCTTCTCTCTCCTGCTCCATGCATGATCCTTTCTTTTACAATGTCACAAGCATCTCTGTGACTTTGCCATGAACTAATCAGGTGAAAAACAATTTTAGGAAGAGGAAGGGCTAATTTCCTTGTCCGAAGCTTGGTTTTCTGCCAATTTCTTGGGCTGAGTTTATTCACAAGAGGATAGAGTTTGTGTAATCTTACACGAAGAAGATTACACAAAGAAATTTGGAGAGAGAGAGAGAGAAAGGAAAGGAAAGGAAAGGAAAGGAAAGGAAAGGAAAGGAAAGGAAAGGAAAGGAAAGGAAAGGGAGAGAAAGGAGGAAAAGTACCTCATTTTAAGAAAGTTAAATTCCTTCTCAATATTCCTCTTTCAGATTTATAATTCAACCCTCTCTGTTTGATAAGATGAATCTGAACTTCAATATCCCTACAAACCCCCTTTCTTCTCCTTGAACATTTGTAAATGCTGTGAAAGCCATTTTCCATGCCTATTGACAGGCAGTGTGTATAGATAGAATACAGTTTATGTGCACACAGAGAGACATAAAGGTTATGGGAGGAACAACACGGAAGGTGTTGTTCTCTTCAGGTCCCAACGTCGATCAAGCAATAATTTTTTTTTTCACCAGATGAACCTTGCAAAGCAATGGAAGGTGCAGTTCAGCCTAATGAAGCAGCTCCAGAAGCTTTGGCAGACACAATGTGAATGACACAAATGCCCCACATGACTTGTGTGTAGCCATCAAATTAAACAATGTTAATGGGCAGGAGGGTTACCATCCTCAAGCTTCCATAATATTAATTAAATTCCTTGGCCTACTTGGAGATTAAAATGGGTCAGACTTGGAAGTTTTGTTCTGTCTGAAGATTTATTCAAAAGTTGTAGGTACTAACAATATATTGTTTGTGCAAGCAGGATTTGGAAAAGCAAGGAGAAAAAAAGCCTCACTGCTTCCTAGGGAACAATTGTGTTCTTTGAGTTTGCTTTTATATCATGTCTTTCTTCCTTTTTTTTTCTTGAACATCTAAAGATATTTCATACATTTATTTTTCCCATTTGCATACTAGAGGAACATGGAAGTCAATGTAAAGCAAAACCCTACCTTTGGTTTTGGGAGAGATGATCAGTGAGTGATAAATTCACACATGTAAAAGCACCTATCAAGTTGTGTATTTATGATTTTAACACATGCATTCCATTAACCCATGGACTAGTATTCCTTCAAGAATATAGGATATGATATGCATCCTGCTGTCATGACACTTCCAATCAAAGTAACTTCTACCTTCATAGCACATTTCTACCTAATTAGTAAATGAACTGATTTATGCATTTGTTGTCTAATAATCTGAAACCCGAGATTTGATTCACCAGATCTCTAAGTGCAGGCAATGACCTGTCTGCAATACATAAGTCTAAGTAAAATCCCGTACTCTCTCTCCAAGTCCATAACTTAAATGCTGAAGTCTTTTCCCAGCAAGAAATATCTTGTTCACAGTCTGCAAGAACATTTCTATGAAAATCAATAGATCTGTTCCACTCCCTGAGAAGTGTCCATGTGGCCTTTCAATGTTATGTTGGAAAGTGTTCTGGAAGCATGACATCATGGAACAGGGACACTGAATAATCCTAACAGTGGAAGGAGGTCAGGTTCTTTGATGGAATGAGATACCATGGGAAGCAGCTGGTACTTTTTTTTTGTCTTCCTAGAAAAGAATTGATTAATATTGAAGCCTGGTTGTACAGTTTACACATGCAATAAAAATTGTTACTCCTCTGATCATGGAGGCTTCATTCATGTCAACATCTTCTGTATGTAGGATCCTGTGCTATAGTGTGAATATGTCCATTCATATCTTAATTGACTTGAAGCTTTTACAATTAAAAGACATGATAATGAAAAGGTGGGGAAAGGCAGTACACTTGTCCCAGCTTTACAGACAGAGAACTAAAAGATAATAAACCCACCTCATCTGCAGCACCTGAAGTCATTCTTGCAGTCAATATGTAGTTAGGTTGCAGTCCTGAAACATATTAAGAGAATTTGCTAAGGTCATAGAGCAAGTCTCATGAGGATCCCATCTCCAATATCCTGTCACAGTGCTTCAGTGAGAGAACACTCTTCCTTTCCCTTGCTAATATTGTGTACAAGGCTAAACCATTTGAGAAGTCACTATGTCCTTAGGCATCACTTAGACCTGTGAGAGTTAGCTGCCATGGATGTACCTCCCAGCAGCACAGAAAGAACATTTAGCAATTTTACCCACTTCTTTGTTGTTGGTGTGTCAGGGCAGTGGTACAAATTCATTGCTGCTTGTCAGCTGTCTGGCATCTACAGGAAAAGTGAGTGGTTGTATTTCAACATCTGTCCGCAAATATGACAAAAGACAGAAATAGTTATCTGGGATTTGCAGTGACCTTTTCATTTGCCTTGAAGAGTTGTCTTCCTCTGATCAAGAAACTAATTAGATTGCTGAAACTTGCTGTACATCTCTATCACTGCAACATGGAAATCCATTTCTCGTTTTGACTATCACTCTGCATGATACCTCCATTCTCTCCAGAAGCCTGTGGCTACAAATGGTTACACTTTCTCCATAGCTTTTTGCTGTGAGGGCGAAGGCAGACTGACCAAATTTGGCAAAGTTGAATTACATTGGAAGCTGAAAATATTGAGTTTCCACAGTGCATTAGTAGAGTTCTATAGTGGGCCCTAGGGTCTCAGCTCTTGAAAGTAGGCTGAAGGGGAGGAAAGCAGCCAGAGCTTTGCAGGTATCAAGAAGACACTGTTTTCTGATTCTACACAGGGCATACATGCACCTGAATTTTCATAGGATGGGGAGGGCACATCTAGAAAAGAGCTGGTAAAATGAATCTCAGCAACCATCAGTCGTGCTGAGAATGAGGCTGTTGTTTGCACTGTCACATAGATGAGCAATGGAACAGTGGCACGGCCCATGGTCTCAGTGGATTGTTTGCTGTTTAATGTCAAGATTTGCTGAAGACAATTGGGAATTTAAGGAGTTGCCAGGAGACACTCACAGAAGCTTCAGGTGGATTAATCCCATTTACACTGGAAAAGAGATGTAGATTCAAACTCCATCTGTTCACCACAGCATTTGGAGGAGCTTTTTCTTCTGGAATATGCTGCTTCTGGGAATAGGCAGACTTCTCACAACAGATAATGCCAGATGAATATGCGTCCAAATCAGAGTAAGTTCTTTCTGGGATTTATTTGTTTACTGAAGATTTCACAATGGAGGGCATCACTAAAGTCTTCAGTCTGTACTCCTCCATAGCACAGGCCCCTGAAGTTCATGCTGTTGCTCTCCCAGTAGCTGTGGCCAGCCAAACTCTGCAGGCAACAGCAGGCAACTACAAATAAAGTGTGAAACTAGTCCCCTCTTCCAGACCAAATGACTTTGCTCCATCTAAAGCAAGATGAGGAAAGAATCAAAAAGATCAGTTTTACTTTGTTTAGAAGACTCTCTATGGAGAGCAGTGGGCTGCTTTTATCAGCTCACATGGGACTCAGAAGGGCTGTGTGTAGGTAGCTGATTCTTGTGCCCAGCAGGGCTGCTCTCTGGAGAAAGGCTTCATTTCCTGTGTTCTAAGGGCCAGCAATATGTCTCCCAGTGCACATTCAGCTGGGTCATAAAACTTCTCTTTGCTTACAACAACTATGAAAGCACTAAGTGCATTTAATTAAAATACTGTTAAAGTGGTTTATGGGAACTCCTTATAAATAATCATCAAGATCTAACTCCTGGGAAAACACTGTATTTCATGCAGTTTTGTTCCTTGCTGTCTAGAGAGAAGGCAAGCTTCATAAATATGCAACTCCTCTATTAACAGTTACAATTCTTACCTTTCTTTGAGAAACTTTTCTTTCTTTTTGCAGACTTCCCACTTCCAAAAGACAAACACACAGTTGTGTAAGTCACACAGAACCCTGATGGTGTTCCAGGCAGGGAGTGATTCAGAAACCCACATCTACATGCAGCTTAGATTGCTTTGGTTTTGAGTTCTTAAGGGAGCCCTGAGCCTGAATGGCCTTTTGCTGGCAGTGTCAGTTCCCAGTGATGCCACAGGGCATCACTCCATGTGTTTCATTAGCCAGTGTGACCTCTCATGGCCAGGGTTTCAGTAGCCCCAAATGTGACACAACAGTGGTGTCTCCTGTCAGTGTGTGCTCACCGTGTGCTGCCAGCCCTCCTCCCCTGCTGGCACCCACGAGTGAGTGTGACAGAGACTTTTATAGAGATGGACAGACAGACAGACAGGCTGGTGCTCTGCTGTGCTTCAAAACCTTCACCTTCTCAGATGCAGAACCATTTCTCTCTGTCTAAAAGGAGGGGCAGAGAGAAAGGCTTGAAAAGGACATCGCTGTTTCATGAATGCTTTCATCTAATCCTTCAGTGTTTTATCTCTTATCCCTAGATTTAAAGGACTAAAAATTATGATTCCATGGGAAATTAGACCTAAATTACATACCAGTGGAAATCAATATGCAACCAGCCTTAACTATAATGCTTCTTAGATGCTCCAATATTATTTATATTGTATATGGATACTTGACTTAATCTTTATCCTCTTTTAATAGAGACTTCTCATTAAAATGATGTGGATTTTGCTTGGTTTAATTTTATATGCTTTTCTTTTTTTTTTTTTTTTCCTCCTGTGTCTGTAAATTGTGTTCTAGTTTATGGAGGAAAAAAATTAATTTTCTGAAGCTGAGATACTCTTTATATGACTAAATTTTAATATCAGTCTAAATTTCTCCTTTTACTTCTGCACTTCCCTTTACTTGGCAGATGGAAGGGAGGGAAGTGAAAGGGGAGGAGAGGCAAAAATACTTCAAAATATCCCCAGGAAAGTACAAGGTTTATTCTCTGAAACTTAACTCAAAAACCTTTTTTATAATAATTTCTATTGCACATAATCCTTTTACATGATCATCTATGCAACAAGATAGATGAAATAGATTTTAAAAGTTACTGACTATTTTGAATAGCTCTGGTTCAGAAGTGAATGCCATGAATTTTAAGGGATATGGGATGTTTCATGCCATTATTTACCAAAGAGAAATCACTTTTTTTTTGAGGTCATTATGTTTGCATTTGCATTCTGTATTTACAAAACCTTTGCCACACTGGCATTCCTAATCTGGATCTGCCCAATGACCCAGTCCTCTCTCACCAAGTGTGACCAGAACCAGCTGCTCCCAATAGCAGAAGCAAAAATTCAGCTTCTGCAACAACCTACCCAGGATGAATGTTCCTGCCCAGCCACCATTAGTTAGTTAATCTACTATAACAATCTTAAAAAGCACATTGTGAACAAAGGGCCAAATGACTTTAAGAATGCTGCATCAGTAAAAGGTCTCATTTAGTTGGCTGCAGCTGAGCAATGCAGGTGACCAGCAAAGCACCACAAAAGGATGAATTCACAATGCAACACTGTAGTTAATTTGCCTTCCTCTAAATTCTTACTGGATTGCTTTGACAAGCAAGACGTGTCAGACCAGGAAATGACCATGACATCACTGCCCAGAGGAGCAGGCATGTCTATTTGGTTTTGATCATATTCTAATAATCTCCCAAGAGTCATAAAGCAGAGCATAGGGATCTCTGATAGATGGGTTTAATGGACTGACACAGATCAAAGCAAAAATGTGAGTTAGGTACTATGAGCAAGGGCCTAACTGAGATTCATTAGAGGATGCAACAGTCTCCTGAGCTGGACGCTTCATCAAACAAGTCACTTAAAACCACACTGGAGAGAAGCACTGAGCTGTTCAAATGCTCTGCTGGGGAGTGAATAGACACACAGGAATGGAAGGAGACATCCATGCATTCAGCACTTCATTTGCAGACAGCAGGATGGGAATCTATGCTAGATCAAGGGATTTAAGTACAGATATTCACATCTGGATGCCTAAACTAGGACAAGGTGTTTAAAAAGCTGCTGCAGTCTGTGGAGACTCCAGTCCTTCTAAAGCAGACAGTGGCTGGTGGGCTAAATGAACAGCTCTGCAGTCTCCTAACAGGTTCTTTATTGATTACCCTAGAAGGTCAAACATCAGCTCTCACCTAGATATGTAGGATAAAGCTCATAATCTTCAACTGAATTCCAGCTCTTTTTTCCAAGAGGAGCTGTCATTCTGTGGACATCGTCGAACAGCCAGCAAAACAAACACCAGAAATATGTGTGCCCCCAGAAATGTGTGCTTTAAAAGGCACAGAGTTACAAGGAGAGTGATGGTTCAATTTGCTGCTCTGTGTGAACGCATGCAGGGCCCTTTGGGGTGTCCTGGGCTATCCAATGCGGGCACACAGGTTTGGCAGGTGTGACACAGGACTCACACAAGAGCAGTGACATTCTAGAACAGTAGCTGGTGACCAGGCATGGTACTATAGGATACCTTAAAGGGGCATCATATTCCTATGTTTAGACAATCCTAGTTTCAATTCTCAATAAGGGAAACTGTCCCTAGAACTGGCTGCTTAATTCCTCTGCTGATAAGGAACAATTCTTTTCTTTCAGGTGAGGGAAATAGCCTATTCAGACTCCAGAGCTGCATTTGATATGGTGCAGCATGGGAATATAGCAGTTACACTGCAGAAAATCATTATTAGTAGAATAACTTCAAGGCAAGTCATGATTAGAGAAGGGATTACAATGGCATGTGTTAAAATAAAGAAATATTTAGCTGAAGGGAAGTTATTTTTGGAATTCCCTAGAACTGGCATCAGGATGATATTTTTTCAGAAATGTAATATAGAGAAGCTGTGCTTATAAAATTTGTCATGACACAGAGTTAGAAGAACTGAAAAAAAATTTAAGAAAATCTGAATATTACTAGTATGAATGAGATGACTTTAAGGTCTCTATCAATTGACATCAGATGATTAAAGTTCAAATACTTGTTCCCAGAAAGTAAAGTCAATATCCTTATAGAAAATCAGTCATCTTTATTCTTAAATCCTTTTCCAGGAAATAGTGGAGGAAAAGTACTATTTATATAAATAAGTCGAAAACAGGATGAGCAAGAGTCACTTGGGTGATGTGACCAAGAAAAAATACAAATATTTATTCAGATATATACAGATTCTTCCAGGAGAAAATATTTAATATCTCTAGAAAAGATATTAGAAAAAAGGAACAGCCTTTTGCCAGCTGGTTCCTACAAGCATTTACACTGGACTACAAATGTAGAAGGGAGATGGAATTGAGCAGAGAAATGCAGAAGTAGTTGTGAAAAAGGAGTTTGTAAAGACAGTAGAGACTCTAAGTTAATTTTGTTTCATCTGATGAAACAAGGCCCAAGAGGAGGTAGAATAATTTGCCTAAATGAAACATCTGGGAACAGTTATAAACTCATTTGTTGGAAGGCATTGCCAGGGATCCTCTTGTCAAGCCTCAGCTTGAGTGTGTATTGTCAACCTCAGTATCTCAAGTCAAACATGGCTCCATAAAAACAAATCTTAAAAAACTGTTAGGATGCAGATGCCACACCTTCCCTGGTGGTCACTGCCAAAAAACTCAGGAGATTCTTTCCTAATGTCCAGCCTGAACCTCCCCAGACATGGTTTGTGACCATTTCCCATTGTTCTGTTCTCTGACAGTATTAAGAGCATTCACAGATCACCTCTGACTCAGAAAAAAAGGAGTATTTCAACTAAGGAAGATACCATCCTAAACAGATGTATGTAATCTGCCTTGAGTAAATCAAAATTAGAGAAACCTTTTGTCTGTTAATGGTCTGGAGCTGTGGAGCAGATTTGGGTCAGGGAGACTGGGAATCATGAAAAGGTAAGACAGACCATCAACCTTAAGGTGAAATAGAGTTATAAATGTCTCACTGAGAATTAAATACTTCATGGTTAGGATGTGTGAGAATCTCAGGCTCTCTGATATCTTTCCAGCTCTCTGTCCTGCAGGCCCAAGTTGCTCCCATAATTTCCCCTATCTAGTAAAGCAAAGACTTTGCAAATCTTTGCACCTTTCTTGTTAGATGCAATTGCTAGTAGTTATATTAGCAATTATGCTTAATGATTTTAACAGAGTCCAAACACTGTTTTCTAAAAGTCCTGCCAACCAACTAAATCATGGGTCTGGTAGGGAGCAGAAAGGTAAATCACTGGCAGAGGGCTGCACTGAATCACTGTTATAGCAAATTGTTCCCTGCAATTCCTCACAAACCCTTCATGGAGACAAACATTCACTGTAAGAATAGATTCCTTGGCAAGGGTATTTTCTACAAAGCTGATAATATCAGCTTAATATCAGCCATAAAATGCATACAGAATTTCTTTTACATCAGGGATATGATTGTTTCTAGGAATGATTTTTTTTGTGGGTGACCTTGTACAGTATTATTCAAGAGAAGTTTTTCCAGCACTGAAATAGAGTTATAAACATGCCTCAGCTTTATACATATATATATACAGGTATTACAAAAACTAATAATTCTGATGATGCCTTTGAATGGAAAGAAAAACAACTTGGATTACTTGCCAAATGCTGCTGGAATATTATAAGATGTGGAAATTACTTATTCATACCAAATTCCCTCATTTTATTTATTCTCAGAAAAGAAATTCTTGTTCTTCGGCATTCTCTTTTTCCTGCTTCTCTTTTTTTCAGTCTCTTCTTCATCTGTGACACAAAAGCATTTTCTTTGCAGAGACATTACTTTATTAATTCAGGATTATTCATTTGTGACACTACTTTCCTCAGCTTCTGTCTGAATACCTTTATTCCAGACTCTCTCTCACATTTTGAAATTACAACTTAGTACTTAAAAAGAACATTCTTGCATTTTTTTCCCTTCAAGAAATAAAATAAATTAATAAAGAGGTCAGACAACACTGTTTGCAGGTGTTTCTGTGTGAAACAATTGATATTATTATATAAAAGGAAATGGAATGAGAAGAGTTTTACTGAATTCCTTAGGGAAATCATTCAATAAGCACTCTTATCAAAGTCTAATAATGGCCCTTCTGCTGCCTGTTTGCTTTGATGAAGGTGATAATAACAGAAATCTACATTTATTTGCATTTTTTTTTTCTGCTAGAATTCACTGAGGCATCTCCAAATGTAATTTGAAAGTATTTACACATGTAGATTTGTATGTTGCATTTGTGAGTTGTATTAAGTTGAAAGAGATCAGACACAAAGTCATGAGACCCAGTCTCCAGGGCTGTGCTTGACCCCCTGCATCCCTTTGGGGAGTCACCAGACATGAAAATTCTGCTCTGCCTCAGGTTTCCAGCCAGAGTCAGAGCAACGAGGGTGCATCAAGTGGGAGGACAGAGTGAGCAGCTAAAGTAATGCTTTTGCAGCTTTATTGAGGCAAGCTACAAAGATGTAGTAAGGAGGTAGAAAACCCTGCAAGTTAAGTAGGAATCTCCCACAGCTCCCTTCTCCAGGATCTCTGTCTAGAGACACTAACACCTGAAACTCAGAGTCCAGCTGTGATCCCATGACCCAAGTTTCCAAGGGTTTTATACAGGAGGCAGAAGGCTACAGTAGACATCAAGCTCTGGTTCAGCCCCTATCACCAGCTAGAAACCAACCTGACTACTGCCAAAATCTGAAAGAATCTGAACCAAATGTTTATGCCTTAAATTTTGTCTACTTTGCATATCCTGGTGCTCTGTTTGAAAATATGATTTTCTGAACAGTAAAGGAAACTGATTTAACTGTTGCAATGGAGGTGAAAAAAGTTAAGGAAATTTTCTGACTTGGTTGAGAGTTTTCTTAAGAAAGTTTTCCAGAGAAAACAGGTTCTCATTAGAATGCCAACGGGCTTGAATGCCTCTGCTCATGTCTAAAGATGGCTTCAAAGACAGAGTCTAGGAGAAATCATCGCACTGCAACTGGCACAGTCACATCCTTCTAACTAAGATTTCAGCATAATACTCTCAATAATCTACTTCAATACTTCTTTCTTCCCTTACTTTCTTTCATTTCTGTACATCCCTCCTTGTCACACAGCTACTGCCTGCAACAAGGCAACAGCTGCTTGTGCTAACTCCACGTGCCTTATTCCATTCCTCCAGTGAGGATTCTGTATTGACTCAGTTCTCTTCCTCTCAAGAGCCCAAGACAAACTTCGTGGCTTCCAAAAACTTCCCCAATCAATACCTCCTAAGGTCCCTGAAGAGCTGTAATCTGAATCAAGGTCTGTGAAGCAAAACTGAAAATGAGCTCAGCAGGGTTTAGCCACAGCCTGTTATCTGTCACAGGAGGGTTTGGGTTTTTCCTGCATGGTTTTGGGGGTTTTTGGCTGCTCTTTGCAAGTTTGTTTTTCACAAACTTTCACTTCTCAAAGTCATCTCCTGCTTCTGAATCTTCAAGCTTTAGTTGTGTACCACAAAATTGCCAATCAACTTTGAGCTCAATAATCAAAATACTTCTGATTTCCTCAGATTTCCCAAAAACAAAAGATGCATCTAGGCTGAAAGGATCTAATTTTATGTGTTTAGCTTGATTCTTCTCCCTCATTGCAATTTGAAATAATTGTTGGGACAGAGTTGCTGTTAAGGTGGTGCATCCTTACAGGGCAAAGGAAAATTTCAAGTGATTTTTTTTCTTTATTCCTGAAGGAATTATCCATTCATTTTAAGGCTTGATCAAGAAGAAATGATTATATCAATGTATAATGCTACAGCATTATATTATTTCCATCCAGTCCATCAATCACAGCTAAAAACTTCCATGGGATTTTAGGAAATGTAAAAAATTTTCCAGTCAGAAAAGTAACTCCACGATTACATGCTTTTACTAACACAAGTACAATTTAAGAATATATTCACAATTGAATTTTTCTTTTATTTTTATACACATAGCTAAGAGGTGGCCACTGGCTTATGAAGATTCATGTTCAATTATTATTATTTGGTGAGATAACCATATTTAAGTTTTGTTATTGCATCTGGGAAAATGTATTTTGGGTGTTGCTGGATTGTCTCTGGAACACCCAAAGAACCATCAGGAGATTCTCTGTATAATCTCAAAAGTTTGCCTTTATTCCCTGGATATGTGTAAGTCATCTTGCATTATCAGGTGAGAGATGGCAGTATTCTGCTTCCTCTCTGTGTGATGCAGGTTAACTTGCAGAAATTAAACTTGGCATTCTGTGGATGGAACTGTTCCCAGAAAACCAGGGAGTGATGGGTTCTGCCCTATGTGCCCCAAAATCCAGAGCAGAATACAAGAACCTCCTCACATCCCTCGCTCTGAAATGTGGGATCTATGGCTCTGATGGGGAAGGAATCACAATTGTTCATCCAGGGCTCAACACGTGAGTTGTCATCTTGTCTGAGAGTTAGGAAAGAATAGCATAATCAATATTTTCCATTCTTAAAAAATTTAAATCCAGTAAAAAATATATTTTTCAAAACAAAAAGTCATTTCACACTGATTTTTTAAGGACGAATATGGAGTCAGAATTTGCTGGTTTTACATATCAGAAACAAGAATTTATAAAGATTCTTCTGTCCAAATCTGTTTTAATTTTGACAGGGACTTGCATTTTTAGTAATACAGTAAGATGGAAACAATTTCAGACTCGGAAATATTTAGGTGAAAATGTTTTATTGGGATGAAATATTTTAAAATTGTTTTATTAAAAAAAAAAGAAAGGCAGCTGTTTTGTGGGTCAGTCCAGCATCAGGTCAGGATACAGCCATGGAGCAAATAGATTAATTGTCACCCCACACAAATTTGGAAGACTTTTCTCTCTTTCTACCCTTTTCTTTCAGAATAAAATTAAATGTGATTGGGAAAAAAAATGTAATTTTGTAAACCTATTTCTGGGTACTGAGTATAACTAAATCTAGAACTTGACCTTCACTTCATTTTTCTTGGATCTTTTTGATGCTTGTTTCTTGGGTTTTGTTTGTTTTGTTTTTGTGGGTTTTTGTTTTGGTTTGATTTTAATTGAACAGTTTCTATAGCCAAACTGTTTCTAGAAACTTTCTTTTCTGAGTCAGGGCTCAAAAATAAAAGCCAGCTTGAAGCACATTCATCAAGCATGATGAGAAGGAACATTTGTAATAAATTATACTATTGCAGTGAGCAGGGCTTAAACAAAGCTGAGGGATTCAGTACTGTTCAGTACTGTACTGCTATTTCTAGTTCAATCTATCCATCCTATTCCTCTATGAATAGTTGTAATGGTGAAAAAATCATGATTAGATTTGTTTGTGCTTCATGTGTGGTGTCTGTATTTTGTACATCTGTCAGTGTCACTGGAAATAGCTAATTCATGTGCTCTCTGCCTGAAACCTACTGTGACAAATGTAAGTGTACTGAAACAAATGTTATAGCTGTAATATAAATCCTGGTCGATGGGTTTTAGTAATAGAAACACAGGGAGGGTGTTGCCAGCTGCAAGACCACTTTCTGATCAAAACTTCAGTGGCTGACTTCATGTTCAAAGTAAAGATATTTAACAGCAACCAGAATTAGCCACATGGAACTCATCTCTAGGTTCAGTCTGGGAGAAATATTAAGGAAAATTAATACAGTGTCAGTTTTAGGGGCGTAGGGCAGTGGGAATTTCCATGGTTCCTAGGCTGTCACCCCAGTCAGCAGTTCAAGGAATATAGGTGTGGGAATTTCCACCAATCCATCACCCAGTCGCCCCGCCACGTGCCCCATCTCATTTTTCCCCTTTCTTCTCCCCCTGCCCCATGCTGACACCTCACAAAAGCTTTAATAGGGATTGATAAACACTTATCTTTTAGAGGCACTGCTGTGAGCCTAATGAAGCCATTCCTTTATAGCCTTAACCAACAAATCTGCATGGATTTAACAGAGAAGGTCTGGGAAAGGGACCGTTGTTCTCTTTGGCAGAGCGAGGACAACACTTCCTCAGCACAGAATGCTAAGGAGGTGGATGTGGAAGGAGCCACAGCAACCAAAAGGGCTCTGGCTTTTATTCAAGTTCATGATTCACAATCCAGAAAATGCACTATAGGCTGGACCCATCCTTAGTACTACAAAAAGGTATTTTGTAGCCTTTTTTATGGATTATAAAAGCAGAGCTGAAGATTCTAGTCTCACCCCAGACACTTAAAATCAAAGCTGCCTGTTTCTCACTAAAATCAACTTGTACTGAGAGGACTGCCAGGGAATGTTTTCCCTTGCTTGTCTGAGTGCTGAAGCACCAAACATTTGCCTCGAGCTGAGAATTCTTATCTCAAGTCCCAAAGTGCCTTCACTGGCCATAAGGAGGGGAGCTCGTGTAAGGAGAGTTGGGATAGCTGGGTACAATGCAGAGCAGGAGCACTGCCTGTCCCAGTGCCTGCTGTGAGAAAGATGAAGAGCACTGATCAGCCAAGTGCCAGTGCTTTTCTTTTGTCTCACATTTTGGGACATTTTGAGTCCTGCAAATCCATCTCCCTAGAGGCTTACATTTCCCATAGCTATTTGATAGCTGAATAATGAAACTGTGGATTGTAGACATAAACGTGGATTTTTTTTACACTGGTTTCTACTTAGTATGGGGATATTGAATTTCACTTAGTTAAAAGTTAGATGCTTAGGCTGCACTGCTATCTGCAGCAAAACACAGGCATCTCCAGAGGATCCCTTTTCCCATTTGCTTTAAGTACCTAACATGGGATGGAATCAATGTCTTGATGGTGATGCCAAACACTTTAGTGACTATATAAGTGGTATATGCAAGATTTCTTTAGCCTAGATACCTAACTTTTAGGCAGATGGCTCCAGCTCAATGTCATTGATATTTTTTAAATGCTCCAAGAGAGATTGCAAAGCAGTCTCACACAGTTATCCTCTCCCACCACATTTACAGAAAAGGACAGTTCTGCACTTTAAGATAATTTCTTCCTCATTTCCCAAGAATGGCTAAAGGTCTCCTTGAGGTAACCATTAAAAAAATACAGATACAGGAGAGAGAAAATGTGTGGCTTGATTTGGTGGGAAATACAAACACATTTAATTCATTTCTTCCAGAGTTTTCAAGCTCCCCATAGGATTTTGTGTTCATACATACTTTGGTGAAGGCTTAGAAATCTATTTAGCCAGTGTCAAATATCATGGACTAAAAAAGATACATACTTGTGGTTATGATTAATTCCTCCCATACAATCAACCATCTTCTCTTGTTTGCTGAGAGGAATGGACCCCTGCACATTGACTGAAAAAGCACATTGTAATTTTTGTAGCTGCTGCTTTGATTTGTGTTGATTTGTCTTCTCTAAGCCTGGCAAATATATTGTATATGAGTATGTATAACTCGACAGCCTTTGTCTGACTTGGAAACAAATGTCTGATTGTTGTTCCAACAGTTTGTGGGACAGAAATTCAAGTGGCATAAATCAGTTTGTCTTCATAGACTGAAAAGAAAAACCCCAAAATAATTCTGGTACATAGAATTAAAATGTATGCAGTTATATGTTTTGGACCTTGGTATTTTCCCTCTTTTTTTGTCTTTTTTTTGAGAAAAGTAACACAATTCACACAATTCAGCAGAGACAAAGTCACTTTCCTGAATCCCTGTTTACAAGGACATACTCAGCAGCAGCATCTGACTTGTTCCAACTGGATCACTGGCCGTAGCAGATAAGATATATTAAAATTTTAATTGTATTTCATCATGAATACAACTGTTTTGCATCAGTCACTATAGAAGCCCCATTTAACTATTCTCTGCTGGTTTCCAGACAAGAGAGGCCTCAAATTTAATTAGAAGTGTGAGATGCAGCCAAGAATTTGATAACTAACAGCAATTCTGATGGAGCTAAAACCCCGAAAAGGAGAACAGTGAGAGATAAGATTGCGTTTTTTTTTTTTTTTTTTAATAGGGGTAGTAAATGCAATTTTGCTTTTGCTGATGGAAGATGCCAAGGTAAATGCCACATCCAGCGTACAATCCCAAGTTACTGTGCTTGGTGGCAATATAAATTCAGTCATCTTGAGGCACATTCTCTTCAAATTCCTGCCACATAATGAAGTAAAGTAAGTTTATTTGCATAGCTGATAAATTATGAGGGATCTGATCTCAGCTGGTGTGGTGACTCAGTGATCATGACATTCAAATCTTAAATTTCTTACAAAGAAATGAGCACAAGGAAAATTTCAGCTATTTAGCAGGTGTTAAATTTAGGTAGATGATAGCAAAGCACAAGGTGAAAAGTTTATGGGAGAGAAAAATTCAAAATCTAAGGAAAATCTGACTTTTTCTTGAAAAATTAACTATAAAAATATAAACATTTTTCTGACAAGTACCATAAAGATCAATGCTAATAGAATAGTGATCTCAATCTTGGAGATAATTTTGCCTCACACACAGGTGTATCTGAAATTTCCCTCTTCCATCCAGCTTGGGAGTTGGTGTCACACCCCCAGCAGACATGGTACAAAACCTTTGGGTCTTTTTAATGTTGAGTCCAAAATTTGATCAAGCCAGCAGCCCTGTCATGACTACTGGTACCTTGGAGGTCAGACTGGAATTGTCTTGGATATGTGTATGTCTAAACTGCTATAAAATTAACATTTTCATACTGGATACAGTCTTCAGCCTCCCCAAAATAAAACTTCCTTCCTGGAAATAAGCTTTTTTTTGTTGACATACAAATCCAGGGGTGTATCAATAATCTAATTACCCTGCTTTTCAAAAAGGCTTCATGTTGTTGAAATGAGCAGTGCTAAAGCCTGCTGCTGGAAATGGGACCAAAGCATAGAGACTGCCTGAGATTCAGTATGTGATCTCTAAATAAACACTAACGCCATTGACATTAGGGAACCCATCTGCTTCTTTATTTCTTTACCACTACAGAATCTATGATATGTGATTGTAACAGATGTTTCAAGTCTGCAAACAATGATATGCTGCACTATTAAACCAAGAGGGTCATTAAACTGAGTCGCAGGCACTTCTTTAGTCTATAACTGCAAGATCATCGACTTATCACCTTAGGGTTATGAAAAACCCTCTCATTCCTCTCCTGACTCAGAGTGTAACTCAGGCAGCAAACACTCAGCAAATATCATGAACATCTCCATTAAAGCTTGATAACACAGGAGTGCCTGCAGGCACCTGTACCACTGTCGGTGCTAACGTGTCTTAATGACTTTTTTGCCAGAAGCAATTCTACGTTTAGCTGCAACTTGAACTAGTCAAATAACAGTTGCCCACCTAGAAAAGAATGCCAGTTCTCTATTGTTTTAGGTAATAATGTTGGATTGCTCTATTCCTTGATATCAGCGAAGTAAACAAGAATCTCTGCTTGAGCAAGGTATCTTTGGGTTTTTATCATTATTTTTATTATTATTTCTAGATTCTTTTTCTCTTTACCTTTAACGAAAACCTAAGCACAAAGGGTTTTTCACATGTATGTGCCTTCATTACAATTCTATTCACACAGTATTCTTTCCTACTGGAACTGCTGCAAACATATTATAGTAACATAGATTTCCACAAATACATGTATTTTTTGGCTCCCTTTGGATTAAAATATGTCTATTTTCCATTTTCAAATATCATGTAAGAAGCTTTTGCTTTGTCTCTGAAGAATGACTGACAGAGTAGCATGAGCCCCAGAGTAAAGTAGTTTTTATTGAAGGATAATATTTCTTTATTGAAAACTTAACAAAATAATAAAAAAAACCAGGATTGGCTTCAACCTTTCAGAGATACATTTAATTTTTTTAATTAAAATGTATCTCCTTATTTAGCAGAATCCTTGTTATTCTTACCCATAAATTTTCATTGTAAATTTTCATAAATGCAGTGATATTAAGGGCATAGTTCCTGGGAAGTCTAAGGAGAATTGCAAAAATAATATTTAAGGGCACTATATTCAATCCAAGTAAGCAATATTAAATTCTTGTGGAAATCATGAACACTCTATGTGTTAATCACAGATCACAGTCAAATATTTGAACAAAATATTTACTTATAAGTTTATTAGTATTTATATATGCATATGTAATATATGTATTATGCATATGCAATTATATGTATATATGCATATGCATATGGACATGACAACCTTGCTGGAAAGAACAGAGAAGGAATAATTGTCCTTTTGCCTTCAGCCACTCAAAACCATTCCTTTTAATCTTTTTCTGGGAAAATAGCAATGTGTTTGGTTCTAATCAAAAATAGTATTTGAATTTACAAACGTCTTAAGACATTTGTAAGCATAGATTTTTGCAGAACATTCATGGTTTGAAAGTACTTGAGGTTGCACAGGTGTTCCCAGGAAAAGATTGCTGTATAGAAATGTCTAAACAATTTAACCTTGAATATGTAAACTGCACCTTGAACCTCAGTCTGAATGTAGTATTATTATTATTTTATTATTATTACTATTATTATTTTCTTTATTTTCAGGGGGGGTGGGAAAGAACAGTTATAAACACTTGGAGCTTCTGGAAAAAGATGAGATAGGAAAGCTATGCTTACATACATCAAATGTAGTGAGAAGGTATACAAGCAGCTGCCAGTTTTATATGCACGCTTCCAAAAATCTGGATAATTCACTCTAGGTGGCAGTCTCTTTTGTCAAAATGGCCAGAGCAAGGGAGGATTGAATCTAACAGATCTTCCTTGCTCTAAATTTGCTTATCTTTCAGATGTGAGGAAAAGACAGATCACAGGAAAAGTGTGCCACTACTCACATATCAATTTTTGTTGTTCTGAAGTGAGTCCCACCTGATTATCTTGAAGTTGTTTACCAAAAATGGCAGTAGCCTAAAAGGGAATGAAGAGATTGGAACAAAAAAAAGGGATTCTGAGACAGGCAGAGCAGGGAGCTGTCCAAAATTCTCACCTAGAATATTTTCTTGTAGATTACACTGATGCATCTTTAATTGTGATTAATGGGCAGAGATCAGACGAGCAGTGCTATTGTTTCACTGAAAATATTTATGAATAGTTATTTCCAATTGTCCACCTGCCCTCCCTTGTTGTGTACAGAAGCAAAGGTCTCTTCCAGGCTTATTTCAGCATGACTCCTTGGTCTCTACTATCTCTCTTGATATCCTCTCCTAATTCTGTCAGGTGTTTTTGGAAGGGCCCTGGGTCTGCTGGGGATGTAGCATTTTTAGCTGGCCTAAACACAAGTATGATTCCACATCCTGAAGCAAATATCTCCCCAAACTAGTGTGTGCTGCAGTCATACAGTCACTTTTCATGGAAAAATAAATAAAGCAGCAGCAATGGCTGCATATATAATGTCAGTGCTCTGCTGGAAATATTGTACCTACCAGTATGTTATTCTGGACTAGCACATCTGGTGCTTGTGTTTCCACATTCCTCCCGGGAGAAAAACACTAATATTACAGGCTGTGAAAGCATGGCCAAGATATTGCCTGTGGTACATTCAAAAAATACATGACTTTCAAGTTCCATGGGCCTAGCATTCAAAAACCTGTTCTGTGAGCGTGAATTTGTAAAGGAAAGTTTCTCTCAGCAGTGGAAATTCAGCCAGCATGTGGGCAGTAAGCCTCTGACATCAAAGACACAGTTTCATCTCTACTTGATCCCAGTAAAAGGAGAGTCAAATACATCTGACTGAGAATTTTTGGAGATGTAAAGTTATGGTAAATGCATTTTTCAAATATTCAAGCTAGTAAATACCATCATTATGTGAACCACTGGATGTTACTATAGCTGACCAAGTTGGAAGCATTTCTATTCATCTGGACTCTTGGAAATAGACTGTATGGCTGGCTGATGAAAAACTTTGATTCAAAGTGTATTTAGATGCAAAATCATGGGCAGAATTTCTCCAAAGCCTCTTGGAAGAACTGAAATATAGTGTTTTCCTTTTCTTTACAATTGTCATGTTGTGATTTGTTTTTGAATGACAGATTTTTTCTTATTTTATTGTTACTTTTCATTTGCTGTCTTTCTTAGAAGAGGTTATATTTAAGATCAATAGCATTAGACTAAATGAGCCCCTCTGCTTTGATATTGAAGCTAATCATCTCTTGCTTGGCCTTTGAAACCTTTCAGGTGTCTTAAATGCAGCATTATAATGACAGAGTCCTTAACATGAAACTTCTAATTTGTCACAGGCTTTGTGTGACTAACTGGCAAGTTTGTTTGTGCATTGCATGAACCTTAGCTACCAGTTGTTCTTCCTCTACATATTCTGGCTGCAGAAAACAGTTCCATTTCAATTTCCACACATCTGTACAAACACTGCAAATTCACCAGGACAAAATTTCACAGGTGATGTGTCTTCCTTTTTATTCCAAGAGCTTTCTTCTGTTCAGGTGCCATAGCTCCCCAGGTAGTGCCACAACTCCATAACCAAGCCTGCCAGCCCTCGAACCCAGAGTGCAGAAAAGTATAGCACTGTAAGATCACTGTTATTTTTAAACAGAAAGATTGTTATACCCTGGGCACTTCCCACTGAGCACCATTTCTTCTGCAAGAACTCTGAATAAGACCAGTCCAATGTCATGCTGGGAATCTACAGCAGAGTCTACACAGCCCCTGAGACCTGACTTCTGTTCTGCTCCACCTTAGCATGTCTTGTGTCTTCCCAGACAGGCTTCTCATCAAGACATCAAAAAATACTGCTGTATTCACATGGGTGATTGCTTTTCCCTTCTTTCATTAGTTTCCTGTCCCTAGACAGAAGAATTTACTGGCCTTAGGTTTCCCTAGGGTCCTCTCTAAAGTGTCTGCTGTTACCAGGTTTTTTCCCGGGTTGCCAGGGCAAAGAGCTTCATTTTGCAGTGCTATACAGAGTTCCCCTCTGCAGAGGTGTCTCTGGAGTTGCACATCAGAAGGAGCTGCCTCTGGTGGGATTCTTAACATCCCATACCCAGCATAGGAGGAAATTTGGGGTCTGTTTCCAGGAGATGCAGTAGTATCAAATCTGAATTGTACACTATAAACATGATTTGCAACTTAGTGCCTTGTTTTCAGTGGAAAAAGTAAATAAGATTGGGCTGACTTTTGTTTGCACAGACCAACAAAGGGAAAACATGGCCATTCAGGGATTGTGAAAGTTGCTTCTTCATCAGCTTTACTTTTGCTCTCCAGTTTCTGTCCTGACAGGGGTTTTGCTCTTTGCCAACCTAGGCAAAAAAGAGTACAGAAAGGTGTCTGAAGAGAAATTGATACTGCAGGCAAGAAATAAATTTTGGTGCCTGGGATTTATTCAAACATTAAAGTCATATATTCCTTGCAGTCTAAATTTAGAGAAATCATGGAGCTGATGAAACATCAGACCTATGTTTTCTATATCTGCTTTTGAAAAGGGAAGTCCTACTTTTTGTGGCTGACAGCATAGCGTGGTGTTTCATTAGAGACCCCTGAAATTTCACCTTATCTCCTTGTCTCCACCAGTCAGATGTGAACATAGGAGATGTAGGTGAATTTAAACTCCCTTTCCATAAGGATGTGGGCTTCCAATCAAAACAACCTGAGAAATCTCACTATCCAGTGAAGTCTAAATTGTGACTGCTCAAGTGGACTGTAGTGACTGTCCATTCTCTCTTTACATCAAATATAAGTGGATCTGTTCGGAACTGATGTAAGTTTGAACCTTGAATCTTCCAAGACTGTAAGATCAGAACACAGTGATGCTGCTGGATCTAAAGGCCTGGAAGCTTCATTTGACTTCCAACTTTCACTTCTGAGGTACAGGCTTTTCTAGCAGTTATTACAAAGATTTCCAAGAAACATCACTACCTGTTTGTTTATCAAGTTGGCATGCAGCCATGAAAAGATTTTATTGTACATGTATCTGTATACTTGTGTTATTACCTGTTAAGAGAGAATTACTGCATTTACAACAGAAATGCTTAGCTCTGTAATGATGCAGTCAGGCATCCTAAAGTAGTATCACACTACAAGTCATATTTTTCTTTAAAAGAAATAGAAAAGGGATTGTTTTGCATCTAGTTATCTGATGGAGTTTGTCCAATGCAACTGAATGTTCAAAAATGGATGGGCGGGGGGAGTTTTTGATGCAAAAAGAGGAACAAATTTTAATAGTTTCTAGGTTGTCACAATTTCTTGGCTCACCATAGAAATCAGCTCCTAGGAGCTAATCCCAGAGAAAATCTGAACTGTCTTTAACAAACACCATTCATTTCTTTAAAGGGTCATTCCTGTGACACTCTACTGCAGGATTTGGTTTTGCCTCTGAAATTTTATGTCAGAATTCTTCTCTAATTGAGCTATCACTCCAAAGCAGTGCTGTGCTATTGATCTGACATCAGAAAGTCACTGACAGCAATGACCATGTGTCGGGCGATTTTCCCTGATGTGAGAAGCAGTTGATATGCCCAGAATGAGGGACAGCTAAAATGACAGAGCTCCTTTGTCTGCCACGGTTGGCAGATGCTGCCTCATGACTTTGGAGTCCAAGGGAAGCAGGAGATTGAAGAGATTTGGGTCTTTCTTGCTACATTTTTGAACACTGTGGTTCGTTGAAATAGTCTCACAACTTCCCTGTACTTTTGCTGTCAAATCAGGTTTACACTGGCAAATTTTGCTGGCAGTTTCTCTTTGTTCAGTCACATAACATTTTGTCCCAAAGGACAGAGAACATCTTGTCTAGCAGAGTTACCCCAATGAGGGCAGCAAAGAGCACTGTAGAGTCTGCCCCTCTCACTCCCTTCTTTGTTTGGAGAAGTCAGGGCTGGTCCCTAACTACAGGTGGGACGCCACTCCAATGAATACTTCTGAGTTTATTTTTCGGGTAGTTAAACCCTTCTTAGTTCTTGAGGATCAATATTGAAGAATTAAATCACTTCAGCCATTTTTGTCATCATAGGAAGGCCTTTTTAAAGCTGAAATTTATTTTACTAGACTTTCAGATGGCTCCCTCTTGAAATACCTATGGTGTTCCTTGATCAAAGATTCACTTGAGAAGCCTTTTTTCTGACTGCCATTATCCATTGCTTACATACTGTTATTCTGTGTCTTTTGCAAAGAACATTTTTTTGTTGTTGCTGTTTCCTTAGTTTTTTTCATTAGATTCTTCTTTAAAAAAAAAAAAGCTTAATATTTTCAGTAACATATATTTCCTTTTTCCCATTGTACTTCCTGGGGTTTTCCCTTACTTAAAAGAAAATAATTCTAGATGGATTGAATTCTCCTGGTTTGTGCTATTTCTTGAGAACAGGCTCAGTCCAAGTTTTTGACAACAAAAACAACTAACAAAACTGAACAACTCAGCAGCAGATGCTGGTAATGTCATAGTAAAAAACATAAATCTCTTCCTTTCTGAGTTGTGTTTTGTCCTGTTTTTCTGTGTTTCTCATGGGTCACAAAATCACTATTGAAAAGAATATTAATAGGCACAGCTTTCCCTTGCAGCATGGCAGAGTTATCTGCAGAGTAAGTGGAATGGGTTTGTGTCCCTGAGAAGTACCCTACAACATCAGCCTTATTGCAGATACTGAATGAGTGTGCACTGAATGTTGGAACCCGGTGGTGTGACTGGACCAGGTACTGTATCCCAACCTGCAGAAATCTTTCCAGACTCACTCTCTCCATAGCCAGGCCTAGCAGAGCTGAATTTATCATTCAATCATGCTGCTGTGCTCACTGAGGCACCAAGAACATGAGATATCACTGAATAGAAGGAGCAGCAGGCACCTCGTATGCTGTCCTTAGCAGGCTCCTGGTGAGAATCCTCAACATGTAAAACATCTCACAAAAGTACAGAGGTATAAGAGATATTATGTCTACATTCCAATTAGCATCAATGTGTTCTCTTTTTGCTAACTAACTGTCCAAAAAATTGATTTCATTGCTTTCAAAACTTTCAACAAACTCAGATGACCTGTCAAAGAGATGTATGAGCCATTAAAATCCACAATTACATTACTTCAAGCCATAATTAAAACTTCAGTCTCAGACTCTTCAGACTGAAGTAAGACTTCAGTCCTCAGCCATTGATTTTTAAGGGAAGAATGTTTAACTAGTGATGTAAAGCCCAATGAATCACCAGACTTCAAGCAGGAAAAAAAAAAATTAGCTCCTCCCATACAATCTCCTATAATGAATTTTACTGCGGAAGCAAGGGGAGACAGGGAAAAAAGGCTAAATGATTCTAAATATGTTTAGAGTTTTTACAACCATTTAGGATTGAAGTCAAGTATGTTTTGACATTTAATTGATATTTCCTGAGTTTAAAACAGACAGGCACTACGTTAAATTTTACCACATAAATCAGACACAACAACATAAACCATCTTGCACCTTGCTTTGCAACAGTTGCAACGCAATGTAAGGAGAAATGCCATGTAAAAAAATTGCCTACTTGTGTCCACTAATCCTAACAAGCTTTCTAAAACTTTCTAAAGTTACCTGAACAAGCTTTGCTACTTTATCTTTCCAATTTCATCTCTATGTTGGGGATTTTATTTAAAAAAAAAACAGCAGTGAAGGCAGCTAAAGCTTGTTGCTTGTTTTGTTTTTCTTTTCAGTAGTTGCTGTATCTGTCCTGGTGACACTGAAAGTGCAACTCCTCCCCTCTGCTCCATGTGCTTGGTGGCTTTTCCCTGAGATACTGAAAAGGCATCACCCTTATTTGAGTACCAGTTGTATCTTCCCATATCTTTATTTCATGCTGGCTCTCCTCAACAAGAGCAGCAATAGAAGAGTAGCATAGCAATGATAGAGTGTTTGCCATTCTTTGTATTATGCTTCCCTGTTCCTGAGTCTTCTTTTTCTTAAGAATGTTTCTGCTGCTCCTTACTACAAAAATAAAGTTTCCAATAGCTTGAAAAACAGATCTTTGTTAGCAATATAATTAGCCATTACAATTAAGGTGTTCCTTTAGGAAAAAAATTTCTGTTGAAAGTGTAAAATTGTTAGGAGTCCAAACACACATGAGATCTAAAGGTAAAGTACAATACAGAAATGAACAGGTTGAAGGATTAAATCTGTTAAAAGAATAGATCTCCCTGATATCAAACCAAGTGGTATTTCATTAAATGCCTTTGGAAAAAAGAAGACCTTTCAAAAGATACAGAGAAATAAATGTGATAAGAGGGTTGATGTGCCCCAGGAAAGACCAATTTTAGTTATTGTTTATCTAAAAAGAAGTGCTGCAAAAATATCTGGAATAAACCTCTGGAGAGTGGGGTTCACAGAGATCAGGAGAATGTATGAGGTTCAGCAAAGGCCACCTCTCTCCTTAAGCCACTATTTATCTGTGTTATAAGGCTCTTAAGAAAATGACATTTTTGTACACCAGTGCAATCTGTTTAACAGGCTTCTACTGCACTGGAAAATCTTCTGCTGTCCATTGGATTTGCTGTAGGGCTTCTCACTAACAGATTAATGAATCACTTCGTCCAGCATTTTCTACTCTAAGGTGCTCATTGCTGAAGTGACTGGAAAGATAGTAAACTTCTAATCCTTGTCTCGACGCACTAAGCTGAGATTCTAAAAGTTTGAAAGAAATTTGGACATCTGAAAATCAGTTTTCTTAGGGATCCTTCCATTTGCTGTTTCTTGCTTATCTTCCTTTCATCAGGCTATGTGCACTCTGCCTCAAGGCAACGCAGAAATGTCTGAGGAATATTTGCTACCACCTACCCTGAGACTCATTATACTATTCACTGCTGTGCTATGGATTCCACACATGTCTTTGGTTCAGGAGGGAAAAATTAAGGTTTTCCTTTTTCTAATTGGCAGGAAACTGGATCTAGTTTAACTCAAATGGAATAGCCAAGACGCAGCATGCAAGATAGGGAAACGTACTCTACAGCTGATAGGAAATGTAGAGTAGCAGGATGGATGAGAGCTGGACTCCATCTCACTCAAGATATTTGAGTTCTTAAACTCAGGAGAGAACAAGACATTTCTTTCATATGCCTTAAGGTTCAATGATTAAACCATGACATTTCAGTTTTTTGGGGAAATAGGAATCCAGAAATTCTAAAACTTCAACCACTGCATTTTTTCACACCCAAAAAAAGCTGCATCTCATGGGGAGTGAAGATGCTGCAGAAGTTACAAGAAGTGTAATTTCCACAGTGACTGTAAAAATTTGATTTTCAGTCAGCCCCACCTTAAAGCACTTAAGGATCTTTTGAAATTAAAATTAGAATAAAAAACTAATTTTAAATTCTGCAGAATTTAGCTTCTTCTTGTCCACCATGTGTGAAAATAACAACGATTCTTTGGAGTTTGTGGGGGGAGGTTTTTGGTTTGGGGTTTGTTTGTTGGGTTTTTTGGTGAGTTTTTTGGGGGGTTTTTTGGTTGGGGTTTTTGGTTTGTTTGTTTGTTTACTGGTTTTGGTTTTTTCCTTTGTTGATCCCTAGCAAATGCCTAGAGAGAAAATCCAGGTAGATGACAGGACATCTGAAAGTGTAAAGAAAGTGCAAATCAAAATGCAAATGTCAGTCATGATTGTCAAATAGCCTGCTTAAATGAGCACCATGATATAAATAGCATAAACATGCATCCATTCATCATTTTAGTCCACTTTTAACATCAATAGTTCCCCCAGAAATGGTGATAGTGATAGCTGAACAGGAAAACTGATGGTTATCCATTCCTGAGCTCTCTCACCTCTGCTTATTCCTCCCTTGGAGAGAGGTATATAAAAATAGCATGTTACTCTTCAATTCACAATCAGGCATTGAAATATCCAAATCAGCTTTGTTGGGCCGGATTTGCCCAACCATGGAAGCTGAAAGAATACAGTGCCCAGATTGAGAAATTAATTTAGAGAGGTTTTTCATTGCTAATAATAAAGTTATACAGAGAGGGCAGATTCAGAGAGGGTACGAGGCAGTTCTCCCTTAGTCATTAAAAAGATGGGATTCAGAAACCATAATTCTTTTCATTACATGATTGTTGTCTATCTGACTTACATTCAACAAATAAAGGCAAATCCTACTGAGGCATACATAATGCTTTAAGCAACAGATGCTGACAAGGGCATTAATAAATCATGATCATTATTAGAATTCTTAAACCAATATTTTGCTGCCAAACATGCTGTTTATTACAATTTCTTATTTATTTATGCAGATTGTACTAATCTTTGCACAGGACATTAATTATTCAAATGGCTGTAGCAGAGTAGTGTACAAAGGCCACAATCAACACAACTGGGGTCTGGAACAAGAAGCATCAAACAGTTGATGCTTTGACATGGAAAATGAGAGTCATGACTCTGGAGACCAAGAGTTAATTGTGAAATGTTGAGTGTTGTCATTGACAGTCAAGCTCAAACAGACCTGGATTGCATGTTTCTTCTCATTTCACCTTTTCCCAGATTCTAGCCAATGAAGAAATCGGGCAAATAGAATCATCATCTCATAAATGGCAATATCCCCTGAAATTTAGGGACAGCTTTTGCTTTATCTGGCTTAAACTCAAAATGCTGAAGATATCTGCTACTCCAAATTGTATGTCTGATGTCTTTGGAAAAAGAAGAGACAAGATACTACACTTAACCACCATCCTACTTACCAAGAGAAAAGACTGAAAGGAGAAATCTTATGAGCTGATTCACCTGCAAGACCAAATCCCTTGTGGCCACAATAGTAATGAATTTCACTCTAGCATTCACTACGTAAATTCCTAAGAGTTTTGTCAGAGAATGTCCACAATCACAGGAACCTTCTATTCTGTATCAATGACCTGAGTGACAAAATGACCTGCCTCCTCCAACTCCAATGCCCCAGAGTGAGCAGACCAGCATCACACTGTTTTCTTTTTCCTCTAGTACAAATATAATTCAAGTGCATTCAATAATGTCAGCTTCTCTGAAAGGATACCAAGGGAATATGTTTGATCCTTTGAGTACCTTCCATTTTCTGCTGAAGTCATTCTTAAAATGACTGAAGCTCATACACTGACTTCATCTCACTCAGTTGTGTTTAAAGGCCTTTGCTGATCAGGTCTCTGGGGACTCGAGAAAAAAACCAAACAAACAACACTAGAGAGAAGAAGGTTTCATTCCATAAAATTGCTATGTATGGACAGCAGTGTTCTTTTACTTCTAATAGCTGTTTAAAAACTTACATAAATACTGATTTATGTGTCAAAGCTCTAAGCACTCCATTGATCCAGTAAATGTACAGCTAAGGACTGCTTAGCACAACAGACTTGGTGCTGTTATGGTCTATCAGACTAATATATATTTAGCCCAAAGTTGAAGCCTGCATTATTTACTTGGTTGGCATTAGCAGCTTGATGGAGCTGCCCTGGGAGCTGTTCTGAGACACAGTGCAACTCAGAGTGGCAGAAGCAATGGCACATGAAGCCCTGACTCTGTGCCTTTTGGCAGCTGTGCAGCCTCGGCGCTGGGTTCAGAGATGAGTGTGGGGCTGTGAGCAGGAGGCAGGGGCACATTTTCCTAGCAGAGCTCACAAACTGGTTTTCCTGCACAGCATTCTTCTCTTGCTCTTCAAGATTACATCAAGCTCCCACATGGCTGGAAAGGTAAATAGCTTGTGATGGAATAAAAAAGTTGCTCCCAAAACCCAAGCTGTGTTTGTTTTGCAACTGATCTAGGAGCCAGCCTTTCATGAAGGCCCAAGCAAAAAGGGGAAAAGGTGACTGCCAGGCAGTTAGATATGAACAGGACTGCTTTGGATAAGGTGTCCTGAATTAGGGATTAGAAAGTGACTAAAGAAAACAAAAAAACAGAGAAGGAAATTCCAAGACAAAAAAATATTTCTTTCTGTAGTTAATGTGATGCATTATTTGCTCCTCAAATTCGCTGTTTACCCCTTCACAATCCCCTCATAATTTTCAATTTTGGCCATATCTGAGATTCCCCTTCCTTCCTTCCTTCCCCTTCCTTCCTTTTCTTCCTTCCTTTCCTTCCTTCCCCTTCCTTCCTTCCCCTTCCTTTCCTCCCTCCCATCCTTCCCCTCCCTCCCTTCCCCTCCCTTCCTTGCCTTCCTTCCTTCCTTCCCCTTCCTTCCTTTTCTTCCTTCCTTTCCTTCCTTCCCCTTCCTTCCTTCCCCTTCCTTTCCTCCCTCCCATCCTTCCCCTC